>JAVJGJ010000059.1:85287232-85321040 GCA_035590215.1 Microhierax caerulescens
CCCACCCCTCTCAAGAATACACAGAACAGGAAATCTCTCTGCAATGCCCTAACTATCATTAATTAATTAGTTAATATTATAACTGTCTTAATGTTCTCAGTGACAACCCAGCACGCTGCTGTGCTGGGTGTAATACAAAAAAAAAAAAAAAAAAAAAAAAAAATCCTGACTCAATAAACCTTCCCATCATAGAACACAGTAAGAGATGACAAAGAAGGGGGCAGAAGGAACCAAATCAGACAATGCTGGCTAGTTTGACAGGTACAGGCACTGAGAATAGTAACTCTGAAACCCAACTATTTCCAAGCTTTTGGGGCAGCACAATAAAGCAGTTTTAAAGAAAGGGTCATCAGGTAGCCATGCAGAATACCTTGGAGATGCTTTCAAAGAGAAAGCATATTATTGTACTAAGACAGCACAAGACTGAGCCTGAAATTTTAATGAATGAGTTAAAGAGGACAGAATGATGCTTCTGCAATGACTGAGAGTTTGTAAAGGTCTAGAAAAGTTAAGACCATGTTCTGTGCAAGGAAGGAAAAGAAATTCAGAAGAGATGCTCATAACTTGCTTCTACTTGCAACAGGATACAGTAAAGATTTTCAGCGAACTTATTTGCAAGGGTATGAGAGCGCAGGACTGACCTGAGGAAAGCAAGGGAAAGGACGCTGGACTAATTAGCAAGCTTGTTTAAAAGGTGAAGAAGAGTTGGAACGAAGTTTTGATTGTTTGTTAAAACAGCAATGACCTTATTTTAAGAAACTATACAGAGAAATAAGATCTAGTCATCTATAACACTATGTTGTTTCTGAACTTAGAGAAAGAACAAAGCAATCAAGGACATACACACGTTATGGACATCCATGGCAAGTTTACATTGTTTTCCAGAGTGCCAAGGAAGCAGCAGTAGGGGAGCCTACAGGAGGTCTGGTTTAGTCATGCTGAGCTGTTGATACCTAGTTGAATAACCACAAGAAGTTATTTTTAGTTCTGGTTGAAGAAGAAAGGCCTGTAATAAAGAAATTCATTTGCAAGCCATCATGGCAAAGATTAATGTGATTTGTATTCACAGATGAGATTTTCTGATGTAAATAAAAGAAACGGACCATGGTTCAACAATAACAAACACAGCAAGATGGAGTGGAAAGGCATTGAAAGAGTGATAAAGAAGGTAGGAGGGAAAAATTAAGCAAAACAGGTTCTGTGAAACCAAGTGAGAGAAAATTCCAGGAAGAAAATGGGCAATGGTATACAAGGTAGCTTACAGGATAAGGACAATCAGTACAGAGCACTGGTTTCGCCGTTGGCCAGAAAGCTGTCTGCAGAGCCTTTGCCTGGAGCGCCTTCAGCACCATGAGGAGCAGGACACTGGGGAGGTACCCAGGGCCACACCAGAAATCCTGGCAGGGACAGTAAACAACTCACACAGCCGTGTTAGCCAGGCTGCTGATGGGATTCTCATCAGAAAGGCTCCTCTGTTGATATCACTGAGACACAACTGGCAATTCCGGGACACAGCTCAATTGCGATGAATCAGGCTTCAGAGAGCTTGCTCTTTCTAAGAGGTAAAAAAACATTTCCATCAGATTTCTATCAGAATGTTTTCAGCCATCCTGCTAGTCTGTACAAACCTTCCCTGCAATCCCTTTTTTTCTGAGTTTTCTTATACACACAAAAGAAACCTGCTGGGATAGTGATCAGGTGCTGAATACGAAGACATGCAGTCAAGTCTTATCCCTGTATGTTTCTACACAAAGTGTGTATGGAATAGGGTGATATGGCCCTATGCATCCATGCAAACCATTTTCCACTCTGCCTTTCAATGAAGCCAGAATGCTGCCATTTTTGACCGAACAGCTAAGAATTAATTGAATGCATACAAATTTCAGAATGAATTCTGGCACGGTCTTCTCATATTTAAAACACACACCTCCCAAATTCAAGTGTAAATATCACCTCCTAAATTCAACTAAAAGACATTTCTAAACAGAACAAGTGCTATCAATACAACCATATGGGCAGAAAAAAATAATCATTCAAGTTAACTGACCAACTTTAGCATTAGCACTCTTGCTTCAAAAGTAGTCCACCTTTTAAATTTACTTTATAAGCTCATTCCAACAGACACAGGTGCACACACAGAGAAAAAGTAGTGACCACCAAGGCAAAGAATCGACTACTGGTAGAATTGCGATAGTTGAAATGTGAACTTCAACTTTTACATCTACATAAGACTTAAAGATTAAATCCCTTTTTTCCTTTTTTTGTCTTTAATTCTTAAAGGATTCACAGGCAAACGGAACTTAAATGTTCTTGACAGGTCTAGGATCTCTCCTCTTTATAGGAGGAAACCATCTTCCCATCTTCCTCCCGATTTTGAGCTAAAACACTTAATGTAATCCTTGCTGACTGCTACAACCCTTTCATGCAGGGGCAAGTATATAGTGCCAGACAGGTTAACTGCCATCACCAGCTATTTCAAAAATAAAAAGAAAGCTCTCAAAGCCATCCGGTCCATTTGTTAGGCACCTGTAAAAATGTAGCTAGCAGGCCACATAGTTTAAATGCTTATTTAGACAGTTTTTCTTAAGGAATGACATAAGGAAGCCTTTGAATGCTCTAAATGATCAAGGAACACACAACAAGCCTGAAAAACTGAAGTTGTATTAAAAGTAACCTATTTTTGTGATGAAAATAACTTGCATTGCCAGATTACTCAGTTTCACACACGCATGTTCTGCGCAGCACGGAAACTCTTCAGTTGAACAGCAACAGTTGAACAGCTGCATTAAGAGGTACCAAACATAAAGCTATTGATCAAAGAACTGGACTTTTGCCCTGCTAAAATTTCTTTTATTTTGGCATTTGATGGCTGCCTGAAGAGAGGATCGAAAAACAAGGTATTTCAATTTTTCATTAAATGAAAAGTCCCAACACATTTAAATGCAGAACTGTTGAGTCATTTTGGATTTGCTTGAGCTGCCACAAAGCCCAAAGGATATGCAGTTATGGCTTTCTTGGGGCAATCCATAAGTCTGCCCAAATTGTCCCTTAGCATTATGAAGCGCAATCTCTCCCCATAGGCTGTAATAAATCATGAAAAGATACATGAACAGCTTGCTATAAATAGTTAAAAATAAATCACAGCTCTAACGAGTAATAAGACAAAAGCATGCAGTGTTATTTGACTTCACAGAACAGAGAGGTGACGTCTGTCTGCAAGAATTTAAAAGTCAGCAAACCAAAACAGACACAAACCCTCAGACACCTACACAAAATAGCAAATTTACCAACACAAGATTTTGAATTTTTTAAATGAACTGATATTTCATAAAGTACATATTTTTCCCATTCCTTCTCCAAAATTTTCACTCTCAGAAAAAGTCTAAATCCATCGTGAGAGTTGGGATCTATACAGAAAAATAACATGCACTTTCTCATGTTAAGAATATCAGAAATGGGAATGCAGTAAACCAGGACAGGACACAGTAAGATTGTTCAAGATCTTAAGGCACCCAAAGTAGCTTAAAATCCAAGCCTAGATACTTTCAGTATGGAGTTTAGCCTCCCTTGGCCAGGTGAAATTGAACAACAGAACTCCGAATTTTATTGTTACAGGCTTAGAGCAAACAGAAATGCTCTTGAAAAGTACGGTGATAACAGACAGCTGGCTATGCAAGACAGGAGGATGGGCAGGGCAGTGAGTCTCTGTGCTTTCTACCTTTCCGTGTAGACATCTGGCAGGTGACCAGAGCCACAAGACCTACTACTCTGTGGGAGCCAGAACTGTATTCCTGCTCTATTTTACTGTGGCATTATTTTCATACAACGAATGTCAAGACTACACCTCAGATAGCATCTCCTCCATTTCCTTGGGTCTTTTCACCAGGCCCATTATTCCAAAATAATCTTTCTCTAACATCCTGTCAGCTTTTTTTTATATTTCAGCTGCCATTATCCCAACTTTTTTTCAGCATCAAGTAGCTGTCTCCCTGGAAAAGGAGAGACAACATCCCTTTCCAGCACAGTCATGAAGAAGTATGTCCAAAGTACACTCTGAGCATAAAGCGTTGTGCTTCTTCATGCTAAAAAAGTCAACTGAATACATGCTGAGGAACAGAAAAATTCTCCATTCCTTCAAAAATCTAACTAGCACAGGAACTCCAAAGCCAAATGACACAATTAAAAATGTCAGTATTATTTTTTCACTGCTCATCAGTTCCGTTGGTGACATGGGAAAGCAACCAAATTTGCAGGAAAAAAAGATGTTGCTGGAAAGAGGGGTGGGGGAAGAGGGGAAGAAGGCAGTGGGGGCCAGGGGGCAGAACAGCAAGGTATCTCAGTCTGGTCCCTCTTCAAGGCTCAGTGGTTCTACAAATCAATAGCTAGCACAAAAAACAACCACCAGCACCACCAAAAAGATATCACCACCTGGTCTGTTACTCTTCCATACAGACAGCAGTATTTCACCTTGCAAGAAGCTTTACCAAAATCTTACATATAAGTTACATCCTGACGCTCCCCTCGCTCATATAATTCATACATTACTGTCAGTGAGACTTCCCAGTGGTAAAATCCTGTTCTGTAAGAGGACTAATAAAAAAGCACAGCCTCAAATACTTCAAATGATGCTCTGAAGCAAAAATAGCGGATTAAGAAGTTCTACTGGCCTTGCAGGAAAGAAAACTTTTATGGAAAATTCTGCTTGTAGAGATTAGAACCTCACATCAGAAGGAATGTAATTTCAAATCAGTGGAAATACATTCAGATGTTACAAAACTGGTACAGCATGTACAGAATAGAAGAGGCTACTTACCAATTAAGACTCCACTCAGGAGTAGCCAAAGGTTGAAACATGGCCCTGAACATTCAGCTCTCTTGTAAAGACTGTGTGCATCACCCAGAACCTAAATTGATGTGCCAGCTCACAGATCATAACTGGAGCACGACCTTGTCCACAGCGGGTGCCAGCTATTTAAATGGGCAGTATCAAAGGGTGATGGGATTGCACTGCCATCAAGACCAAACATTGCTTACCAGTTCGAAAGAAATATTTCCCTATTATTTTGTGAAGGGCTGAAAGTGTGAGTTAAAGGTAAGAATACTTGCAAAATAAATGCCATCACACTAAAAACATTTCCTTTAAAAGAAAAAAAAAAAAAAAAAAGAGGGGGGGTAGGGCAACAAAGCCTTCTTATCTAATAGATGCAGCTGAAAAAACATATGAGTGCTGCCTCCCAGAGTCCAGCTGCCTGGAAACAATTCTTTCTGGTTTGCTGCAGTACACCGATCCAGTGTCCAAGGAAACAATCTCCAAGGGCTGGGAAGCGATAACTAGATTCTCTGCTTCTGCCAACCATTGTACCGAGGGGGTCACACGGGATCACCCCAGCTTGAGCTACACACGAGCACAGCCAGGTAACAGCTTCAAAGCAGCCCTGCCTCCATCTCTCTCATATGCTGCCTGCAAAACTGCGTAAAGGCAGTTCATAAGCCCCTCTGTCCACACAGGCCCCAGGACTGCTGCACAGAGCCTATGCCTCCCACCACTCCTCCACCTGAAGCAGCCAGGTGGGCTACAAGAGCCTTTCGGACCCCCTGGAGAGACAGCTGGGGGAGGAGAGGCACAGGGGAGCGCTGCAGAGCTGCACCGAGAGGGTGGGCAACTTCCACCCCATCATCAACATCAACAGAGGCAATGACGCTGCTGTGGCGCAAGCTGAGACCAGCACGGCATTTCTTGGTCTAACCACTGAAATGAGCACACAACTGTAATCATAATTCTAAAGCAAGAAGCAGATGTTTAAGGAGTCCCATTTAAAGAAGTTTAGGGTTTAGCCTTTTATTTTGAACACTAATCAGAGATCACTATTTTGCAAGCTTACAGGCTACCCACAGCAAGCATCACCAAGTAACTCGAGGTGTTTCTAAAAAATCCAAAAATTAAGAGTATGCTCCTACTTTTTTAGCCAAAAGGGGAAAAAAATCAAATAAAAGATTGCCTCTTTTCATATACATTAGCAAAGATGGGGCACAGCCTTTTAATACTGCAATTGCTATCAGTGTAATACCTCATCAGCAAACAAACTGTTTCCGTCACTGAGCAGGACGGTTAACAGAACAGTCTTTTTCCCCAGTAACTTCCATAGCTAAAGAAATACTTGCCCATACTCAAAAATGGGAAGAAGAGCCCTAAGAGTCGATATAAATCGGCGCATCTCGTGTTCGCGTGGCTTTGTGCAACGCCTGCCAGGCGCCCGCTCTTCCCCTGCCTGTCGCCACGAGGGGGAAGTACAGCATTGCTGCGCCATCGCCCAACTCCACCCGAGATATCGCATGCAGCGGTGCATCATCATCTCCTAACAGCCACCTGAATTAACTTCTTTAAGCTAAGAAAGAATGATCTCAATATAGGCTATTGAGTACTTAATAAAACAGATTTTTATATAAAAAGCCTATGTAACATACACACTGAAAACCAGCCAATTTTAAAAACAGCTAATCATTACACATACATTAGTATTTGGCCTCCTACACAGCGACATTAGCTGTGTTGATGTAATTCAGTTTTGTTTCCATGTGAAATTACTCTTAATATAATTTTCCTAGATTAAAAAAGACATTTAATTCTGCTGCAGTACTCTGCCTAACCCAGTCTCAAGCCTGCATAGAAAAGGAAAGAAATGGCAGAAAGATCAAAGCTGCTACCACTAAGCTGAAAACAGTTTGAGACAAAAGCGGAGTAAGGGAGCAGCACCCAAGATCTTCGGGGCTCGGGGTGACTGACCTCAGGGCTACTTTAGGTAAGGGTGGCCTACATCTTCCTTGATGCCCACCTCCAAAACTGTCCTCAGAAAGCCAGTGCCTGATACAGAGATACACGCTAGGGAGGGACAGCTCTGGAAAACTCCAGATGAAACACACGGACAAAGTCATACAGACAAGAAAATGCTCAGAAAGGCATTGGACAGCCAAGGCTCACATTCCTGGGTGACACAGCACCTGGCAGACGTGGTGGCACAATTCCAAGCAACAAGGCCAGGAGAGTGCCAAACTATTCCAATGTAACTAGCTCAATGAGAAACACAACTTACATTAAAAATCAACACGTGAGCCTCACCAACTGATTCTCAGGTAAAGGACTGACCCTAAGAAAGAACTGAAAAGTAGCTGAGCAGCACCAGTATTGACTCAGCTACTAAACACCGTGAAGCAGGCAGTGTTGATTAAACCCACCTCCAAATGAAAAAAGCCATGAGCAAGAAATTAAGTGGGCAAATGACCACAACAAATCTGTGAAAACTTGAGAAGCATCGGTGTAGACAATACGCATCTCCAGCACAAGCCGAGTAAGAAATGGACCTGCACAGTGCTGAGACATATGTGAGGTCAGGATTCCTTGTACCATGGAACAGAAACAGCAGCAGCAAGGAATACCTTCATGTCAACACACACCTGGACTTCCAAAGCCACGAGCTACCATTCTCCCCACTGTAAGCTCTGTGAGAAAGATGAACTATGAAGACACAACATGGAGACAGCGATAGGCTTCGAAAAACACAGAAGTAAAACACTGTGGGATTTGGCCCAGGTATTAATATTAAAGGACAATCACCTGAGGTACACTAGGTAGTTATCAAAGAAGCCCTAGATATCACATCCACTCTCCATCCATTCAAAGTGAAAACAAAAGAGCAACAGCAAACAGATGCCATTAATTACCCATACACTATCATACAGGCATACTGCAGATACTGCAAAAAGTCAAGAAAGTGAGAATGACACAGAAATAACTGCCTCAAAAAATCCCAACAAAACAACAAAACCCAAACATAACAAAAAACAAAAGAACTCCCCAATCTTTGCCAGTATTTCAGCAAAGATTAACAGGGACACTCACAATAGTAAAGACAGCAGGGAAAAACAGTCCCATGCTCCAAAGGCTTTCTTGATGCTCTGAGAAACTTACTTTCTGGAAAAGTGGATGGAGGATTACTAGAACTTTTATCAAAACAATGGACTGCAAGACCTGATAGCATTTTGTGAAAAGACACAGCAAGTGGTCAGACAGTTGAACAGAAACCATCTCTGGAAATGACAGAACTTCTGAAAAACTGATGACAGCAGCAGATGATAGTCTGGCTCACTTGCAGCTAAGCATACAAGAAAGAAGAATATGGAAGAGTTGATTTTAGTGACAGGGTCTTTCAAAGGTTTCTCAAAAAAAACTGCACAAGCTTCTGAACTAAATTTTTTAATCAAAATCCTATCCATGTTGGAAAAAAAGGACAAAACTGATTTAAGGGATGGGCAGTTTCCTTAAAAGACAGAGGGGCAGCGCAGCTGAGGCTTTGCCCTATAGTAATTTTGGGTAAATACAGTGAGATCAACAGAAGTATTTCACTCATTTTACTAAGCTTAAAAAAGTCCATTTAACAAAGGATCACAAGGTAGACTATTCCTTGTCCTGAGTGGTATGAGGCTCTTACCTACGAAACAGTAAAGTCAAGAGTTTCACAATTAACTCTGTAAATTGATGGTTTTAAAATAAAAATAAAGTAGGTGAGAAAGAATAAGTTATCTCTGGAGACTGATGGACAGAGCCACTACTCCAATGGCCAAAAGTTTCAAAGCAAATATACATGCAAATCAGATTGACAACCCGCTGTTGTACAGCTAATTTTGACCTAACAGGCACACAAAACAGGTGCCTGGACAGCAACACCACTTCTAACCACAGTCTGCAATGTATACGTACATAAGCTGCTGCGGTGGGATGAGCCTGGTCAGGGCCCAGCACCCACACAGCCGCTCACTCACCTCCCCCTCAGTGGCACATGGGAGAGAACAGGGAGAACAAAGCAGGGAAACTTGTGGATCAAATAAAGACAGCTAAACAGCTGAAGGAAAGTGTGTGGGGGGGTGTGTACCCCACCCCCAAACCAGCAAGCAACTCAAAGCTCTCACTCAGTACCTCCCGCAAGCAGACCAATGGCCAGACAGTCTTAGAGTAACCACACCAAGTCACTCACGTACATCCACCCCTCTTCTTCCTCTACCTCCAGTTTTTATTGTCAAGTATGACAGCACGTGGCACGGAATACCCCTCTGGCCAATTTTGGTAAGCCATCCCAGCTGCACCCCCTCCCAAGCTCTTTCCACTCCAGCCTACTCAAGCTGAGGGACAAGCGAGAAACAAGGCAGGCCTTTGTGCCGTGCCAGCGCTGCTCAGCAAGGGCCAAAACACCAGCACATGCTCAATGCTGGTTAAACCATGCAGCCAGAACACAGCACCATACAGTTCTGTGAAGAAAATTAACTACATCCCAGTTAGACACAGTACAACTATCTCGCGACAAAGTCGACTGTCACGCCAGGAGACAGGAAGAAGGGAGCAGCCTGGATAACATGGACAGCTTCGCATACTTGCAAGGTCGTAACATGAGGATGTTGCTATCTGCCTGAAGACACCATAGAGAGAGCTGTTGTTAACTCAAAAGACACTATGGAGAAGTCAATTATTAAAATCAGATACAACTGAACACATGAATATTCTCAGCTTTGCTGTTTGTAGCCGAAGTGTTGCTTGTTTTTGTAATGACAGGTTTCTAATGGTTGCTGGGAGTCAGCTGGTCAAATTCCATCAACAGCTATAATGAGGAAACAAGAGTGAGAAAGAACTGATCAAAAGCCCCAGACAAAGCAGTCTGACTTCTCTGAACACATCTTCCAGATGTCAGATGATCATTTAGCCTGTAAGGCTGTGTTTCAGGGTAGCAGGAGGTGACTGGACACTGGAACAGTGGTTGAGCAGCAAATTTGAAAACACTGTGTGGTGATGCATGAAATAGAACAGGAGTATACTGTGTGCCTGGTGCATACAGTCATACTGCACTGGCAGAAGAAGAAAGGAATAATATGCATTTATAGTAATTTAGATTAATACCCACATTTTTGCAGTGTAGCTGAAAGCTACTGTTCAGAAATTTAATGTCAGGTAATGAGTAATTTAATGAACTTATTACTGGTCAAGCTGAACTGAAGGCACAGCTTAAGTTCATTAATGGCTTAATCATCTAATGATTTTAAGGCATCCAGTTTGTTCCAGGATGCAATTAAGGCCTGAGTATTCTTCCTGGTAAAATTCTTTGCTGCTGTAGAACACATACAGCCTCAGAAGTTTCAGTTGTGTTTCACTTGTTGATGTGTCCCACTTGTTTACACAACTGAAAAATATGGCCTTGATGAGATTGACAGTGACTTCAGCTTGACCTGTCAGGAAAACAAAAACAATTTCTGAAAAGCTAAGAGAGAATCCCACACATTGCAGAATGAAGTCTTGATCTCACCTTTCTTCCTTTGGGAAACAGCTCTTCAGATGACAAAACCAACTCCCCCCACATTAAAGAAGCCCTGATGCTGTTTGCACCAAGAACGTGCTCTCCCAGGTGATGTACAAAACTCTGCCGAGCAATGGCCAACTCATCTCTGAAATTGTACAGCTAAATCACAGTGCTACTCCTTCCACTATTGACTCACACATCTAGTGCATTCCTGATGAGGCTGTTTAATCCTGTTGTTAAGAATTATCGGATTTCAAAATGCAGGGAAAGGAAAACCGCACCTGAACATGAAGAAGAATGACTTGCAAAATACTACATCTCAAATATACATCAGCCATGCTGAATGCTTATTTTTGCCAGAACAAAAGCGTTGACAGGAGCTAGGAAAAGTGAACAAATTTCACCTGTATATAAAACAGGAGTCACAAAATACCCTTAAACCAGAAAATTAATCAGGAATGAAAAAAAAAAAACAAACCACAAAAACCACAGATAAAGCATTGGAAGATTCTGTCCTGACAACATGCAAGAACTACAACTACTACACATGAGTGTACTGAACAGCAGGAGTAGAATCCAGCAGTGCTTTCCACATTACATTTGTTGAGTCCTTCTATCTCTTCAGCCTTACCTGGATAAGCTTCAGTAGGAACAGACCCAAATAACTCACACGAGGAGTTCACGAATCTCTACACCAGACATCTGAATAGCTGAGAACATGGCTGGAACCACCTCCACATTGCAGCTCCTTGCTGCACACTCATTGCTTTAGAGCACAAAGAAGCTTGTCCCAAAAAGCATCATTGTGTCCTCAGACACACACCTTCTTCAGAACAAAGAATCTGAAAGATCCAGTGCTCAGGTTAAATTGGTAAATCAATTTAAATCCTTTGTATATTATACAAAACACTTCTTATCTTGACAATTCTTTTTTTCTGGGGTAGAATGGGAAATGTAACTATTCCCATTATTTACAAGGATTACACATAACATTTCTGTAGCCAACAGAATAATGCTTCCTGAATATATAAATTTCCTTGAGGTAGTATCAGCCTTTGAATCTGCTCTAAATAATTTGACCACTAACTGGAGACAAAGCCACAACATGTCCACACAGTTTACAGGAACTATTAAAAACCACGGATCAGTCTAGACCAAGCTGTAAATTTCTTTCCACAGATCCAAATATTTGATTTTTATTTTTTTTTGCTTTATTTAGTCCTCACAATTAAATAAATTACATTATATTCTGATCTCTTAATATCTGGAGGTAGTTGTTGACACCTCTTTTACATTCTGTCCCTTTCTTTAGTGCTACATTATGCTGGTTTCCAGGATCCCAAAGCTTTTCCAGATAACAGATTGCAACTATCAGAAGCACATCTTTTAATCTCTCTTCCTAGGGCCACATTCCACAGTAGATGCAATGTTGTCTAAAAGGACCTCTAAATTTCCCTTCTCTACAATTGAAAAAGGAAAAACGAACAAAAACCCAAACAAAACTACAGCTTGGGTTTGCTCTCAGTCTCAAAACAAAGTTAATTCCTTCCTGAAAAACAGTCTCTCAGAAAAGGAAGTTTTAATTGGATATACTCCCCTTGGAAATCTCCTCTGACTGCTTTTCAGTAGGCTATTTTCAAAGCTTTATTGAGCTTTCTGAACACTGGAGAACCTGCAACTAATTCAGTCCTGCTTTGAGGAGAAAATTGAATATATTTGTGTAGAAGAAAAAAACCAAGAGACCCACCCCAACCCAACAACCAAAATTTCAAACCCATGAAGTAACGATTTATTGTGCAAATGTAAGCCCTACTTTGTTTTCCTGAAGAGCATATTGTTTTGGCTATTATGATGGATATATCAAAATTAGTATTTTAGGTTGCTTCAAGAGTGTATTTCTGTAAATACACAAGTCTCTTTGACCAGTCCTGTTTTGCGCTGGATCCCCACAAGCAGGGAACAAACTCTTTCAAGACAGGTAACTATTCATATTAAAAAAAAAAAAAAAAAAAGAAAAAGTGGCAGCAAGTTAAAAGAAGTCTCAAGTCTCTTCTGATGCTAGGAATCTGAGATGATACAGCATTGGATGGACCACCATTCAGGGCACAGCACAATGTACCATCGTCGCCATGGTGAGGCTGACCAGTTCTGCCTTCTCTTGCGTTCCTATAGGGTCCTACTTTCAATGCAGATTCATCTGTCGCTGACAGCAATGAAGTCTGGAAAATAAATTTACCTTTGAAGAGCACCTCGGTGGTAGACCATAATATTCTTTGTCACTAATAAACCAACCGTTCCTGGGAACAGGTATATATGTATTTTCACCTTGATTAAATGCACATCTCTCAGGTAGCTAGCAGTCACACTGCATATATGATAGGGAGGCATACACCTGGATTTGCTACCATACATCTTATAACTCCCCCTGCAACTGCCTTCTGGGCCAGCCACCATAATCCCCACTTAAGTTTGTTTCACAGAGAGATCTAGGAATATGCAGCTGGATTTACCTGGATTAACCCTGCTCATGCATTTCAGAAGCGCAGCTAATACTCAAAAACTGCTATGAAGTGTTCAGTCAATGCAACCAGGCTAGACCCATCCTATTTAAATCTCCCATATGTGTACAGCATGGACACTCAGCCTTATCACCAAATAATTTGTTTTAAAGATCTGCTTGTATTGCTCTGTACTATTTGCTACTCTAGACACAGTCTATGCAAGTGCCAGAGACAGACGAAAACTGAGCCCAGAGCACCTCATCTTACAGACACTTGCAATAAGGAAAGACAAGCCAAGAAGTGAAATACAGTGGCTAAGACACCAATCTAGGAGTCAGAGAACTAATTTAGATCCAAACCCAACAAACTGAGCAAGTTGAATTGCCATTCTGTGCCTTTGTTTCATCTCCTTAGCCTTCACAACAAGCCCTGTCTCTCGCTGCATTTGCAGACTACACTGCATAAAAGGCCTTAATCTTGGTACAGAACACTACCACCTATTATATTATACAGCATGCTATCAAAAATATAAAAGTGACCTCCAAGTCCCTCTATTTGCTCTCAGACAAGTAATTTAATTTCTGTGGGATTAGGATACATCCCCATTCTGCTTATGAAGTATGACTGTCATACAGCGAGCCTGGAACCTGACCAGCTTTGTCCCTATAATCTGTGAAGCCAGTCCAAATATCTGAATAATCATTCATGAGGTAACCCCACAGCCAAGTCTCTGCATCTTCACTGCTGCCAGAACCAAAAAGTTGATGATAAGATGCCTACATGTCTTCAAAAGTGGACTAAATTCACCACATGTTGACTACTCAGTTTGAACCAAAACAACTTTTCCAGTTGGACAGAAAACACACAACTTCACCTGAATAAACAGATGCTCTAATGTTAGTATTTCACATTTTCCTACCACTGAATACATATTAAATATTATATAAAGTGGCTATTATGGTCTCCTGAGCCAAGGGGATTTTTTTTTTTTACTGTGGAGATAAAGTGACTCATCTGGAATCGTTTATTCGGATTCTTCTTAGAGCCAAGGAAAAAAACTATGGTTCTCATACTATTCTACATATATTTGTAACATTATCCTTTGGACATCTGTCACAAAATGGAAGATCTGTAGCTGTGTAAAAGACTGTATTATAGACACTTAAATTTTACACACATTTTAAAAAAAAGGTATAATTGCATCCTTAAAAAAAAAAAAAAAGAGAAACAAAGAAGAAGCCTGCAACTTGAAGTTGTCTGAAGACATTACTAAATGAGAAAAGAATGGTTGTTTTTTGTTTTAACTTGCATATGCACCTGCACAGAGGTGGAAAACAAATTGCTATTCTTCAAGTAAAAGAACAAAACCAAAAATTAAACAGCAACAAAAGTTAAAAAAAAACCTTTCTGTACTAGAAGTCTGGAAAGCATGAATATTAAGCAGATGTCTGATATACTTTCTAAGCAAAGCATACCTGTTGCAATCTATCACCCAGGACAGTCAATCATTCTATGAATCACTGTATTCATACATTCTGCCTAGTCTCCATCTTAGACAAAATCCACAATTGCTGATGGATAACAATAAATTTGCACCAACAAAGTTACTTTTCCAGCATCTATCTTACTGAAGAATGTTGACCCAATGACTGATTTTCTGAAAAACAGAAACAATAGAATGATCTGGCTGAAGAACTGGAGTGCAGCCATCACAACGGTTCTGCAAAACCAGATGATTTATACTGTCCCTCAGCTGCTGCACGACTGCCTGTTCCGCAGCGCTCCAAGTCTCCAGGCTCTGCAGCCATCGGACCCCAGGTGGCAAGCTGTGCAGAACCTGAACTGGTTCTGAATCACCCCATGAGCTCAAGGTAGGTGGTGGGAAGGGAGGACAGTTCATCTTTGTGACTTTATAGAATTTCTTTTTAAAAACATGAACCAGTACTTGCTTGCTTCAGCATGCACTTGCAGAAGCGTAAAAATACTTAAAACTATATGCTGAACCTGCACCCAAATTTATTTTTTTAATGGAAAAAAAGATAACATGCATTTTCAGCAAAAGCATCATGTAATTATGTGAGGTTTCTGGTTTACAGCCTTAAGTAAAAGGCAGCTTTCTGTTACTGCAGAGTGCTTCCCTTTACTAAAGGGGATAAAAGGTATACACTAAGTATAGGGTCACCCATTCATGTTTAAATAGAAAGAAAAAAGCAAACTACCAAACCCCACACCCAAAACACCAATCCCTCAAGTAGCTGTAATACAATACACTTAATAAAGGAAAGGTCTCTATTTAAAACCATGCCAGACTAAAGGACTTTAAAACAAGTCGGTCTTGGTGCTGAATATACTCTTAGATATGAAGCACAGCCCAAAGCCCTCAAAACAAGGGCTTCCCAGTAGTCAGCACTACATAAACCATCAACATTTCCTTCCTGCAGAGCTTAAAGTTGAGAATTTTAAGACCTTGATCATAAATTCATTGGAATTAACAGGCAGTTTTGAATGGGTTTGGATTATATCCCAGAGAAATAACCAGGCACAAGCAGACAGGAGGATCAGGTAAGTTCGCAGAAAAACACATTAACAGTAAGGGTGAGCTTACTTTATGTTCAGAGAAACAATTTGTACACCTGCTTTATTTCAAAATTCTAACATATCTATACTGCAGGCTACATTTGCATATGAGAGTCAGCAGTTTCTTTGAACTTCTTTAGATTATTTCAAGATAAAACAGTAAAACCAAGCATAAAAAAAAATATGTATTAATAACCCACAGGGACTTGGTAAATTTGTAACCAACTAACATTATGTCATAATTTTTATTTGAACTGTAATGAAAAAGACTAGATGCATTGGTCATAATTCTGGACAGCAAAAATTCAAGAATAGCAAGTTCTAAATATTTTCTTACCAGAAGTCACTGTTTTCATTCTTTATCCTCATGCTTAAAATATTACTTCATCTACAATTATTACATTTAGTTATAGTAGGCAGTCCTTTCAGCCTTGTTTTTCATGATTTACTTGAGAGGGACGTATTTCACGGGCATGCTTCCAGTGATCCAATTATGAAACGTATATTGCTGTAAGAGCTGATAACAAGTATATACACTATCTTATCACACCATTTCTTTTGCACATTTCCCAGCAAAGCAACCTTTACATTCTGAGAAAATATTGTATAAAAAACATCTATTACATGTGGTTTTGTTAAGTGATCTTTTACCAGTGCAAGGGCTGTTAAGTAATTGGTCTCTATGCTACATTGTTTGCATACATATATAATATTAATGTCTATATAATTTAATTTTAAAAAAAAAGTATTTTCTAAAGTGACACAGAAATGTAACCAAATGTGTTAATAACTATCTGTCAAAGACTGTCTGTTTATTTGAATAATCACTCCAGTAACTCTAGAAAGATGAAATGAGGTGGTAATTTGTTTATATAGACTTGTTCAAGTATAAATGTGGTTTTGTACTTTATCTTTCAGTCTCCCCTAAGATCCTCACAGGGAATCTGAAGCAAGGGCTGGAGGAGTAGACAGTGAGGTGGATTGAAATCTGGCTAAAGGGCCAAGCCCAAAGGGTGGTGATCAGTGGCACAAAGTCTAGTTGGAGGCCAGTAATTAGTGATGTGCTCCAGTGATAGATACTGGGTGCAGCTCCATTCAACAGCTTCATTAATGATCTGGATGATGGGGCAGAGTATACCTTCAGCAAGATTGTGGGTGACACAAAACTGGGAGGACCAGCTGATATGCCTGAGGGTTGTGCTGCCATCCAGAGGGACCTCAACAGGCTGGAGAAATGGGCTGACTAGAACCTAATGACATTCAAAAAGGGAAGTCCTACACCTGGAGAGGAACAACCCCACCAGTACATGTACCAGTACATGCTGGGGACACCCAGCTGGAAAGCAGCTTTGCAGAAGAGGCCCTGGGGATCCTGGTGGACACCAAGCTGAACATGAGCCAGCAATGTGCCCTTGTGATGAAGGCTGTTAAGGGACTGGAGCATCTCTCCTATTAGGAAAGGCTGAGAGAGCTGGGGCTGTTCAGCCTGAAGCAGACAAGATTTGGGGAGAAGCCCAGCAATGTGTACAAGTATCTGAAGGGAGGGTGTAAACAACATGGAGCCAGACTCTTCTCAGTGGTGTCCAGTAACAAGCCAAGAGGCAACGAGGACAAACTGAAACACAGGAGGTTCCACCTGAACATCAGGAAACACTGCTTTACTGTGAGGGTGACTGAGCACTGACTGGCACAGGGTGCCCAGAGAGGTTGTGGAGTCTCCATCCCTGGAGATATTAAAAACTCATCTATCATAGTCCTGAGCAGCCTGTTCTGGGTGGTCCTGCTTGAGTACGGGGGTTGGCCAAGATGGCTTCCAGAGGTCTCTTCCAACCTGGACCGTTCTGCGATCCTGCGAAGGCACAGCAGTGAGTTTACCTGCAGGAGTTTTCTTCCCAAACTTGCCTTGAGCTTCTTGACTCCCTGATCTGAGTTTTCTGGGTTTTCCTTATCCTTTCTTCTTCAGGTATTTCCGTGAATGATATCTAGCAAAAACTAGGATATCTAACACCGTATATTCTGAGAGCAGAACCCACGTACAGAGCTTGACTATGTTCAGCATTTTCCTAATCTGGTATTAAAATACAGAACAGCTCAGAAGTTAGGGTTTTCTTCACTCAGGCATAAGAAAAAGAATTACAATGTTTATGGATCTTTCCGTTTGCAGGGGATTCTACTTGTTTTAAAAACAGGAGTTGCATGAAAGTATTCTTAATACTTACAGCGAGCAGATCAGGATGGATCAATTTATGTTTTTTCATTTTTTTCATCATCTTTTCCATCTAAAATATTATGAAGACTATACACCATGGAAGCAATTTTTAGAACATCCACTTTGACTGCAGAGCCACATATCTTGACATAATTCTTTCACTCCAGTGTCTCAAATAACACCTTGCACTGTTTATCCAAATATTTGAGATAAATCTCCCAACTTGCTGTGAGAAGCTAAGGCCACACACAGTACGCAAAATATAAATGCTATAAAAGAGTTATTGCAATGTATGTGTCACATGCGACCATATTTTAATAAATACACTCCTTAAAGGAGCCAGATAAGAAGCACTTTATGTAGGAAATGAAGTGACTGGTAAGTAACATTAGGAATTTGTACTAGCAATACAAGTTGAACCACAAAAAGTCCAACACATGCCTCAAAGTTTCACTGCTCCTGAGAGGAAACAGCAGCTAAATCAGCATACTAGAAGACTGAAGACAAAAAAAAAAAAAAAAAAATATCTGAAGTTGAATAACGTCATTTTAAGGTCCTCTGAAGCAGTTTTTATTGTTAATTGTTCATATTAATATTGGTTTTCAAAACCAGGACCCAGACTGTCCTTGGGCTCAAATTTACCTTGCAGCCAAACAAAAGCTGATGTCCAGACAAACAAATCTAAGAAGGAGCCCTAGCAAAATGCTAACATGTGATATGATAGCATTTAATCTTCCACCTGTCAAAAGCTGATATGCTTCAGTTTGCACTTGGCCCCCTGTTCTGCAAGGCAGTGAGGACACTCTAAAATCCAACAGTCTAAATCCAAGTACTTCCAAGGAAGTCAGAGCCCCACCTCAGAAACGAGAAGGCAGGTGTACAGAAATAGCTTAGCCTTGTCATTTTGGGAAATATTTTCTCTGTAATGCTTGGGTAAGTAGAATTTTACTTTCTGAAAGCTACATGGATAATGGTTAACATCGATATTAACATGGAACGAACAGGTAATTGAAGTAATCTCTCCTCAAATATCACCATGTGTTGCAATAGCCTGCAACCTTGAGTCGCGGCCATCTAGATTCCTACTCTGAAGAAGACAGAGCTACAAAGCATACTTTGTATGAGGCCATGAAGTCAAACACACCCCTAAAACTACTATTTTGTTTTGCATTTCAACCAAGTCAAGTGCAACAACCATCAAAAGGGAGGTTTCTTGTCATCTCCCCTCCTCTCCTCACATTCCTGCTCCTTCCTCTACATCAAACTTGGCTCACCCTGCAGCAACACGGCTGCTAGATCAGCTCACCAATCTCAAAGAAAGTTAGCAATTTCATTGGGAAGAAAGGTAAGTAAATTTTCTGTAAAAAACAGCAAGTTGATTGCGTTAGCCTCTGGCCACATGATCACTAACAGCAATACAAGGAAGATGGCAGATGCTGCAACTCAGGAAGCTGGGAATCATTTCTTAGTATCAACCTGCCACTTGACCAGATGAGACCATGCATAGAACTGCATCTAAAATTGCCAGTGTATCACGTTTTCTGGACAGCTGAAATGAAAAATGTTACACTATCATTGATCTAAAGTATTCATATGGTTCAAAACTTGCCCGTATGCATCATCTTCACTGGATATATCCTCAGAAACTTTATAAAAAGCTGGGTAATGCTATTAGCCCATTATACATGCAAAGAAACATGTTGCAGTGAGAATATGGTATCTTGCCCAAGGTCACACCAAAAGCAAAGCATGTTTTTACTCTGTCTTTGAAAGGAGTAGCAAGTCAAACACTGTCACGAGATCTTATTCCCTGTCTACGCCCAACACATTTCTTTAGGTTAGACCAACTTTAGAAGACTCAATCTAGAAACTGAACATAAACTCATAATGAAATGAAAATTCAACAATTTCCTCTGCTCAGCTCCATCACTCTTTCAAAGAGTGGCTGTTTTCCTGGAGCCAGACAAACTTCAAGGAAGTTAAGCCAAGCTAACTTTGCAACAGAAGAAACTTCTGGCAGATGAGGAAACTTAGTCAACATCTTGAGTCTCAAAGTAGCACTGCTATTGTGAGATATTCCATTCTCTAATATATATATATGTGTGTATATATATATATATATATATAAATAATCACAAATATGTTCTCAAATCTCCTAATCAGAGTAACAGTGAGTCTAACTGCAGACAGCTTGTCTTGGGAGTCATCCTGTGAAGGTACCAGCCAGGTGTGCTAAAGAGCAGGTACAGGAGAGGAATTTACATCCACTTCTTCTTTCTGGCAAAAACTTCCCACTGTCAAAATGAGACCAAGCTCAGGAATCCAATCACTGAGAGGCCAAATGGTCAAACTTTTTGTACTTTAAGAGGGAAGGTAGCAAGTGAAGAAGATGATGCAGACATAACTTGGATTTACCAAGAGCAAATTGTATTCAACTAACCTGAGTGCCTTCTCTGTGAGAGGACTCTGGATTCTGTAGACTAGAGGAAAGCAGAACATATTGCATGTCTTGACATTAGCAAGGCTTCCAACAGCCTCTCAAACAATCCTTACAGAGAAGCTGGCAAGATGTGCAGGGGATAACCATATAAAATGGGCTGGAAACAAGATGACATTGGGCTAAGAGGGTTGTGTTCAGCATACAGAGTCCAACTGGTGGCCAGATACTACATATCTCAGGGATCGCTACCCAGATCAGTACTGTTTAAGGTCTCATTAATGACCAGAACAATTGGACAGAGTGACTTGCAGCATGTTCATGGGCAGTACCAGGCTACTGTTCTGACAGGTTTCAACAGTCTCAAGAAATGGGCTGAAATGAGCCCTGTGACAGTCAAAGGCAAATGTAAAGTGCCACACTGGAGGGGAGGAAACCAATATTACTGAAGAATAAGGTTCCTTTTGAATACATAATCAAAATTAGTCCACAGCAAAAGCAAATGGATTAATTAGCTGGCATTGATTAAGAGTTACACAGACAGTCATGGAAAAGGTTATGTTATCTTGTCTAGAAATCCAGAGCAACAAAAATCTCAAAACTTTTCAGCTAGATCCTTAGTTAAAGAGCTTAAGGATTTTATTTTTTCTCAGACTAAGAGTAAAAAAGGGTGTGGTGGTGAAAAAAATTTAAAACAAAGATCCTTAAAACCACACCAAATCTAATAAACTAACAAAAAAAACCAAAACAACAAACAAAAAAAGACAGCTCAGAAACAGTTTCCAAGCGGTATTCAACTTCTCTCAAGGTCTATGAGAGCAAGGTATCTGTCATTTTCTCTAGAAAACGAAAGAAAACAAATTAAGTCCTATGTTTGGGATCCCAAAAGATAAGATAAAATGAAAAGGCAATTTAAAATCCACCTCTACCCCTAAAAACTGAATAAAAAGGGAAAAAGCAACTTCCTAGGAGTGTTACAGAACTTTCTGCAGACAATTTGAATTTTAAGTAGTATTTTCTCCTCCCCTTAAAATTAGTCCAGTTTGGGTTTTCCATTAGATTGTATACATAGTCATGAATTTAGGATTGAGAAATTTAAAGAACCAGTATTATTTCAAGTGCCCACCAGTTCAGTGCTTTTTCTCTACAACTGGAAATTAATTTTACCAACAAGGAAAACCTAGTGGAAGTCACTTAAGAATTGAAACTGTTGGTATTGCTATACCTGGTATTGATAATGTACTTGGAGGAAACTCCAAGTCGTAAAACACTTGTCTTCATTGGGCTTGGTGATCTTACCCATACTCTTTATATCTTTCTGTTCCAGAACATAAAGGAGAGGAAAGAAATAAAATAAAACTTCCCCATTATCTGAAATATCTACATCAAATCACGTTTCCTATATCAAGTGAAACTGTTCATGAAACACCATGGAAAGGAAAGAATTTCAACTGTCTGGAAAATGCTGTCACTCAAATGACAAATGGGGACTAGTCATAGCATGCAATGGGTTATTCACAAGGTAAAATGATGATTGACTGCCTTGTTCTCCCTACATGTTTCAAGTAGTATAACCACCTTACACATTATATAGTAGCCAATAACTAAGAAAAAACATTATTTCATTTCTGCAGTCTTGGTTTAGAATCCTCAGGAAAGTATGCCACTTTTAATGCAGTTTTTCTTTGCAAAGCAGTATGAAAACTGCTTAAATCTTTACATAAATCAATGCCAATTTACCTGACAAAGACTGAAGAAAGAAACTAAAACTCCTGCATCTCAGAATAAGTATTTTTAAACAAATCAGGTAAGACCATTATGAATGACCAACATTTGAAAAAAAATAAGCCCCGTTGTTATTTTACCTCCGTTTTCAGGGGGCGTTCATACAGAAAGCCATTTGGAGTGGACTTCAGTTGGTTTAAAAAAAAAAAGCTCACCTGAAATACTTGTGCAAGCATACACTTGAAAACACGTCAAAAGTGTTAGCATGGCCATCCAGAAATTACTGATGTGCCTTTTCTGCAGATAGCAAACGTGAGGAAAAAAAAGAAAAAAAAAAAAAAAAAAAAAGCAAGTTGAACACAGCATTATTTGTGTTGAGTGTTGAGTCACACCCAGTGAATAACAAAAAAATTAAAAAAAATAAACCAATAAAAACTACCAAAGAACTTGTCAGCTGCATTAGGGCTTTAATAAAATTAAGTCACAGTTAAAACACCTCTACCTTTTGGAAAGCAAGAGTGGCCCCCTGTTCAGTCTACATGCTTCATATTGTCCTTTTCGGTGGGTCTGTGTAGTTCCCACATTCCTCACTCAAAGCTCTGTCAGCGAAGCTGGTTCAGTGAGCCAGTGACTCCACCTGGAGTCTGTGACTCAAATATACAGGCATGTATTACGCTACCAAAAAAAAAAAAAAAAAAATCAAATCTCTGCAGCAACATTCATGTATGTTCTCAGAGCACACTATGCCAAGGAGTCAAACTTGCTTTTTCTGCTCTCATCTTGCTACAACGTTTGGACAGTTTGTTTGAGGACATTTATGAGGGAGCTTCATTTCAGCCAGAGCCTTCAGGTGAAATCACTGAGTATACTAGTGTGAGCATACCAAAAGAACAGACAAAACCAAACAGCAAGAAAAAAAAAAAAAAAAACAAACAAAAAAACCCAGCCCCCCCTATTCCTAATTACTAGCACAAAAGTACTAAGCTAATACAGAACCCAGAACTCAAACCTGCTATACAGAAAAATCTGGAAAACAATTTTTTTGGTGCTATCATCTTGCAGGGTAGGTGTTTTCCTTTGATTTGGCTATCTGATCCGAAAGCTTTCAAAGGCCGAGTTGAACAATCCTCATGGTTTTGCCACCAGAGCCCTAAAAGAGCTTCTCTCTCTCTACCATCATACTACTAAAAGCAAATCCTCGGCTCCTTTTAGGAATCTTCCAGCCCACAGTTTCCTTCAAGTGCTCCAGTTCCTCTCCTTTGCTTGTCCCACCTTCACCCTAGAAGCTTCTCCAGACCTCTTGGCTCAGTTGCTCTCAAAAATCACCCATCTTTCCCTTCCTGCAAAGCACAGCAGCCAGGACAGTATAAGACAACCTTCCTGTCTGCTGCCAAGCCTTTTTATTTTTATTTTTAAAGCCAAAAAGGGAAATAAACAACACAATGCACAGTAAACATGAGATAAATACAACCAAACAAACCTAATGGTTACATTATCAATCTCAACAGTTAAAAGCATACACATACATAGACATGTAATTAAAGTTAATTATGTAGAGCTAAAACAAGTTACTATAAATCCAGTATAACTCCCAGAAGAGAGGCCACTACCAGCAGTTTTGTTGTTTTCAGATTACATTGTCATGATGTCTCTAATTAGACATGCAATTATTATCTAGAATGGTAACTTGGGAAGGTGTTTCCATCATGGTGGTAACAGTCAAATGCCCATCAGTAGCTGGTTCCTCTCAACATATTCTACTCCAGTCTGAGCTTTCACACTCAGAGCCTGAAGAAATTAGCCAGATACGTTATCAAAAATTAATGAGGTCTAGAAATAAACTGAGAACATCTGATGCCAAACAGAATCAAAACCTGAATAATCAAAGCAACAAGTATTTGCAAAGGTTCTAATTAAAAAACAAACAAACAAAAAAAAATCAGGGTAAGTTTTTAAATACTGGAGACACAAGGACTGGGGGTGGGGTGGGGAAATCACAACTACCTGTTGGGGAGAGACTTTTATCAAAAAAGAAATCATAGACAGCAACAGCTCAAATACAGTCATCAGATTAGTTCAAACAGGAAGGGGTCTTACAGCCTTTCAAAAATACTACACCACCCCCACCCCTTATTTAAGCAACATATTAAAAAAACTTAAACCAACACAAACACAACACACAGTGGTAACAGAGCTAAAACATACACAACTTTCAAATACTTCATGTGTGTCTTATGCACCTGGCCTGTAAATAAAAAAGCGTTACTATACAGTGGTGCTCCTATTATAAACATTTCTACATCTGCTGCAACTTTCTCCCTAGATCAGAGAAAATCTTATTTACTACCTGCACAAACCAACTTCAGAAGATGCACTCTCTCAGTTGTCTGTTTCTGAAACATAAAAGCAAATGTGCAATCTCTTGGCAAACAGATTCCACAACACTGAGAAACAGTTGTCCCATCCCTTTCAAGGCAGAATGACACAGTTGCTTGTATTTCTTTGCACTGAAAACATCCGAGCTCTCATTTAATTACAAGGAGAGAAGATTCTGGAAGAACATGCTGTTGGCTGACACTGGTGGCAAAAACACTTGCCGTTCTTAATGTAATCATTGCCTTTTCTATCACTAGATCTATCAACCGCACTTGCAAGGCTGTTGCCCAACTCAAACTGTTGCGCAACTCAGGAACCTTCCATTTTCATTGTTAACTTCAGCATTTCCAAAAGTGCATACTTAGGACTTAAGAGTTGGAATCACTTGAGAACTTCAGAAAGTGTCACACTGCCAGTACAACAGTTATGTAAAAACCTTGTAAGAGAGCTATATTTTTGCAAATCCTACATAGATTTCACTCACCATATTTTCCCTGGGAGTTCCACACAAAGTGCATCGCAGGAGGTGGCATGCAACACCAAAATAGGGCTGTGGATTTGTCAGAGAAGTTCAGGGGGACAAGGCAGCAGGGTGGGGGACAAAGGAAGAAAAAAAACCAATTTAAAAATTAAACATCGTAAAAGAAGCGATGCAATGAAATTACAGGAAAACAAAGGAAAAATTAAAGGCCTTGGCTTGGATAGGTAAATCCAACCTTGGAGATGTAAAAAGGGAAACGGTTGTGCAACACAGTAGCTTTTACAAATTGGATATGAAGCAACAGTTATTTACAGCCAGGCAGAATGCTTGGCACAGCCCCAGTGCAGACCAACTAAGGGAACAAAGTGCACAAACTGAAGAAAAAATATTTTTTTTAAATTGAAATTTCCAGCAGTCTAAGGTTTCAGCCGTCATCCGGTCACAGGAACAAACTGATTTAAGCTGCTGTGCATTAAGACCATACACCACACAGCCAGAGAATCCAGGCTGGCTGATTCCAGCTTTCCGCAGCAGGAGTTTGATGCAACTAAGCCATGACAACAAAGCTCAGACAGAACAATACTGCATAAAATGGGATAAAACACCACAGAAAGACTTAGGTGCTATCTGCCTGCCACATGCCCAACAGGGAACCGACAGAAAACTCTGCAGGGACAGCAGCTCACATTGACAAAGGAAATTGCTTTGTTCAAGAGGGTAACATTTTCCCAAACACTTAAGTGACTTTGTTTCATGCTGGACCCAAAGGAATTGTTATTCAAACAATAAATCATGCTCACTGTAAGGGCCTGAAACAGCATTTGGTGTCTTGGCATCTTTTCATGCTCACAACATCCCAAATAAGCACTGATCAGTCTTTAGCATCATGGATTCGGTATAAGCAACATTCCACAAAGTAATTTCTCCAAAAACAGTATCAAATGGCAAATAATTTTAAAATTGTTGGGCTTTCATTCATTTCCACTGCAACAGTGTGTTTTGTTCTGGTGGTCTGTTGGGATTTCTTGGGGGGGGGGGGCAGTTTTTTGGGGGTTTTTTTTGTTTGTTTTTTTTTGGCGGGGGGTGCTTTTGCTTGTTTTAAGCCATTCATTTCCAAGTTGTGTTTCCTTAGAACCATCCCATCAGCTGCACCAGCCAGGCTGGCTGTGCAATCTTTATTTATGTAACAGGACTTACTCAAAAGATGCATCTCCTCAGGATCTAGAAATCACACATCCAAAAGAGGCAGCATTGAATATACTTCCATATTTTTTTAAGCAGCACTTATGCACAGGGCTGTACATACGACTCCAAATGACTTTTTATCTAGCAAAAGTCGACTATTCACAAAATATACTGGCTTTCTATTAAAAAAATACATGTAGAAATAGCATCATTTAGGAAACACTTCAAACTGTGATGGAAGCCATGCCTAAATGATGTGAAGAATAGGCTCAGTGTCCCAACAGAACTTAGCATTATCAACCCCGCTGAAAACTTAGGGAAACTACTTTTCCATAAGCCATCAAAGACCACAGAGGTCAATAAATGGAACACCTTCAATATTAAAGTTTTCAGGACTAAACACACTGCTGCAGGTTGTAAGACAACTCTTTAAGGAGCAGGAAGAAGTTATTGAACGAACTGATTTAGGGGAAGAAAGGAAAAAGCGTGATCACTGCCTCAGCCAACCCAGTGGCTTGCAACTTTTGAACACTTTATTCCCGAAGATAAGAGTGAATGGGCAGCACAGGGTTAAAAACTCACATCAACTTCTGTTTATGAAGACAGAAAATCCCTACTCATAATACTGCATAGACTCTTAGAGCTGTTCAGGTCCTAAAGCAAAGTGACAGAGCTTTAGCCCTAACTTACTCCATTCCACTCCTCTTCCTAACCCGATTTATGCTGGCCATTTTATCGCTGCCCATGAAGGGACTAAACCAACCCGCTTCCGTCAGCAGCCACCAGAAAGCCACAGGAAAGATGCTCTTTCAGAATTTATGTACATTCTCTAATCACTTGGGATTTTTCTTCGCGTTCCAGGAACACAAGCCTTTCTAGATGCTCATGGGTCCTCGCCAACAAACAGCTATGCAGAAATAGCAAGAACTTGGCAAGAACCTCCGTCTTTATTGTAGCCACCAGTCACACCTATGCACACTCTGCTCTGCTCACCTTATTAATTTTCCACAAAAGGCAACAGGTTCATTTTTTTCTCCCAATTATTATCATTAAAGCAAGTGCACATTTCCACTTAAATGACCACAAAACATGAAAACAGATGATGCCTGCTATCATTAAACTGAGATCATATTCCAGTTTAAGTTTGATTTGTTTCTTAACATGACGAGTATTGGCTTTCACCTACACCTTCTAATGAGGAACAGAAACATTCTAATTGGGAGTAAAGAAATAATTTCACAGGTACCTTGGTTTCTCTGAGTTTTCTTTAACTATTCACTCATTAGTCTTGGCAGATAATTGAAGTTTCAAATGCACCTAATTGCCTTCCTTCTGTATTCTCCATTCTGAAACACTTTCAGGTGGACTTAAATGGTGGGCAACTGGATCTATATAATTTTTTGCATGTGCACATAGACCTTACAGTTTCTTACATCCCATCTGTTATATTAGGGTGCCTTCTGTCCTTTTCATAGACTAAGGATCTTTGCCCGTGCTAACTGCAAAGTATTCTCAAATCATGTATCCAGCAACGACCTTGATGATCCAGATTTAAAGCTCAAAAAAAAGAAGTGTGGACTCTGACATAGATTTTTCCCTCCAGTTGCTTAGCACGATGTATTGAACTTGCTTTTTTGCCCCAAACCCATGACAGATGAGGTAATACACCATCATCTCTCAAGGAGCTCATATACAACTTAAATCCGTAGTAGTGAAGTCAATGAAGACTGTACCACGGCTTCGGAACAAGGTCAAATGAAAGCACACAAACTTTTAAAAGCATTGAGGAAGTCAGGTTCAAATCACTGTCACCATTAACACCATTCCCATAAGTAAGCAGGTAGCCTCAGCTGAGGTAATGTCCAAAGTTTGTTCAGTACACATAATGCACATTCCCTTATCAAAAAAAAAAAAGTCCAGAAAGGATCAGTCATGGAAATGAATGGGCAGCTGCACAATTTCTATCACTCCAAAAGCACTAGTGAGACATGTCGTGTTTACTGTGGCTGAAAGTGCTGAAGATGTTGCTAACTTACTCATTCCCATATTCCAAAACAAATACATATCTGCTCATTATCACAGGCCTTTTTTTTTTTTTTTTTTAAAGGATAGTGTTCTGTTTACATTTAAAATTCAGTTGTGGTATTTGTTCCAGAAGACACCTGGAGAAATCCAGTTGCCTGTGAATAATCCAGTTTTCTCCTTTATGACAGCCTTTCTAATCACTCTCTCTACAGGAGCACAGACCAATGCTATTATAGGAGGACAGGGTAAGAACTGAGTAACTGTACCAACAAAATACAAAATTATGTTGTAGCATAAGCATCTCACACGATTATAGAAAACTTCTCAGCCAACTAATTTTTATAAATACATCTATTACTGGGTTTCTCAATATCATAGAATGAAAATATTTCAACTATCAGTTTAAAAATACTCTAACATCCATTTTAGCTGCGTACATCGAAAAGAAAACTGAGGAAGTATTTTCAACTACTTTTTTTTCCCCCAACTGTCATCAATAGAATTAAAAAATGAAAATTGATAGCAACAGAAAGAACGAGGCTAATCTGTTAAGCCAGACTCATCTTAACCAACCGCCAGCACTAAAAAGGGACACATTTTTGTATCAATGATGTATGATCTGAATGAAAATGAAAACTTTACCTTTGTGTCTGTTTACCAGATGCTGCTGTTTACGTTGGATGCCTCACTGACCTCCTCTTCCTTCAAGCTGCTACTACGCTATGTGCAGTTGTTGCAAAGAAATTCAGTAGAGTGCACTGCTTTTTACAGAAAGTATATAAAAACGGCTGATGCCTTGCAAGCAACTACTGTATGATTCCATATTCCCTAGTTAAGAGCGGCAAATGTTCTTTTGTTATGTAAAATAGGTGAGCACACACTGAGCTGCAACTCAGCAGGCTTCGATTTCTGTAGAGCTTGCTGGCCAGATAGCGTCGACCTAACTCATCCTACTTGTAGGATGGAAGCTGAATGTATTTTAAATATATCCCAGCACAACCTTTGTGTTACAGAAGTGTTGTAACTGATGTAAAGATGCAGAGGTGTTGTGTGATTAAGAACAGAGCTGGATGTTCACAGGTCAATAAGCTCTCTCTTCAGATGTTCTCTGCACTTGTACAAGTGCTGTGTCAGGGTTACAGGAAAAAACATAAAGCAAGCAGTATTGTATTTGTTGAATGAAGTGGAATTTTTTGTCCTGTAATATTGATGAGAAATGTTTCCCTAAATATAAGATGATGTCTGATATATTTTAAAATAACCACTTACAGAATTGGCATTGGTGGGGTTTGGCCAAGGTCTACCACCCCCAGGACCCCTGTAACAGAAGATGAAAGATGAGACATGGAACAATTTGCATCTTCTGACCAGCTCTCACAAAGCATATCAAAATAATATATTTCCAGAGTAAGGAAGAAGATGGCTTTTTTCCAAATTAAAGTGTATTTATAAACCATAACTACATCAAGTTACGGTGCTATAGCAAAATTCTCATCATTGCACTAACGTTATAATTTATTCAGTTTACGAGATAATTAAAGATTTATTTTTTTTTCTTATTACAACCCTGCCACTCACATTGAAGACACTTCAGTTCCTGACTCATTCTGGTAGGGCTGTACCCTTCAGGACAGGACCTGCCAGAATGGCACCATAAGGAGCCCTTCCCCAGAGGCTGCAGTGGAGGTGGCACTGTTTTGCATTTGTCCCAAGCATGTACAAATTTTGGAAGTGCCAGATATTCCCCTTTTATATTCCCATGGAACAATTTGAAAGACATTGTAAATTTGTGTCTCTTGAAGTGCTTTCCTTCTGTTCACAGAAAATTTAACTCTGTGTTACACAGATACAACATTTTAATATAGCACAGAAGTTTTGCAAAGAGTGAAAAGTAAGTTTCCAAATTATTTAAGTTCTCATGGAGACTGTTTCTCCTTGTACTCTGCTAACGTTTTTTAAAATATTTGGAGGAATTAGCACACAATCCACAAAAGTCTGCTCACAGTACAGACAGAGGAAGAAAGGTACTGCAATATAAGTGTAATTTCAGTCTTAAACCCCAAATTAAGTGCCTTCCTGGAGAAGCGAAGATGCATGCATTTATTGCATCTAGAATACTGCAAGTACAGTAAGGTTTCATTAGTGGAAGTGATGCTAGTACCTTATAATATGTTGCTATAACCTGTTAATACTAAGAATATTAATACTAAAAATAATAACATATTAAGAATTGAAAACATGCCATTTTATACATACACTTTCAACATACGTTTAGATACGCATCTAAAAAGTTTTGTACTTGACTAAAGCTATGTTATCTCCATGGAAGACTCAGAAACATTTATCATACAGCAGGCAAAATGGAAATTTCAAACTTTTCAGACATTCTCATTAAACTTGGCCCAAATAGTGTGTGCATGACTAAGTGGCAGCTCCCCAACAGAGAAGACCTGTTTGACAGAGGCAACTCCAACACGGCATCAGAGGGGTACTAAAAGCAAAAGGGGTTTGGGAAAGGTGAAGAGGAAAGCATATTCTTCTCACAACTCTTGCTGTTATTTTAAGATTCTCACTCTTAGTTGAGCTCAGAAAACTAGTTTGGTGGTTAGGCTGCATCTTGTAACAGTCCTGAGGGAACCAAGCCATATGGGAGGTAAAATCTTCATGTTTACAGTCACAACATCTCAATAACCATAATTATTCCTGGGAGCATTAAGAACTCCTGTTTTTTTATAAATAAGACAAAATCACTTTTTGAAGGCCCTGACAACTGAGAGGCACTGCGGATGACAAAACAGCTGCATATAAAATGGCATTTTGGCCTCATTAACTTCAGAAAAGCAACATTACCCACCACAGCATACCAGACATGGAGAGTGATTTAAATATAGAGAAGAAAGCAGGCTTTATTAATGAGTTCAGGAAGTTTTCTATTTCAAAGTCTTGCAAAACTAAAAACTACAAAGTAGGTATGTTGGGATTTAACATTTAGTCTTATTTTTTATTACATTGTTGATGAAAGTATAAAGAAATTAGCTCAAACAACTGATTGAAAACATAGCAAGTGAAAACTGATTTTTTTCCAATGACATTATTTTTGGAAGGTTGGAAAACAAGAATGTAGGTGAGGGTCTTTTCTGTCCTCTTCACTGGGAGGAGGAGAGCCAAAGCAAGCAAAGGGACACAGAGTACTCGCACTCCTCATGTCAAATATTCAGCAATTTCTCCTCTGCCAACAATTACAAGGTCAAATATAAGATGTTGTTGCCCTCCCCTCCCCTTTTAAAAAGCTGTTCTTTTCCCTATGTACGATACTCGGTTTAATGGATCTGCTTTTTCAGAGAAATCAAGAATATCTGTAACAACACTGGAAGTCTGTTTTCAGCCCAAAATCCTGCACTTGTTTGTATGACTTCCAGTAACATATATAGTGCTAACAGAAAGCATCAAATGGAGAACAGCTGTGACCACACTATAGGTAATTCTGAACTACAGAGGTATTACAAAGCTGACCAAGATACATGACTGAGTTAAGGTACTGCAACATGGAAATTCAGACAAGCCTTATTGGGAGACTGGGAAACTCACCTTTCATCTAAAAAGCTGTTGGAATTTGCAGATTTACTGGAAACCATGGGCAGCTCTAAGTATAGACTCAGAAAACACTATAGCAGATTCTGCTGGAAAGCCATATGGTTTTTGTGGAGCCAAATGTTATTAGCTTATAAAACAGACATGAAAAGAAAAAAAAAAGCTACCTGCAATTTTTTTCAATGCAATGCAAGCAGGTTTTTTGCCCTTTATTAAATGTTTATTTTGGAAGCATCAACGGAGTCATAAAACATCATTATGAACGTACTGATTCCAAAATAGAGTGATTTGTGAAGTACCTATCTGTATGACTAATTACAGATGCATTTGATCCTTAAAGCTAGCCCTATAGCATTGATCCTAGTACTTGAAAAAATGGTTTTAAATTTCAGTTTCCCAAGGGGCAAATATATTCAATCAGGAAATTAAACATCTAGACGTGAGTTTGTGAACTGAAGTTAAAAAAGCCACATTATTTTTCTTTTCAGGCATGACTGAGGTACTCTCAGTGCTTGACGGAGCACTGCAGGTCACACGGGCCATTAAGAAGTGCCCGTGAAACCTTGCACTGCCCCCTGAAACTTGCCATTTTGTTCCAAAGAGGGCGTTTTCCCACAGAGAAATAAAGTCTTAGTAAAAACAGCTATGCTGAGTTTCAACTTAAAACCTTACAGCTAATATAAAGTTATTCTGTAGAAGAACATAGGCTATGTATCAGCTGTTTCAAACAGTAATCTATCAGGGGTTAGTTAATGATTGAGCAAGCAATTATTTAGCAGTACTACATTTGAGGAGTATATGCTCCTGAACTGAAATACTGTCCATGAGCTCTCAAGCTGGCTGCTGCCATTTTTGACAATAATGAACACTTTTTCATCCAGAAAAATGTAAAATTCTATTTGGCAGATATTCTGCTCTTAACAAAAGAGCTTCTCTTTGTGTTTTCTGAGCAGAAAGAGCTGGATTTTAAATGGCAACTGGTTTTTGCAGAGTACAGATTTTTGTATTTTCACTTTGCCAAAAATGTGAAAAATTTTAATGTAAGAAAAAGATATGTCTATGTGAAGACAAATGTAAATGAATATACATCAGGCAATATGGAAATTATCTTTCATAGATATGCAAGTACTGTGTGACACTGGTATTTCTTAGCATTATATTGTACATCAATTAAATTGTAAGGAATAAAGCATGGATTCTAACACATTTGGGTACATTTATTGCTACTGCCCATGGGTTATCCTTAGATGCACTCTGACTGATTTTGAATATTGGAATTGATCAGAAAAGTCTTTACTAAGTTTTCACAGTATAAGGACTTCAGTACTATCATATTTCAGACAAATTTGACAGCAATAACTTTACAGTAAGAAAACAACCTGATGTCCTGGAAATGTTGTTAAAAGAAACCCAAACCACAATGTATGTTACTGCATTTGAAAGAGAAAAAAAATATTGTTTGACAGTAAAAAAAGTTCTAAAAAACTATTCACGTACAAGGCATGCAATAATGGAACTCCTTACAAAGGTCTGTGATTTAGTATGTAACAGATCAATATATACTACAGCATAGTACTCCAGTATTAGCACTTTGGACTCTTTAAGCCTTTAATATGCACTATATGGCAAGGGACAGCATGAAGCCTTGTTCAAAACCAAGAAACAACATTCTGTTCCCACTTTCAGCTGAACTGGAGTCAAGATGAGTTTGTAAGAAATATAAAAGTGTGCAGCATATGTCTGATTGATAGACACAGATAGATATGGTTATCTACTTCATAATTACTACTTTATATAATGTTGCACTCAAATCATACACTGTGTCAAAGTTAATGAATTCCCTGAGTAAAGGACTGCAGTTCATGGTATCCCCTTCAACAGAACACAGAAGTTCAAAGAAGAATGCATTTCCCACATCAGTGAATTAAAAGAACACTATGTATATTTACTGACTCAACGCCAGATGAAATGTGCTTCTTAAATACTGCAATAATGAAATATTAGTATTTCAATCCATAACCATGCTCTTCTTTCTGGCAGAGAGTTCTTTTTTTTCATCGAGGAACTCATTTGCCAATCTTTTTTATGTAAATACTGATTTATGTGGATAACTACCCTCAAAATATCTTACCTATCCTGAATTTTACTTATAGAACATATTATTTTAGAAAGTTGTATTCCTTTTCTTATCATTAAATCTCCTTCTGAGGACAATCTATGTACTGCTTATATACTCACACTGAATGTCAAATATCTAAATATTTTTTCTATATCTATTCTATTTAAAAGAAGAAATGCCTACCCTTGGGAAGGTTTCTAGAATTGTCTCGAGTCTAATATATGTTGTCTATCATAAAGTAA
>JAVJGJ010000059.1:85321140-85331358 GCA_035590215.1 Microhierax caerulescens
TATTCCAAAACAAATACATATCTGCTCATTATCACAGGCCTTTTTTTTTTTTTTTCAGCATATACTACCTTTTAGAGAATCAAATTTGAGTATAACCTAGAGTAAACATGCCTTTATTGTAATAAGAATAGGATCACTAAAGTTAAACTGGTCACAATCGTTGTTTCAGCACCGCTCCACTTTCTGCTATGAACAGTTCAAAATGCCTTGGGGAAATCCAGCCTATTTAATGCCTCAGAATGGCAGGAATATCTGAATCACTCTTTGTTTTATTAGTAGCAACTCTCAAATACATTAGCTTTTTTTATTCCATTAAACATTTCATTACAACTGTAAATAGTGAAATACAAATAGCAACAAAAATGAAAATAGAATGACTGGTATTTATGTGCTGCAACAACTATATACCTTGTAAAACAAGCTGCTGATTACGTTGACATCATGCAGTCAGCAATGGAACTTACCAAGTTTTGTTTTGTTTTTTTAATTCTTTGTTTCAAAAAGAAAATTTAATAAAATGAAGAACTCTCTACACCTACAAATACTGCACACAGAAAAAAATAGTTCACAGGTTGTGCAAAAGTGGAAAAAATACATATTTTTTTCTCTGTCTTCAGGGCAGCAAGCCAATGAAGTATTGCTACAAATACCGCTCTGATATTTCTGTGTTCAGAGCTAGATATTATCTACACAGTCAAATTCCACAATGCATTGATCAAAACAAAAGAAGCCAAATCCCTATAAAAATACTCAAATACTACGTTATATTTGGAAAGCCTTTATAAAAGTTAAAAGAATTCCGAGGAGCAACCTTTAAAAAAAAAATCAGCCTAGGTTTGATGGATAAGCATCCATAAAAAGGTAGAAATAAGTTTGTGATCTAATAAAAATCAATTTCTGGTTAAATTCACTTAATTGGCACCATTGTGTCATTCGTTCCCTCTCTTCCTGAACTTCTGAGGTTCTCCTGAGTCCCCTCACATGTTTATTCCCTTTTAGCTGCGTGGCCCTTCTGCCCACTAAGGCACAGCGGACAGTCAGTCACAAGCAGCGCAGCATTTTGGTCACTTGGAGGGAACAGGAGGCTAACTGACTTCATTTATAACACTAACAGCCTGTGAACCTGGGAGTGCCTCAGTTCTCAATAAACAGCTCAACTGCATCCCCACTGGGTAAAAGAACACTAGGAACATGTGCAGTTCATTGTTCCCCCATTCTGGAAACCTGGCCATAGAGGCCATGAGCAAGCAGTGGCACAGGTCCCTGATTTCACTAATTAGGGGATATGGGTCCCAGCATGTACCTATTGCCTAATCTAGATATATCCTCAAATAATCTACTCTAGCTCCCAAGAACCAGAAAGGATAGACTGCAAGCAACTTGATTGTCCACTCAGATAACACAATGTTAGAGATGCCAGAGGAACGTCATCGCACTAAAAAATTGATGCTATACTTCTTTCACTCTAACAGCTGTCATGCAAAACCTAGTGATGAAAAAAAAAAAAAAAAAAAATCAGAAAAAGCATCCAAAACTCATTTAAGAAACCTTTCAGATTCTGAAATATGATGGAGGGAAAATTCAGTTTGATAGGATATATGGATTTTCCCAGACATTAGCTGGGTACCTTTCTTTTATTTTTTTTTTCCCCCTCTCAGCAATGAAACTACATAAAAGGCCTGGGAATCAGACCTTGAATAATGTTACAAAAAGAGGAAGGCAAGAGGCGGGCAGTCATAAGCATGTCCCTCAAGAAAGGGCTCTGTCAGGAGAGAGAGATCCACGGAGTCCATTGCCAGCACAGGATTTTTTTTATTTTTTTTTTTTTATGAACAACTCCGAGCTTACAGGTTGCCATCTTGAATGACAGTGAAGTGGGGTTTATTAATTGGTTGCATGAATAGGTCTGTTGATTCAGTCTTTGGATAGTCTGGTAAAGAGGCATTCCTTGCTCCGTAACGGAAGAAGGCCTAATCTAAACATACACTCAGCCACAGAGACTAGTACAGAGATGGTGATGGGGCTGGAGCATCTCCCTTATGAGGAAAGGTTGAGAGAGCTGGGCCTGCTTAGCCTGGAGAAGACTGAGAAGGGATCTTATCAATGTCTACAAATCTCTCAAGGGTGAGTGCCAAGAGATTGGGCTCAGGCTCTTTTCAGTTATGCCCAGCAACAGGACCAGGGGCACTGTGCATAAACTGCAACACAAGAAGTTCCACTTGAATATGAGGAAAAACTTCTGTACTTTGAGGGTGCCAGAGCACTGGCACAGGCTGCCCAGAGGCTGTGGAGTCTCCTTCTCTGGAGACATTCAGAACCCACCTGGACATGATTCTGTGCAACCTGCTCGAGGAGACCCTGCTTTAGCAGGAGGTTGGACTAGATGATCTCCAGAGGTCCCTTCCAACCATGACAATTCTGTCATTCTTTGGGCATCCTCTGCAAACAGTGAAATGATTGCATTTGTAAGGAGATATTCATTAAGCATCATTTTTCTAGTATCTAAAGTATTCCTGCCATGTTTAAAAGTGTTACCGTAAACGGTCTGCTACAAGACCAAACCACACCAGATTGCAGAGTATTTGTTTGTATAACAGACAAGGAGATTCAGTTGCAAGTTTCTGAAGCTGCTATTTCAAACAAGGATGGGCAACATTGATAAAAAGAAGGGATGACAGCAGCAAAAAAAAAAATGGTTTGGATCTCTCTTAATGCTGGTAATGCTAGGAAAGGCACAGCAGTGCAAACCACTTGTCCTGTATCTTCACTGAAGTTTGGCTAGATTTGTTCCAGGTGTTAAGATTTAAGTCTTTCGTTCAGAAACTAGAAAACTCCTTATCTAAAAAGCCTTGAATGGGCTGAGTTAAATTTATGCATGTATATATAAATCAATTTCAAGTATGACTTCGAAACTTCAAGTCTTTTGATTTTCTTGTGCCACAACATGAAGCCAGACACTGTAAGCCTGTTGCAGTGACTCTGCCTCTCAAATGTTTTAATTTTAGCTTGAGATTTGCTCTTTCAAAGTGCCTGATGTCAAAATCATCAGAACTATGCATTAGATTAATGCAATGTTGAAAGTTTTTTGCACATATCACAGAAAGAAGAGTAGCTTCTAAGACTGGTGTATTAGTACCAGTACACAGCTAGGTTTCGGTAGAGCAGGGGCACTGCAGAGGTGGCCTCCATAGGACCAGGGGCTCCCCCCATGTCGGACACAGCCAGTTCCAGCTGGCTCCACAACAGTCCCATCATGTGCCAAAGCTCGGCCCATCAACAATGCTGGCGGCGCTTCTGTCAGTAATAGATGTAAGAAAGGGTAAAAAGCACTGCACAGCAGCTACCTGACAGGAGCAAGAAAAACGTGAGATAAATAGCCCTGCAGACACCAATGTCAGTGAAGGAGAAGGAGGTGCTCCAGGTGCAGAGCAGATTCCCCTGCCACCCATGAAGACCATGATGAAGTAGGTTGCCCCTGTGTAGCCCGCGGAGTTCCCCATAGCAGAGCATGTGGACGTGCCCTGAAGGAAGCTGCAGCCCACAGCAGGATCCAGCTCTGGCGGGAACTGTGGGGGACCCATGCTGGAGCAGCTTGACAGGGGCTGTACCCTACCGGAGGGACTCCGCACCACAGCAGGGGAACAGCGTGAGAGTGAAGGAGCGGCAGAGGCAAAGAGTCATAGAGTGACTGCAACCCCCATTCCCCATCCCCAGGGCTACTCAGGGAATTAGGGGGAAGGAGGCAGAAGAGACAGGAACAAAGGACTGAAGTTGAGCCTGGAAAGAAGTGGGGAGGGGGGAAGGTGGTTTTAATCTTTTCCTTGTTTCTATCTTACCCTATTCTAAACTGGTAATGGGTGAAATTAATTTTCTCCAGGTCGAGTCTGTTTTGCCTGTGACTGTGATGGGTGAGTGATCTCCCTGTCTTTAGCTCAAGCTACAAGATATTTTATCTCATTTTCTCCCTCTGTCCTGTTGACAAGGAGGAGGGAGAGAGTGGCTTGGTGGGTAGCTGGCAGACAACCAAGGTTAACCCACCACAACTAGAAAGAGAAATATTAGGTATCATATTTTCACTACTTTGAAACACAAAATCACTTTTATGCATGGTAACTACTGAAATAACTCATTCTTTCCCCTCCAATTGTCAAGATTTCAAATTCCCCATATTATTTTCAAAATAAACCATTTTACATTTCCTGCCCTAAAATGCTATTCAGTATTTTCCCAAAACTGTCCGATGATTTTGGTCCCCTTCATCCACTTCCCTGAACATTTATTTCCTCTAATCATGTTTGTCTACAAAATATTACTAGAGAAAAACACCTTCAAGGAAAGCAGCAGCAGAATTCTTCCACACCCAGTCTGTCAGCAGTGCAGCAAACCACACGTTAGCACTTCAGCAAGAATCTCAACGTGTGCTAGTACCACTGTTGCAGCCAGGCAAGTCCACGTGTCAGTCTTCTGTTGAGAAAAAGCCAAAGTTCCTCTGCCTAATGGAGTTTGTTCCCTTGATTTTAATGATGGATTCCAAATATAGATATATATCTCCAGGACCAGGTAGACATTAGGAATTACAATGTGCAACTGCGCCATCAAAAAGCTCCAGATGCTGGAAACCAGCTCTTTAGAACCCTCTGAACTGTCCCCACTTATGTACCGCCACGCATGGTGCACTCCATGAACTCCTCTTGGTAACCAACATTATTTCAGATGACAAATCATTTATACCCCTGCTTAACGCAAAAGACTCTGACAAGTCATTTAACTCAAAAAAGCAATGTGTTAGCATTTACTGCAAGACAGGGCTGCTTTGAGAACGTGTGTAATGATTTTCTGAATTCTGATTTAGACTCTTTTATTATTCTCCCTTAAGCTGAATTTGTTGGCTCTGTCCAGCAACCAATCTGGCCTCACTGAGTTCTACTCCTGCTACACCCACCTTCTTTATTTACGTTTTACGGGTTATAGCTATGCACATGGTATCTTCTGCCATTCCCAGGGTGTCAAATTCTGAAGCCTATAAATCTGTCCTCTGACTTTTAACACTTGTTCTAATGTACCTGCAAAAACAGAAATGCAGTTTTAAATTGTCCAATAATGTTTTCATTAAGAATTTCCTGCATCATAAGAAACAAACAAAAACCAAACCAAAACAAAAAAAGGCTGCCCAAAAGAACTAGTAGTTTTTGGATAATAAAAATGAACTGACAGAGTTGGATTTGAGATTTCAAGTTTTGTAAAGAAGTTATGACAGCTGATTTAAAGTTACATTGTATTTCTGATTGGGTCATGAGACTCTGAGAAGTAGCACAGCCATGACTGTCGGGCAGCGCTGTAAACGGTCTTTGACCTCAAACACTCACATTAGGTACCTGCCTGTTACCGCAGGCCAGTGCCCTCCCTCTGCCCCACCGACTCTTCTCTCTCCAGGTAGCAATGCTGCCACAGGGACAGCGGTATGCTGATCAATTGCGGAACATCAACTGGTCAACTCAACTCTTGTAACAGCAACAGTACTCAGAATCTGAAAATCCCAGTATTGCCTTTGCTACTACTCATCAGAACATCAGTAAAAATAAGAGATGATGCAAGAATTGTCAATAACTTCTCCTAATTTTGATAATACTAAAGGTAACAAACTGAGGATCTCCAAGAAATAAAACTGTCCTGATACCAGGTTTCCCCAAAAAAATATAGTCCTGAAGTAATTTCTTAAAAGACCATTTTAAAACAGTTTTAACAAATTATGTAAATAATTAAATTTGAAAGTTATTAGTGGAAGACTATGGCTACACCTTGGAGAACGAATACCTGTATTTGTCATAAAAAAGAATACATGCTTGAGGCATATTTGTTGTAACTTAACAAGAAATCCGTTCTGCTTTTAAGTTTTGGTTATTTTAAATTAAGTTCTGTAGAATTCCTTGCTGAGTTACTAGGAAAGCAGCTACACAGTACTTGTCATTACCGAAGGATACACAGACATGATGGAGCGCTGCTGTAAATTAAACCAGACATAGGTAACTCCCACCAGCTAAAGGTTATGAGGTTAGGTACTCTTCCTCCCTAACCCTACTTCCTTCTCCTTTTTCTCTTAACCAATTCACATGACATTAAAAAACGGGACACCAGACAAACAAACAAAGAAAACATTATGCAAAGGAGACTTTAAGAATATAATCCACAACAGTTTCAATACCAACCAAACAACTTCACAAAAAGGGACAAGGAACTGCCTGAAGCAGCTACATAGACTCTGCACAATCTCAGCTCCATAGGAAATTCAGCCAAAGGTTTGCAACATCATTGTCGGCACATCTGCAATGTCAGAGTTCCTCACACCTCTTGTAGTTTAGTAATTTCCTCCATTAAAGGTACGGCTTTGACACATTAGCTACTGCACACACAAACTGGGGCTTCACTTCAGCAAAAACTCTGCATTGGTTTATCTTTAAACATGTTACAGCAGATCCATTTAATCTTAAATACAGTCAGACTTTGTATGGTACAAACTGCTTTAGTGCCACTTGGAAAAAGATAACCCACATAAACCCAATGAGGGGACACACTATATTAAGATCCATTTGAAGAACAATCAATTAGCAAGATGCCAGCAATATGTTCCAGATTTTTAGTTCCCCTAAGGTCACTCAAAATTGTTCCAATACTTGATTATTAAAGAAACTATCATAGCTGTGCATCTGAACTTGTTCTGTATTTTCAGAAGAGGCACAGCAAGAGATCAATTTTGAACCCTTTTACCACTTCTCCGAACTGAGATCTGTTTTAAAAGTAAAAAAACCCAACCCCCACAACTTGTTACAGTTTTGAAATCTAGAAACAAACTGTGTCATTGAGATCATATTTTAAAATATGAACAATTTGCTAAAATTTGGCTTCAGAACATGGTTTATAGTCCCTCAAACTGTATATGGATTAATAAGCATTGCACATGAATAAGTCATGCTACTCATTTTAACGAAAGTCGATGTAATATATCTAATGTGGTCTACAAGGATTTACTGGAAGTATGGTACAAAATATACTGGCCCAATTTTATCCCTATTACAATCACACTGAAATCAATTTGATAATTTCAATGAAGCAAAAAACAACCTTCAAAAACTCTTCATGCATATCTTAACACTCACTATATACCCTTCTTCTGCCTATATCTGTCATTACGTAGCATCAAATTTATGACAACATACTTTCAAAACCAGTGCCTCCACAGACACGCATTCCTTGTATTTTGATTTGCTTTGTAGGTATCAAGTAACACAATTATCTCAGAGGGAGCTGCAATGAGTTGGTATTCATGTCCTCCATCCACCTCGTGAAGTTTGTATATCTTCATTACCCAACACTGGCCATAAGTTATCCTATGTCAATGACTATACCACTCAGAATGATGCATCTCAAATTTATTGGTCTGTCTTTTGGAATGGAACAGTGGAGCATAGGAAATAAGTTCTTTGGCAAGGAAACACTCAAAACCTTAAAGAGTATCTGAAAATAGAAAATAACAACCTTGCTCCAAAATTGTATAAGCAAAAGACAATCTAGAAATTAAAACATATTTTATTTACACTCATTAAGGGAAGCTATGCAACAGCCTGTCTGTTACAACACTCCTGAGCAATGTGGTTACCTTAAATCCGATAAAAAGTATGTTCACATATATACTGTTGGCATGTCTAATATACTGCAGGGTATTCACAATAAGCGTCAATGAAAAATATTTAATGGCAAGCAAGACATATCAATGCTCCAATGTTTTTCTTTACATTGTTCAAATAGCCTTTGGGAATAAAAATAACTGGATCAAATAAGGGAAACCCCCAGAAGAGCACGCATTCATACCAAAGTGATTACAGAAAAAGGTTTTCACATCAATGCTGCAGCATTATTGAAGATTACTATTGTGACAAAATAGTGACTTCATCTAGAAAAGCAACCAACCACCACAAAACACCAACCAACCACACGCAAAACAAAGGTTTTGCACTTGTAATCTTCAAGCAAGTTAATGTTTGTTTTCCTTTTCCATGCTAACATTGTGATATGATTTAAAGTACGGATGCCTAAACATGCTAATATTCAGCTACCGGAATGGTACTTAGCTATCAAACCATTGGCAGATTATTCCCCCACCCCCACTCCCCTGCCACCAACCCCATTAATAATAATTTATGTGATAAAACATACCAACATGTAAGCACATGTAGCAAAAACCCGTTACAAAAGCCAGAGCTCACGTTTCTGTGCTTTCCATGTTTTAGCTGCACTGAGATAAGGCACTGACCTTTCTTCTTGATTCACAATAGAAGAATACTCCACTTACAAGCTTACTACTGTGAAGCCTTGTTGTTAGCTAGTGTGAAGAATCACAAAAACATGTGTAAGAAGGCAGACAGGATTCAATACCTTCCTCAACATTTGAAATGTGCTATTTCCAACAGTTTGTCAGTTCTTGCAATTTCCCCGAAAGTGCAAACAACTCAAGTTTAAGATTTCACTAAAAGGGATAAAATACTCTGCAGGTTAGTGGGGAGAGAGGGTAATACTACATGAACTAGTTGACAGAGGAGCTTTTTTCAGGTTTCATCTTTAAAGGACTCTACTATGCCATCTAGGATTTTCATGTAATAAAGGCAATTTATCCTTGTAACGCGACTGTTTCTATCCAAAGAGACTTCAGGTGGCTGTACCACACACCAGAAATCTTTTTCTCTGCATCTTGAAGTCAATGTGACTGTGATTGCAAATTACTCACTAATGAAAAGAATGGCAGACTGTTGCATTATGCAAACCCATCCACATTCTTTTGCATCCCTGTAAATGCTGCTACTTTCCTGGTTTGATTGTACTTACACTGTAACAATGGGTTGCACCTAATAAGCTATTCAGGAAACTCTTACGTAGTATGCAGGTCATCTCAACCCATTTTCTTGCTGTTAGAAACAACATGAAAAATGCTTTCAAACATCATCTGAGCCAGGAACACTTAGAAGCACCTTAAATTCTCATAAAATATTCACTAGAGCCATCCACAGTATCAGTTCTATTGTGGTCCCAAACACACTCAGTTAAGTCATGTACTACTGCTGCAGGAACAGATGCCTTGAAGGAAATCTCCTCTACCCCCCACAGATTGAATATTTTCAAAGTCCCATGTATGAAGAACAAAAAGATAGGAGGGGAATCACAGCTAGACTTAAAAAGCTGTTTTCTTTTAGCAATTCATTCTATACATTATAAATCACCGTGAGATAAATGCTCTAACCTCCATCTGCACCATCCCAATCTTTCTCCTCCCACATCAGTGCTGAATTTGTGGGAATAGAAGAATGAATAAGCTGAGAACATTAAAAAAAAAATATTTCCAGATAAGAAGAGACTTGCATGTGGGTTGGGAACAGTACTGACATCCCATCTAGCCCAGATTTGACCAGCCTGGGACCTCGAAGTAGCTCCTTTCTCTACCGTTTGGGAAACACCATGCCCAATTGCTGGAGCAACACTTTTCTTCTGGAGTCCAAGCCGGTAGAGAGGTGGGCTGACAGAGTACCTAGACAGAGGTCTAGAAAGAAAAATAAAGAGAAGAGGGGTAATAGAAGCTGGCTTACGTGCTCCAATTTGTCTTTCCTCCTCAGCCAGACACTGGCACTGTAGTCCTGCTGCTTGACGGTGCTGTAGAAGTTCGCACCTACTCTGGTGAGGCTTGGGGAAGGCTCCCTGGGTCTGCTCTTCAGCCTCATCTGCTCGAAGCCCTCATGGGGGGATGAGGAGAGCCAGTCATGCCTGACTTCCATCTTGACATGACAAGGCAAAGTCCAAGGAAAAAAATCAGAAGAAATCAAGACATTAAGAGGCACCAGACGAAGAGGGTCCAGAAAAGAAGAGGAGGAGGGAAGAAGAGAAGGAAAGCTACAACACCCCCAAAACCAGAAAATGGGAAGAGAAGGGAGGGGGGAAGGAGAACCAGCAAGGTAGGAGGAGTGGAAGGAGAGAAAGGCTGCAGGTGCGGGAGAGGAGGGGGCCGAGAGAGGCGAAGGGGGCCGGGGAAGGAGGCGCTCCGGGTGCCGCTGCCCGCCGCCCTCGCTACCAGCTGCACCCCAGAGCCAGCCGCGGCCACCTGCGGCTCTGCCCGGGACGGCGGGGGGCGGCGGGGGGCGACCGGGCGGGGCTCAGCCTCCAGCCGCCTGCAGGTTG
>JAVJGJ010000059.1:85331926-85347690 GCA_035590215.1 Microhierax caerulescens
TTTTTTTTTTTTTTTTTTTTTGGGGGGGGGAGAGGGGTCTATAGTCCACGCATCTCTTTTAGTAGAAGTTGGTATGTGTTGCTGTTTAGCTCAAACTTGTTTCAGCAGGAAAAAAAAAGGACTTTCCTTTTTCACACTATGAAAAGCCACCTCGCTAATTGCCCACACACTCTGCAAAGCTATATTAAGCACAGACAAGAAAACTTTCTCACATAGCACCAAGAAATAATTATTGGAGCTCAGAACAGCATTTCAGTTACTGGTGAATATTTGCTGGCAAGACAATTTGTAGCTTGCCAGAGAGCTAAACTGATGCAGCTATTCAGTGAAGCAATATTGAACTAAAAGTCCACACTTGAATGCAGTTAAGTGAAAACAGCCTTTGAATGGCAAAACAGTTCGTTCCGACTAAGGGGTGAGAACAGTGGAGAAGAGCTCTCTGCCAGCCACTTGATCCGGAGTGGACTCTCCCTCCATCTGATCAAGACAGACTTAAAATATCATTATGATGGGGCTCAAGGTGTGTTACTGCAAAATATCATTCAGAAACCAGATGGATAATGAAGTTTTTGCTTTCAAAATTTGAAGGATAAAGGCAAAACTTGTGTCACACTAAAGATTATTATTAATAGGTAACACTAGTATCTTTATGAAATACTAGAAGAATAAACTGAGCAGTAGCAGCGGTTTGGTAGGAACATAAAGTACAGCATTTTACTCTAAAACTACAAAGGCAATTTCACAATGCCAAATACTAAAAAAAAAAAGTTACAAAATAGCAACAACCTGAGCCATCAATGTTATATATAAATAATTTTTACTCACCAGTATAAAGACTTGCAGCTTGCCTTCTAGCAATGTCCTCCCTAATTTCTTCAGTTAGTAAATCCAGGTGTTTCCAACATAATCCATATACTCTCATAACACCTGGAACAAAAATTAGGACCCTGTGACTCTACTGCATGCAGGACACACCTGAGGGCACTGAGAATTAATGTGCAACATATCACAGCTGCAGTAGTTTTAAGCTCACACAGAATAACTTGATTAAAGCCTGATGAACTGAACTTTAGCTGCAGGTACCCGTTTGTGAAATGTGTATGCTCATAGATGCACGTACAGCCAAAGGAATTGAATAAATGAAAAAATTCAGTAAAAAAAAAAAAAAAAAAAAAAAAGAGAGAGAAAAAGCCTCTGCATTTCTTCAAATACACCATCAGGCTGATGTTCCTAGAAAAAGTTTGCATGTGCTATAAATAAGGACAGCCTATGCTGGTTCTATGCGTAAGAAGTTTCACATTGTTTCTACAGCAGTGTATAAAGCACTTCAGCATTTTTCTTATTCTTCTGGGGTTTTTTTCTTCATGCTGCTTGCAACATAAAGGGCGGTGGAGTTGGTTTATCTTACCTTCCCTAGCTACACTACCAGCAGCCTTCTCAACTGCCAGATTAACTTCTTTCTGCCTAACCACAACAGTCACAAAATGGAGTGCTGAAGGTGCTTTTAACCCCTAGGCTAGAAAGTAAGTTTGCTCATCTTTTCACATGCTGTCTTGTTTGGCACCTAGGTGAGCTGCATGCGCCTTTCACCGCTCCTTGCTGCTGACATCAATATTACCCCAGTCCTATTCTCATTAGTAATGAGAGAGAAAAGGGAAAAAAAGAAGCCTGGAATAAGCCTGTTAAAATCACAAGAGCAAGCTATGCTTACAAAGCCTTTGTTACCTCCTAACTCCAAGCATGAAAGAAGATTTTGAGTGGGAAAGCATAGTTTAACAACTATAAATTTTTGCATTTTCGCAAAAACTTTACTCGGGCAAAGTAACAAGCTGAGAGTCAGCCCCTAGTGAATACATGGCCATTAATCTAATTTGAAAAGAGTTAAAGAGCTACTTCCTAGATTTTCTCTTCCAGTTTATTTCCAGTTGCGACCTATGCAAAAAGGCAAGTTTGTTCAAACCACAACCACAAGCATATCAACCAGCTTAACTCAGAGATAATTCAACTCATTAAAATTCAATCAGTTCTGTAGAAGGTCAGCAATTCCAATTTGCTGTACGAGCTACACTGAATTTCTGTCTTTCTCTTCCATGCAGCTTTCATAATTACCCAAACACCTGCTGTTGTCAAGGCCCTTTGCTTCCATAGCCAGATGACTACTGTGGCAAGGATGACTGAAACTACAAACATTATACTTAGATAATTTGTAATAGATGCAAGTCAGGCATATCATCATGTGATTTGACTTTACTGTGGTTTATGCTACAATTTTCTTTAATTCGCTACCCATCTTAACATCAAGACTCAGAAAAACTCCTAGGCAGTCTACAGAACTTTCCCTTTTCTATACCAACAGGACTAATGCTGTAGGGGGCAGAGTTAACTCAGGCCAATGCAAAGAAAATAATCAGGATATTAGTGGAAACATATAGGTAGGGCTACAATATATTTACTTTTTTTAAAAGACAGATTTTTTTTCTTCCAAAAATCAAGTGCAGACAGAGAAGCTGCTCCCTGTGCTCTGCTCCAGCTTTCTAAACACTTTTTTTAAGGGGTTCTAGCAATACTGCACATATACAGCAGCATTAGACTTTCTATCAGTAAATGGCATATACCTAGAAATATGAAACCTCCTATAGCAAAACTTTATTATGGCTGGATAGCTAATATACATGCATGTATGCACCTGTAATAGAGTCAAAGCCGCTTTACTAATTTATGCTGCAGAGCTGGACTGCACACAAGCCCTGGCCCAGTTTTTGGAATTTACCACACTTGACCAAAACAGCAGGCAGCAATTGCCTGCAGGCTTCAGCTGGTATCCAGTCAAAGGGCTGTGACGGACACCAGCTTCTATAGCAGCACTGTACTGGGCAGAGAGGCAACTGCCCCCTTCCTACCCAGCTCAGCTGAACTTGCTTTCTCATAAGGAATTGCCAACGAGACTCACCTGGGGAGATCTTTGTAACCTCCTAATAACCCTGGCACACCCCCAATTAAATTTCTAGTCTTTCAAACAATTGTAGAATTAGCAAATCACCAGCTCCTGCCTCGTCTCCCAAGTTCCAGCAGAACTACAAAGAAAAAACTCACAAAGAAAAATTGCAACTGTCTGTTTCCTCTGTGCTGACAGGCTTGTTATGCATGGCTTTCAGCCTGTCTGCTCCTGCCTCCTGGAAGCAGCTGCCAATCACCTAAACATTGGCTTGCCATAGGGGAAGGACTAGGGAGGGGGAATAAAAAAAAATAAAAAAAAAGCTTTTCCCTTTAGTGTGATCTCCTACAGTATCATGTATCATGCACAGGGTCATAGTAAAACTGATTGGATGCAAAGTAGGACAACAATAAGAAAGAAGCTAGAGTGCCACAGGGAGAATTGTAAATAATTTCTGATCATTTCTTTCCCAAATCCTATGCAGCATAACATTCACACTTTGTACAGAATATCTGTATCCACTTATGGATGGGAATTGAAGTCACAAATATGGAATGGTAGAGTCAAAGCTAAGGTTACAGTGAAGGTTTGGAGCTGGAGGTGCTTCAGATTTCAGGTTATGAACATATCAGACGCCTACCTCAGGAATAACATGGAAACATTGTCCAATACTGATAATGTTCCCTGCTTTAGCCTCCCCTTGTCTTTCTGGATTCAGCTACTAACCAAACTCATCTCTGTTTCTTGCCTCAAATTTTAGCCCTTGTCTTCTTTGCACAATAGCTAATAAAAAAAAATCCTCCCCAAAACCCTACACAAAACACCCACCTGTTAGAAACATCATTACTCTTGAGATGTCTCCCCTCTGTCAGATTTGCTTGACATCAACCATATGTTGCAGAACACATCAATCTGGGACTGACAGACAAATAGTAAAATTATAAAAGCTTTGTTTCCTTTAGAAACCAAATAAAAATATCTGAGAGATCAACTAGTCCATCTCCCATTTGAAAGAAAAGATTATCTTGAAAATACCATCAAAGTTTCCAATAAGCTAGAACTCCAGGGTGAGAGTTTTTCCCCTCTGGCATCCTTTACACCTCCATATAATCTAAGAGGGCGCTAAACTGGCCCCTTGGGGGGCCGTGCTGAATGCATACCAGTATGGATTGGGATGCTCTCACTTTCACCAGGGGTTGTGACAGAATATATTGTGTCTTCATCTCAAATCCAGCTCTTCCTTCTTTCTTTCCCCTCTCTTTCATCCCTCCATCCACACCCATCCACACATTGCTAAAGAACATATTCAGTTCGGGGACTCAATAATCTTGTCCAGACAAGATTTCATCCTGCACCTTAAAATAACATTCATTAGTGACACATACTAATGGGGCCAAATTCTGTCCTTCACTGCACCTCTATGTCCCCACTGGAGTCACGAGAAAAAAAAAAAAAAATGTATAATGAAGGTGTAACCAGGGGGCAAAATTCGGCCTACATTTCTTTAAAATAAATCCGCAGCAAGTAAAGCCTGTCCACCTCCCCTGAGAATGAGACCCTTTATGTCTGTGTGAAGGGCGCTGGCTTTTCTTTTGTTTACTGGGTAGGTTCACGTCTGTCTCAGCTTGGGTTCTTCATGCTGAATTTACGTGGCTGGTGCAGCTAAGTGCAATAGGCACACTGCTGACAAGATCTAAGCTCTCGAATACTCTTGCTCTGAAGTTAGTTAAAATTGTTCCAGAAGAGTAGTAGTCAGCAGAGGAAAAATACTGTAAGAGACATTTTTCCAATGAACTGGAACTGAAAGCACAGCAGGTGAGGGATCTGTACCAGCAGAAGGAGGGATCTCCAGGGATGGGGAATGCTTTTACACTTTTATTTTCAACACATCCATAAATTATGGTTGATAACAAGGGATATATTCTTTACATCTGCACAATGTGAAGCAGAGGGAGGGAGGAAGGAGAAAAATTGAACAACCTTTTATGAATGTTACTAGGTAAACAACAAAGAATGTAAAGACAAGAAAATCCAATTAAAGGTGAGAGAAGTAAAACAGAGAAGAAAATGTTTGTGAAAGGTTTTTTGGAGCTGGATTGGTAGGGCCATATTGGGAAAGAACAGGCTCTAAGATTAGCACTCTGAAACTTATTCTCACAGTGCATAAATATAGGACAAAGGAAGAAATATAGTAAAAAAAAATAAAACAGCATGGAGTCTTTTATTTTTAGTTTTTAAAATAACTGAGTACCTCTGTAGTGTACATTTGTACTTACTCAGGAAAATTTTCAGTTTAAAAAAGTATTAGATCAAGATGTGTCCAAAGAGCTCTCTGACATGTAAGACTTTTTTTTTCCTATAAAATCTTGTTCATACCATAGAAAAAAGTATACTTTAAAATAATCCAAATCCAATTAAAAAACCTTTTTTAACACAGAAATTTGTGTGCCTCCAAATTATTTTTCAATATATTCTACCTAATTTCATAGCAGAAAAATATGTTTGAAGCTATTTCTCTGAACCATATAAAAATGCCCTAAATTATAACTGCCCTTTGGAAATTAGCTCAAAACTTCCTACTCAATAGTGTTAAGCTGCAAGCTACAGTATAAGAAGCTTTAATACAAACTGTTTTCTAGTTTTAAAAAAAAACTTAGAAGTAACAGTGATTAATCTGTATTTGTGGTATCCTGTGTCCTATAGACACAGTTGATTTAAAACATTTTGCACTGAAGTGTTTATAAGCATTTGGATGCTGGCTTCCAGTGACATACAGGTCATTATTTACTGAAATATTTCCTACTGAGAGCAAGCAGAAAGTTACATCACAGAAGTCATAACTTTTTCCCTCAAAAAGAAATATGTAATGTTACATCAGACATCAGATTTAACTTGTGTGACCAGAAAGATGTTTACTGATGTGACAGCACATAAAAGAAGGTTAAATAAGATTCATGAGACAATATGACATGAGGTCTTTAACGTCATGCTTATCGCTGTACTCTGATCCAACCGATGGGACAGCATTTCGGGTGACTGCCTTTCAGTCAGACCAGCTACACATGGAAGAGTGGAATGGGAGGACCTTGTTGGCATATGGTGCAGGAGAGAACAAGGACAGGCTGCAGCAGCCTGGCTTGAGAGTGGTTTGACTTATGGGGAACCGCGTCCTTACAAATATGTGTACCTTATATAAAACTTGACTGACCTATACGGGTTACATACATAATTAACATTTCAGGATAAGCTTTCTGTTGGTTAGTAATCATCAGTGACTAGCACACATTATAGCACAGATATAGGATAAATAAATCACAGGCACTGTCACGTTCAGTTTTGCTGTGACAGAGATCTTGGGAATCCTTGTGCAAGGTTTTTCACAGATGTGTTATAAGTGATAATCTCTGCTGCTCAAGTTCTTTATCTAAATAAACAAGACAGATTGGAAAAAGAAAGGAAGCAATGTTATTCCAATTTAGCAGGTATAATTTGAGATACAAAGAATGTAAGTGACATGCCAAAAGATGAGAAGTGCTGGAATTCATTTCACTATTTAGCCAGAAAATGCACCATGATTTTGTGTTGATCATTAAGCAAGTTTCAATGGTGAAATTTTGACACACTGGTTGTGTAGTAAAGGACTTCAAGGGCTTTACTACTATACCAGTAAGGGTACTGTTAAACTAGTACGTCCTCAACTGGACTTGGCAATGTTCACTACACAGTTTTGACAGCTGCAATACAGACTTCCTCAGACTCTTGATTACTTTACAGCGCTGATGCTATTTCACAAAGAAGTCTGAAAAGAAAGTAATAGAGAGTGAAGCAGCAGGAAGGTACAGAAAAACAAGAATCCAGAATGTGTCACGTATTATTTGTAAGGAGAGGAAGAGGTGGGAAGGAATTGCTATTGATGTCAAATGCTAAGAGGAAAAAACACCTTATAATAGGATGGTGATAAAAAGCAGGCAGTATGGACCAGTTTGTGAGCTGGAACAATAAAAGGCAAAAACAAAAATGGTGTTCAGATACCAGGAAGGTGCATCTACCTTGACAACAATCTGAAAACAACAAGATTGAAGCACATTCCTAGTATAAAAGATTTAATGTTAGAGGGCTAGGGTAGTTTACTACCAAGATAAACTAGTTTAAAGAAGGGGGAAAATGCAAATATCGAAACTTGGAGTTAGGTTTTTCATTGGTGTAGATCACTTCAGCTAGCTCAGCTGTGTTGCTTGCTGTATTAGGGGTCAAGAGTCAAAGCTGCCAACGACAGACTGTTTTCCACCCTGAGCAGCAGTAGTTGCTTTGAAGATTATAACATATATGTATATAGCATCTTATGTCTCAGACAAATGGGGAAGAATGAATGATGTGGTCTTTTTCCCTGGCCTTAAATAAATATTTTTTTTCAATATATATATTTCTGTTGTATTTAACATATTCAAAAGGGGACATACTGAGACAGAAAAGCAGTTAGTTCACACTTAATTCTATGCATTTGCATATGCTCACTGATGTGCAGTTGTGTTAAAATCATGTGACCAATACTTTGCTGAACCATTGATGGCTGTCATTCAGAAAGACTGAATCTGTCTGAGCTCCACGGGATGTAGAATGGTCTTACTTTTTATGAACTTCTGGGATGAGATTAACATAGTTAAACACCATACATATTGCCTTTAGAGTCACAGCTTTAAAGCAACGGTCTTAGTTGATCCTCACTTAGCTGCATCCTCACTTGGAGGATGTAGCGGTAGACAAAGGCTAAATGAAGAAGCGTGGATTTATATCCTTGCAAGCTGCGCTTCTTACATTGAATCACATGGTTAGGTCCTCGTAGGTAGCGTCAGGCGCATTGCCATAGCTCCACCCTGTCACAGCCACGTCTGAGAAATGCTCCTGTTGAACTTTCCTGACTTTTGTACAAAATGTTTCATTCTAATAAAATCCACAGGAAATGTATTCTAAGGGAAGGGTTATTTTTCCTTATGAACGCTCTCAATGGCTTAAACCAAGTCTTCTTGAAATGAAAAATTAAAACTCCTGTGAAATTGGAAAACTTCATTCCTTAAATCACCAGAACTGCTGTAAACAGCCGAGGGAGGAACTGCAGTCATCACACGCTTTGCATACTCAAATCTAGAAGGGAAAAATTCCAACCTTTTTTGGGGGACTGAAAAATAAAAGAGGTTTAAGACTTTCTTCAAAGTGAAATACTGATCATCTGCAAGGCCCAGAAATTACTATGAGTGTTCAAGATATACTACATTACCCTTCCCTGAAAATTGGTTGTGGTGCATATGATCCCTTTTTATACTGCACAAGAAGGATTAGATTAATTCCTGAGATGTGTAGCAAGTAGTTCACTGACGCATTCCCTTGTTTTAAAGATGAGCATATGAGATAGACATCTTATCTACATATTTTGCTTTCTTCTGTCAGTAAGACTTTTTCATGCAGAAAACATTTGCAATTGTGATAGTTCTGAGGAAAAGGTAGGCAAGAATGATCCCATAAAAGGTATCTTAGTATTTAGTAGGTACAGGTTTTTTGTGGTTTTTTTTTTTTTTTTTTTACAGTTTTTTTGTATGTTTTCCAGTGAATCTGCAGCATTCTACTTCCCTTCTATAAAATATTCAATTATCTTCACATAATGAAAATGCGCTACTATACGTATGTTCAGCATATATAAAATTAGAAGCTGAAAAACCTGAAGCAGTTACATAAATGCTCAAATCCTTCAACTGAGTTTATCAGGAATTCTAGAATTTACAAATTCGGATGCAAATTCTTGAAATGTTAAAAAGAAAACAACTTAAGGCCAAATTGTGTACTGACAGAACTGCACAATGGCAATTAAATTACATCAGTTTTACATTTGTGCCACAAAAATCTCATTTCCTTTTGAGAAGGTAGAAATAGTGGAAAGAGCATAGCGGAAAGAGCAAACAAACCATACAAATGCTGCAACCAGTCATTAGGGGCTCCAGTGAAACCACCACAGAATCATGAAAGTGCAGGGCAGGGAAGACCTTAAGTGAACATTCCCCAGAATTGACACCAGACAATTGCCTTAGATTGTCTCTAATGTAGAGTTTTCTGGCCTTCTGCTGGTGGAAGAAGATTCCATAGCCTCCCTCAGCTGCCTTTGCCAGTGCTTATACTTTGGAGGAGTTTATTATTATCTAACCTGAATCTGCTTTGCTATGTATTCGCTTCTTTTTGTTGTTGGTGGTGGTTTTGGTTTTGTTTTTCTCCCCGCAAGTGCATGACAGTGAAAGTGAATAACTGGTCATTGTCCTTTCCTAATACTCCTTCTGCATTGAAAGAATGTTTGATGTCTCCTGACCACTGCCTTCAGTTCTCTCTTTTAAACAAAATGGATTTTAGATTTTTTTCCTCAAAGCAGATGTCTTCTAAACCTTATGTTCTTCTTGCTTTCTTTTTTAGTTAATTAAGTTGGTCTTCTTTTTTCCCTAATTTATGGTGTCAATGACCTGATGTGATGCTCTGGCTGAGACCTTACAGAAGCCAATTACAATAGAATTTTTTTGTCTTATTACTTGTATACAGTGCTTCTTTTTCTGTAACCAACATTGAGCTGCATCTTGCTTGCACCAGGATTGCCTTGTCAGGTTATATTTCAGTCATGGTTTCTAATAAACTGCCTGTAATTCTCTGCAGGATAGTGGAATAACCAGTTACCACTTACATTTTGTATGTGAACTTATATTTTTTTCCAAATACAAAGCCTTATTAATTTCAATTTGTTTGCCCCTCCAATTTATCAACACTATTTTGAATGTTGATCCTGTCTCCCACATCAAATACAGGTCTTGTATCTTCCATGAGCTTGGTGATGGTAATGTACACTCATTATTCTTGACATTAAAGGAAATACTGGGTAGAACTGGGCATAAGGCAGACTGCTGCAAGATACGTGACATCTCCACTCAGTCCAACACCAAAACATTAGTATCTGCTTTTCCAAAATATTTTTTCAATCAGTTGAATGCCTATTCTATTTTATCTATCCATCTTGTTTTGCAGATGATTGCATGTCCTGTGAGAACCTAGAACAAGCAAGCATCTTCTCATCAAGCATGCATTTGCCATACAGGCAATCTGCTTCTTCCCTGGAAAAAAAGTTCGGGAGCTAAAATGGAGAGAGATTAAAAACACTGACACAGTTAATTGATTCTATAGAATGGTTACAGGAACATCACGTGGCGTGGAATGAAAGTATCGCTGAAGTCCTGATATACCATGTCAATTGCTTTTACCTTGTCCTCTCAGTGAATTATCAAATAAAGCAAAAGTACATCTTTTTTATTAAGGTTATTAAGACACAGTTATCCTTATTAGAAAATGTTCTCAGATTAGTAATTTGGGCTAAAGTTTTCCATCCTGGTACCTCCACACATTTCACTTTTTCATTGTATTGGAAGCCTCAGCACTGCTGTGAAAATTTATTAAATTGATTACTGCTGATGAAAAAATCTTTGTCTTTAATTAAGAAACATTTAACTTGGACAGTGAGCTCAGGGAGCTCAAGGACAACTTTAATGAGTGGGTGCTGTCTGTCCCGACCCCCCTGAATAAGCAAGATATGAGCAGGACCATCCAGACAATAAATATCGTGTGCAGCTGCATCATGATGGTAACTCCACCATGCTCGGGCGTCTGGCCAAGGCCCCTGGTGTGTGTGAACCTTACAAATCATGAGACACTTGCATGCCTGCACTTAGCATAAATTTAAAAGTTCACATACACTAGGTATGTAAATTGGATTTTGGTTTTCACTGAGTATAAAGACGGGCAAGTTACAGGACTGGGCCAGAAGCCTCAGCTATGGGTGGATGCACCACACAAGGATTTTCCCAGTTACCGAGAGACTCCTGGCACTGGCTGCAATGGGGCTTCCCAGCCAAAGAGTTGGCCTGGATGGTGTTAAGGTGGTAATGGGCGATGTATCCCTTCTTATTCTCTGAAACTTTGCAGTAATGGTTTGATGCTTCGCTCCTATTGCTCTTTTCTCATATTGTGCATAATAACGAGTACTGTTTCCTTTTATCATATTGCATGCTATTTTCCTTTATCGTATTATAATATAATAAACAGCATTTATTCTTGTATTTGATTTGGCATTCATTTTTGCTTGGCATGCAGTCAATCAGCAAAACAAGCACCTGAGCTAAAACATATTTCTTAGAGCAAGATTAGGAAAACAGATTGTACAATGCACATTAGGAATATTTTTTGAAAGGCTTTAGTATGCTCCATGCTTTGGAAGAGAAGTAGAATTTACAAGGAGTTGATTTTGTACCAGGAATGTGCTGCTTGATTACTTGTAAAAATTGACAATATTGTACTTTTAATTCATACAGCTTGCTCATTATATATTTCTTAGAGATCCATCAGATTCCAAGAAACTCTATAGCTAAAGAATATCCCAGTGTCACATACTAAGCTGAGTTTCCCCAGGTTTCTTCTATATTTCTTGTATGAGGTTGGGAACCAGAACTAGAAAACACTTTCACCTTCTGTGAACTTCTGTCTTACAGCAAGCCATAAAAGATACAAGAGTCCATTCAAAAAGGAAGAGGTTAGAAATGGGATATTGTCCCTGAGAATGGGAAGTTCAAAGTGGGAGTTAATTAAAACTGGCTTTCTAGGAATCAAGGCAGTCACAGACTTTTTGCCTAAAGAGACAAGAGTTTGTTTTTAGACAAGTCCAAGGCTTGTCTTTCTGTGAGTGAGTACATTGTGTTTGAGGTTCCTGAGGCTGTTCCAGAAATACTACATCCCTACAATCAAAGTGTTGATCAGACACAAGTTCCTTCTCCTGGTTCAATGGATACTTCTTCAAGACCTTTCCCTGTAACTCTGACTTTAGGAAAATGTGGTACTGCCTGGCTAGCCCCATCAGAAAAAAAAATAAACTAATCTCAGTATTACATAGAATCATAAAATGGCTTGAGTTGGAAGGGACCTATAAGGATCTTCAAGTCCAACTCCCTGCTCCTCACAAGACTGCCTAAAACTAAACCGTATGACTAAAAGCATTGTCCAGACGCTCCTTGAACTCTGACAGGCTTGGTGTCATGACCACATCCCTGTGGAGCCTGTTAAAGTGACCAACCTCCCTCTTACTGAAAAGTTTTTTCCCAATGTCCAATCTGAACTTCCCCAGATGCAGCTTCATTCCATTTCCTTGTGTCCCATCGCTGGTCACCAAAGGAGATCAGCACACCCCCCCCTCTGCTGCTCTCCTTGAGGATATATCCTATCTAAAATGGGCATGGAGTCTTTATCAAGTTATATCCTATTAATGACTGTGGGACCACAGTCTGAGAATGGCAAACAAAGAGGATGCACTAGCCTGATGAGGACTGAGTAAAATTATGGAACATGGTAATGGACTTGGGGCAAAAGAGTGAACTGAGAGGCTGGGGAGAATAATGTAGCATTTAGCTGTGTGTCTGCAGTGTAAAGATCTTCCTATGTGGAGTTTTCTCCATTGAAACTATAATTAATCTTTTTCAGTCTGCTGTGAGGGATCCACAATTCAAGATGAGAATGTCATTACTTACATTTGAATTTAGAGTAGAGATGCATCCTTCAACACTGTTTTAATATACTTTAGTTTTATCATCTAAAAAGAAAGGAGGGAAAATTATGTAAGAATTTTATATTTAGTTTTCTGTACCAGTAATGTAGTGAAGCCAACTTTAATATTTATGAATATGTTAAGGGAATCCATTTTCGAACAATTCTTCACAGAATAATTTCTTCAAAGACTAGGTTATTAATAATGAATATGTCTTGCAAATCTACTAAAGCAGTCAACCTATATAATTTCTTCTATAACACAAGCTGTAAAGCAGTTCAAAATGGAGACGAGGAAAGCGTGTTGAACAGCTAAAAATTATGGTGATATTACAGTTAGTTTAATTCTAACATTTAATCTTTGTATTTTTATATTAATCTGACTAACATTTTTGTAGGCGACTCAGCACATTTTCAAAATTTGACACAATTCTTCTCCTTGTTATTCTGTTATTCTTTTCCCTTCTCACTTTTACCTGAACATTTCCTGATGTTGTCCCTGCCTTCTCCCTAAGCCATAGGTATGCACAAGACCGTTCTAGCAGGGTGAAATGCCTTCCAGTTCACTGTGTCTTTCTAGCATGGTTCATATTGGGTTTAGCCTAAGTTTAGCTGTAAATGAGTCACTTTTCTTTACCTTCAGTGTGGAGTCACTTCTCCACACAGAATAACCTATGACCTAGATGTAGAAGGACTTTTTTAGCCAAGACTTGCTTGTTTACTTAGCTGGTAGGATGGGAGAACCCTAGACTCTAACAGCCTAACATGCTGCTTATGAGCAAAGAGGCAGAGTCACTGAGAGCTGATATTCCCCCAGTGTTTCTTCTCAAACATGTCTGTCTCAGAACTGGAATAACTGGCTGGTAGAGACATCTGATGTGCCTCAACTGAAAGAGCAGCGGGACGTGCTTCCAGACATTTTCACAAGCAAAAGGAGAAACACGGATACGGGTAGGGCTTTGCAGAGCAGAAACTCACATTTAGGATAAACCAACCCAGATACCAGTTACCTGAACAGATTGAGAAATAGAGATTAGCCTTCTAATATAGAACTATTTTTTGTCATTCTTTTCTGCATTAGTACAGCTTGTGCTTTCTTTTGTTCTGGACAATATAAGTTAAAATATTATCATGATAAATTTATGATGCAGTAAGAAAGAACTAACCACAAACAATGAAAAATGTAATGCAAGGGAAGAACAGGTTGGGGCTTTTCCCTACATTTGAGCTGTAAAAGAATCATGGGGAGTGCACCCATTAAACCAATCTGAGGATAGGATACTAGAATAATAGGCTTGTAATAAAAGCACACACAAAACTAATGAAGTACTTAATATTATCTCAGATTCTCATTCCCTATCAGTTTCATTCCTTGAAGGAAGGTGCTGTAGGCAGCAACTGCCTGACCCTTGAAGCCTCAGGACCTGAGGTATTATGACACTAATAGTTATGATCCTAACTTTTCAGAGGAGCTGGCTATTAAATGGGGAGTATTTACAACAGCTCAACAGCAAACACGTGGGTATAGTAGAGTACTATCTTTCTTTCAATATGCCTTCCCTACTACAAGAAGCAGCTGGGTGGAAAAGAGAATGTGGTAGAGAGGGCTGGGACTGTGGTAGGAGGATGATTTCTCCATGTTATCTTCCTTAGCTACTCCCTGAGGAAAAAAAAATATTGGCATGTTTGGTTGGAAGAGGAAAGAGAGTTGAACAGAGAGAAATAGCTAGCTCAGGCAATGTACAAAAGCATGTGGGAGAAATGGTATCCTGAGGAATGTAAAAAGGAGGAAGATGTCCAGAGCTGAGGGAGGAAGTATCTAACCCTATGGAAAATATAATCAATTCAGAAAATTTCCTTATGTGTCAAAGGGATCCTTAGAGGAAATAAGTTTTGGAATCATTACTGTGTAAGACTGGTCACTATATCCTAACAAACCTCCAGGCTTGCTTTACAGAAAAATAGAGATTGATAAGATAGTAATTAATAATTAAGTTCAAGTCCTTTATTTCACTACCCCAGAAATCAAATTCTGGTCTTCTGCCACAGGTTTCTGGCAAAATGGCTGCACCTTAAAATCTCTAATATGCCCTTGAGTGGCAGGTCCTAACAACAAGTTCTGTAGACTGTAAACAGAGAAAACCCTGAAGAAATAAAAACGCATTGGTTTGTCTTTCTGAAAGAGGAGAATTGAGAAAATGGATCCTAAAGAGACTTGCTATGCTGCAAACAAGTACATCCGTTTCTAATCTATTAATACCTATTGCTGGCCAGATTGTTGCTTGCTTTATTCATTCATAGAGTCCTGCTAACTGCTCATATGAGAAAAGTGAGTAAGATCTGGAGCATTTTCCATTACCTTCAGGCCAAATTACACAGAAATAGCAAGAAATGTCAAGATCTAAAGTCTAACTACTGGACCTGAACTGCAGGTTGCCAGATTGTCTCCTTACCTTGTGAGGACAGCTGCTCTACCCAGCTCTCTCATGTAGAACCATCCTTCACTACGTAGTTTAGAAAATCAAATAAAAAAACTTCAAAATTAATTAAGACAAAGCTGGAATGGCTTGTTCTTTATCTCTAGAGCATACTACAGGTGACCCTATACCTCACACAAGCATATCCCATAGCCATGGGATGTGTCTGTCATGTCTTTATTGCCCCACCCAAGGAGGTTGATCATTGAAGAGCTGGTTGACCCCATGACAGTTTGGATGACCACCTAATGGCATTCACAATATTACCTAAAAAAGAACAACCAAGCAAAGAGTCCAATCCAAAATAGTTTCTGCAAACAAAGGAGAATTTTCTATGTTATGTATGTAGGGGAGGGAGGGGAGTAACCTTCTAGGTTTGTAGAAGAAACCCTGAAATTATGACTCAGTTGCACCTCACAGTGTTTGAAAAACAGAAAACAGATACAAAGGTCAATTTTACCGAGAATTTTGGCAGTTTGGGCTGTATTATTATTCATTTGTCCATAATATTACACAAGATTATTATTTTTTTCTGGATAGCGTACAGACTTTTAAGCTGCTTGCTTTTGTCTTACTAATTAGGCTATTGACAGCAGTTCTACAGGTGATTTGTGGTTTCCCAGAGTGTCTGTTTTAGGAGTGAGAGATAATATTATTACTTTTGTAGTTAATGGAATGCCTTGTAATTAGGGATTGGAAATCAGCATTTGTGGCTGAAAAAAAACAAAAAAAAAACCAAA
>JAVJGJ010000059.1:85357504-85367888 GCA_035590215.1 Microhierax caerulescens
AGGGACACCTTATAAGAGTTTTCCAACACCTAAAGGGGGCCTACAAGAAAGCTGGAGAGGGACTTTTTACAAGGGCAGGTAGTGACAGGACAAGGGGAATGGCTTTAAACTGAAAGGGAGTAGATTTAAATTAGATATGAGGAAGAAATTCTTCACTGTGAGGGTGGTGAGGAGCTGGCACAGGCTGCCCAGAGAAGCTGTGGATGCCCCATCCCTGGCAGTGTCCAGGGCCATCATAGATGGAGATTTGAGAAACCTGATCTAGTAGCAGGTGTCCCTGCCCATGGCAGGGGGAGATGGAACTAGATGATCTTTAAAAGTCCCTTCTAACCCAAACCATTCTATGATTGTATCTATCCCCATGAAAAGAAGAATTAAATAACAATGGGATAAATTCTTTTCCGTGGCCTCAAAACTGCACAAATACCTGGGAAAAAAAGGTTTCAATGGCCTTTTGTTTCCTTCAACTGCTCTCACCTTAAAAAAAAGTGTCAAGCTCATGAGGTCAAGAGGAGGATTGAAGGGATTTTACAGATAACCAGAATTTGAATCAACAGCTGAAATCTGAAGTTAGCAGGGTTCAAACTGGAAAAATGACACCATATATAGTAGTGAGACAGTGAGGGTGATCATCGTGGAACATGAAAAATTTTTCATTACCTGCAGTTAGGATTGATGTTCTTCTAAAGATGCATTGAAATGGAGCTTATGAAGTCAGATGTTGCAATCACTTTCAGGAATTCGATATTAATATTATCTAAGAGGTAAACAGACATTTAAAATACTTCTCTGACTTCTAATTTTATTAATATTATTTACATATATCAGAAAAATCTGATATATACAACAGGATAATTATGAATAGGTAAAAGATTAAATCAACTTTTACTCTAAAGATTCTGATTTTCTTTTTTATACTTGTTCTAAGAAAGAAAATAAACTGGATAATTATATTGGATAATAGTAATTAATGGTAATTAATGTTTTAAAATAGGTATATTCTAAAAATATCTATACAAATCATAATTGCAGTAAACATGATTTAGAGGGTAAAAAGAAAAATCTCTGTTAAGCTTTTTGAATCACCTATTTTAGAAAGTATGGAGAGAACAGCAGAGGTAATTTGAAATACATTTATCAAATTATATCAGTTCAAGACATCTTCTCCCTGGAAATGCTGAGGGACAGGCGAACTGTTAAGATGACACAGGTCACAGCATTCACCCACACTTGAGCTGGAAAGCTCCTTAAAAACCCCTTTGGATCAAGCTTCAGGAAAAGGCAGCACATATGTGACATTCTCCATCTGGAGGGTGTGATCAAAATGGGTCCATCAAAAAGTGGCTGCAGCCTGTAAGTGCTTTCACCATAGTCATGGCTGGAAGCTGAGCAGTGGATTTGTAGGTCAAGCTTTTACACTTATTGCTGATAACTATTAGCTCTGTGGACTGCTGACAGACTTCTCAGGCACTGACCTAGATTTAGCCTGATTCAGTTCAAAGGCCTTTTTACAGGGAGAAAACCCTGTCCTTCCTTATATTCTGTTTAATTTATGCAACTCATTTGGTATAGAAGACTCTACAGCCAGTAGAATAAGAAGACAATTTAAAGAAAGCATCAGGGGAATCCACTAAATATGAGCATACTCCAATTTCATCACCTCTGTATGACTGACTGCAACAAAGAGTATTCTATAGCATTATAAAATCATGATTCCTGTGAGCTATTCCCAAAGGACATCAATCAAAGGTTCAATCTCATTATAGACTTGAGAGCTTTTATCTTCATTGACAAGTTCAAATTCAGGATGATGACTTTGACCTTCTCAGAGCACTTCTAAATTCACAGAAATGTGGGTCTTTATCATGAGCACTTATTTCTGTGTATCCAGCAGAGCAGCTTACAGAAATTTTCTACTATATTCACCATAAGCTTAGGTTTCACTTTTCCATGGTGCTCCTTTATAAAATTCTTTTGCACATCTAGAATCTCAGAGGTAGGTCACTTACCATTTCTCTCACCTTAATAATTTTCTAGCAAAAATCTACCAATCCTTAACATATCAGTATCACATTCTAATGAGTACCTTTCTACTTAAATCCTTACAACTAAACAAAAATCCCCTGTGCTTTTCTCACTAAAAAGGCTGAGCACAACCTTAGATGACTTCAAAGATAAGAAAGATATTCCCAGTTACAGAGGGAGTTTGTGACATTCTGTACATTGGTATTCCTTCAACCTTAACCTTTCCCAAAATATAAGAATTTTCTGAAACTCTTGGGATAGCTGATATCACATAGTGCTCTTACCTTTAAAATCTCTTAGTAGCTATCTAGCAGAGTACCGCATCAAAAACATGCACATATATTAATTTTCAAGACTGACAATGACTGAATCCATGCATTATTTAAAAAAAAATCAGAATACTTTTATATCTTCCTAAACTATCATAGTGCAGTGGGACAGCTTCCCAGAATAACTGCTGAGCCCAAAATTTTTAAAATTCCTGTTCTTTCTGTAGCAACATGTCATTTACAGAATGAAGCACTAATTTAGGTTGACTGACAATCACCAGATAAGGACTTTTGTGCAAACCCTGTTGCATATCAATATATTAGGACTCAATTTTATAAAGATATTGCTAAAAATTCCTTTTAGAACACTGAGGATCAGTCCAAACTTCTATGCCAAGATGCATCCTATTTTTCAATACAGTACATTGGTCAACTCATTGCACACGTTAGCTCATCTTCACAGTGAAAATAATGCATTTGCTGCTGATGTACACAGGACATTCATCTTACACTAATTCCTCTAGATATTCAATAGCCCTGGAAACCATCAAAATGGCTTTCAAATGTCATTTCCTGAATCTTTTCAGGGGTTTCTATGCTTGCTTTGTATTACAACCAGAAATGAATGTCTGAAATAGCAAGTATACACAGGAAAAAAAATCAGTTGATCTCTAGTTTTGGCTCTATTGGAAGATACTTGCATTAGAACTGGAAGATAGCTGAAACTATTGGAGTCAAGCAATCCTTAGATTTGGAATGTCTGAGTTTTAAATATGCATTGCAGCCCCATTGCTATTTTTCGTGTTTAAAATCATGTTCTTGTTCTTTCTTAGTTTCGGCCATTGTCTTCCTAGGCACCTTGTATTCTATAAGTGCTCATTAATCAGCAGTGTATATCACTCAATTCCAAGCCAATCTCTAACTACCTGAAATTCAATTCCGCCTTACAGCACAAGTAAACCGCATCAAATGAAGCACCTTTTCCCCCCTATTCTACTCTGTGTTTTGACAATTCTAAAGATATAAAGGATCACAAAACCTGTTTATTTTTTCTGTTTAACTGAACCCTCATATACTACTTTTCAGCACTGAGGGCGGGGTGGTGGTATGTTTTTGATATACAGCCTAAAAGTTTGCATTTATTTTCTTATTGGTAACATCACTGAAGTGCTTTTTTCCTTTTTAAGAAAAATGTGATGAGCATCTGAAGGCAGGAAAGGAAACACACTGCACTTCCTTCACTCTGGAACTGGAGTTAATTTTACCTATTTAAAGAGAAAACATAATATCTAACAAATATCTAAGCCACTGCTCTGCTTTTTTCAGTTATTAATACCTGTAATAAAATCTGTATTTTGGTATGTAAACCTTTAAACTATCCAGAGTTCCTGTTCCTTGAATTCTGCTTGTCACACTGCCAATTTATGTAATTTCTATAAGTGTTTTTGAATCCAGCCTTTTCTAGTTATAAGTACTATAAATGGCATGTACATGTTCAACCAGCTTAATTAGTATGTGATACATTCCTGCTTCTTAGATTGTCACCAATGCATACAGTGAAAATGAGGGCATAGGAATTTGTTATGAGTAATTTGTAAATATCTAACTGAAATGCTAAATCTAGTCTTTGATTTTCTTTTGTGGTCAGTAGTGAGCAAGAGGACAGCTCAAAAGGCCTAAAGTAGGCTTCTTTGATTTGCCTGGTGCAGGTTAGCTCTGTAGGGAGCCTAAAGGTGAGATTTGTCTGACCAAAAGCAGATATGAAGAACTGGGCTGGTCATGTGAGGCTTCTCTTCAAGGTCAGTGGGAGAAGTAGGGAGCAGATCTCCACTTTCTAAACTGCTTGTTTATAATATGCTCAATGAATCACTTTTTCGTTCTCCCACTGACCTTAAAGAGAGACCTCAAGTGACTCGGTTAAGTGTATATACCTAGAGTCTATGTTGTAAATGGTTGAAGTTGGATGAGACGAAATCCACATTAACCTCCTAATTTAGATTATTAAATTTAGCTATCAACTTCATGCATAGCTCCAGGGTATTCAGTAATTAATCTATTTTTTCCAGGTGTTGAAAAGTGTTCCACTTTATTTGTTACCTTTTCAAAGCACAGTTCATCTTTAGCTTTCAGGCAGCAAAAATAATGTAGCAGATACATTTTACCCCAAAACTCATCCCACCTACTCCTTCCAGACCTGTAGCTTCCATTCCATATCCATATCAGATAGCCATCCAGATTCATGTCACTAAAGGTCTTTATCTATCAGGGATTGCAGTTTCTGTTTAATGCTTGCACAAGATTCATGGCCTACCTGACAACACAGGTGCATAGCTCTTGTTCAGAGGTTACACCCAGTCTTAATCTCACCACACCATCCAGAAATATTTTAATTCTATCGACCTTTGAGTTTGAATAGGTCAACCAGACCATTTGGAAGTGAGGCTCTCAAATGAACAGCATGTCCTTTGTAAGAGCCATCCTGGGACCAACAGGGAGACAATAAGCAGGGCTCAATGGTGAAACAAAAGGAAGGATGAACCAGGTAGGAAAACAGACCAAGCAAAGACAGAAGCTCACTTGGCCAGGCCTAAGGAAAAAGAAAGAAGAGTTGTGTAGAGAGACTACTGCCTGAAGCCTGAAAGGCTGGTGATCTATCAGCTTTTGACATATTCTCCAGATTCTTGAGATACACCAAGGCCTGATGGCTGTGCAGTTTACTTGCAATGTCATGTGGGCAGAACCACCACCTCTTGTGAGGTCCCTAGGACCACAGACCCATTAACTCCTTCTGAACGGTTGGCTCTAGGACACTGGAGAGTTTTTTGAATGCAATAGGAAGAGGCTAGTGCATAAAAGATGTGTAAGTACTACAACTACACATCCCTTTGTCTGGAAACAAGATCCATGGAGACACTCAGCTGAGATGGCTGCCAGAGGGAGTTGTTCACAATAGTTTAGGAAATCAGACAATCACCCAGACACTAGTGGTGGTGAACAAAATAGGAACAGAAGCAGAGGAGTCTGACCTGGACATTAGGGGAGAATGTGTCATCCTTTTCTGGTAGAGCTCTGTCTCAGCTCCAGATTTATAAATTTTGGCTTGACGATCCTTCCATTGCACAGCTGAGATAGCAGCATACTGAAAAAAATGATTTTTTTTTTTTTTAATAAATGCAAATTATATATTTTTGTTATAGTTTTATAATAATCTACTTCTAACATTTCCAAATAATTTTGACAAATAAGAGATCATTGTTGATCAATACAACTTATGGTGGCTCCTGCTTGGCAATATATATCAACAATCTCTTCACTGATTTTTTTTTTCTCTTTTCAATTATTCATAATACTCTACCAATTATGAATATTTTTTTTTGTTTGTAGAACTACCTCTTAAAAAGCAAGACAGGACTAAAAATATATACATGGCTCTTAAATGGTTACTACTTCTAGTAATAATGCAAGCTTTTTGCCTGGATGGAATTTTACGTAAGCAAACAGCACCCAATTAAAGTAACACCAATTCCAAACAAACTTCACGTCTGAAGGAAAAACCCCTCAGTAGCTGGCAGCATATTTGGAAGCAAGGCATGCTTATCCTTTGTGTCTGAGAAAGGGGAAAAATGTGAATTCTGCAGCTGCTATTTAACTGCCATCATACCAGAGCTGTCCAAGCAAGGGGAGCGCAATCCACCTGTGTGTATCACAGTACCTTTTGGGGTTGTAACTTCTACTGGTATTGGCAATGAAACCCTGTGGAGCTGTGGCAGCAAACCACTTCCATTGAGAAGCAGGAAGGGTTGCAAAACTGCAGCTATCCTGTATGCAAAGCTCCCACCTAGTAATAACCCACATCTCATTGATGTGGCTAAGTCAAACTGTTTGCTTCTTTCATTGCATAAGAAATATTCTTGTATTTCTTATCTATTCTTATATGCCAGGATGATGTCAGAATCAGTCATTGTAAGGACCAGAAATTTTAAAACTGTTCATGACTGCAGTGATAACTGTAGCTGTTGCTCTGGACCACCTCCTTTAAGGGGCTAGAAGGGTTCCTTCTGCAATACAAGCAGCACAGAAACTGTCTTGCTGGTTCAAGATGTAGGAAGAGGGTAAGGGTGATGTACGTGCCACAGGGCTGCTGAGATACATTGTGCTTTAAGTAGCTGAAGGACTTGAGGTGTAGGTCTCAGTTAGGGAAAGAGAGCAGGGATGTAGGGTAGGAAGGAGTAAAGGGAAACATCACCAGCTATGGGCTATGGAACGGAAACACTGACCTTGAAGGAAAATGGTTAAGGAGATAGAAGATGGGATGCTGAGATAGTGGGTGAACAAGTGGAGTATGCACAGAGGAGATATACACACACACACACACACACACATATATGTATACATACATGTACGTCTAATTTTTTTCTTCATTTTTGCTATAGAATATTATTTCCTTTCACTAATTTGTCAATAGTTGTTAGAACCATTTAGCAACATGAATATACCCCTACTTATATTCAGGCTTATTTATCACACAAATTAAACATCGTATCACCACTCTCCTTTTAATTACTAACCCTATTGAAAGCTGCTGACCTGATTTACAGAACAGTACAGAAAATGCAAACTTACACAGGCTTCATTATGAGCTGTAAGCACCTATGAAAATGAGGCCAATTTTGTACTGGGGTATTGCACAACCCAGAGCTAATGAACCAACCACGCTGCCAAACATCTCCTGTATAAAACATTCATGATGACAACTGCACATTGCTGTGTGGAGGCTGATATTTTGAGAGTATGGGGTTTTTAAATCACCTACTTTTTCCTGACCTTTGCAATATCGATGATTATAGAAAGATGGCAAAAGACAATGGCATTGATTTTTGGTGGCTGTAAGCATACAACTGTTTAATTTTAAATGGTATTTAATGTATCGGTTTATTTTAATACCCAAATATTGGCACAATTTGCTAAGACACAAATCATGAAGACAGAAAAAATTCTAAATACAGACACACTAAGCCAAATAAAATAATAAAACAAAATATGTTTGACAAGAAAGCTAGGTTCTTACTGTTTTAAGATTTTTGCTTTGATTTTTGATGGTAAAAAAATGTGTATGTATATTTTCTGAATTTCATAATTTCAGATGTCATAATGAAGTCTGCTCTGCTTACTTATCTGACATATATTGTGAACATTGCCAGCCTGCCATTTCATCCTGCTTAAATTGCTGTGGGGCTTGCACAGCTTCAGCACAACTTTCCAAACTCCAGCCATGATGGCATTTTTAAAACTAACATCTTAGAAGAGATACAAAAAAATCACTTTTCACAACATTCAGCCCTAGTCTGAAATATTTGAATTATTCTGAAGTCGGTGAAGTTTAGACTATAGTCTGGCTAAACTGAGCCCATTGTTTTTGTAGAAACAAAGGTGATTTGGGTAGCAAGTGTGTTAGAAGTTATTCAGAGCTTACAGATCTGTTTTAGCGTTTGGAAGTCTTACTGTTCATGTCATGTTTGTTGTTTGACATTGAGGAAGCAGAAATTTTGAGCAAAAATTGCCAAATGTTCTGTATTATAGTATTTGTGGAACAAGATTTTTTTTTTTTTCCAAAATCTAATCCAATGCTGCTTGCAGGATCTTTGAGAACGGCACTAAGGGATTTATAAATGCAGCTGCAGTTCATACATGCCCAGGATAACTTAGTGCCAAGCAATGATTAGATTCCTGTAATCTAATGACCTCCCTGACACTGGCCATGAATGTATTAATAGCAGCAATGTTAATTATGTGTAATGGACTGTACCTCCTCTTTGCTAAATTCAAAGCATTACAAAGAAGTGATACAATAAAAAGTGGTAGGAAGTAATTAATCCATAATTGCATGATGGAAAATAACTAATAGAAATTGTAAAGGAAGGGAAAACGCTACCAGAATATTAATGTTCTTTTTAAATATAATATAGCAATTTAATCCAGTGGACAGCATCTTTGCTGGCATCAATGTGAATTTACAGTAGATTTCAATTAATAAGAGACCTTTTTTCATGTTCAACATTGTCAATTAAAACACAAGAAGTACATTAAAAAAGTCTAAACCCACAGAGCTTCAGAGTTTAAATAAACTCCATCTCCTTCATTCATATCGGCATCTTTGCATGCTACAGTATTTTATGTAAATCAGGCTGTATTTGCATCTTCAAAAAAGCCAAAAATTAGACCAGGCTTTGAGCCTAATTGGTTGCAATAAAAGATCTGATTATGTAAACACTTGAGCATAATTCACAGAAGCCTGAGTAAGGGCACTCTATCCGCATCCAAGTGCTGAAACATGGAAACATGTTATAATCTAGATTGTGATTCCTTTGTAGCATGTGTAGAAAAATATGCCTAGAATCTTTCTGTTTTAAAAAAAATTATTGAGACCTGTGTTTCTCTTTTAAGAAGACCTCGGTCTCTGCGTAACCTCAAATTACTGGCATAATCCAACACTTGTCCTTCATCAAAAATGACCCAGTTACATTAGGTATTTTTAAACTGAAAATTACCCTTACAGAAAAGATCAGGCTGAAATGTTTTAATTGCATCAACTATCTTAAGTAATTCATTAAAATGTCACAACACTGACAGATGATGCTCTCCAGAGTTCATGCACATGTGATCTTGGTTGCTTTAATGTTTTTTTTGTATCACCCATAATCATTGTACTCAGCAAAGATGCTTCTGTATTTATGTAAGAAGAACAATGAAAAAGTCATTGTTTCAGAGGATGTAAAATCTGAAGAACTTGTGCACAGACCTGGAAACACATTTTTTTCTTTTAGAAAATAAAAATCTTCTAAAGAAATCACTGAGAAGTCATGAGCTATGTAATAATGTAATCTCTCACTCTGCTGTGTATTTATCAGTCTTCACAGGGAATGTGTTTTAACTTGTTATTCAGTGCTCCATTAGTTATTTCAGATCCAACTAAAGCTTCTTTGAGCTTTAGAGGACCTAAGGAAAAAAAAGCAGCAACTTGATTTCCTGGTCTCACCCAAAAGACAGACGTTCATTAACTAATTTAAATTTCCTGTTGCCTACACAAACAGTGTAAAGAATAAAACAGCTGCCTGGGTGATTACTATACCAAAGCTATTCTTATGCAGGTTAGAAGAAATAACTTCAGTTAAACTAAATAGACATCTTGTTTATTAATAAGGTCATAAGGTTAGCAGATAGAGTTATAGGCGAGACTTGTTAAAGAGTTGCACTTTGACTAAAAGCAAAGTTAATAAACTAAATCAATACAATATTAACACTGCATATGTTAAGTAGATCAAAATCCAGTGGTAGGTTTTGAAATGTAGTGCTAACTTAGATGCAAAGACCATCAGCCACAATTCCCATAGGCTTTATGAGAATCAAACCAATTGATTCTATTGCAACTCCTTCCCACAGGAATCAAATCTTGGTCCAAATCTACTTCACATTTTTACTATTGACCTGTTTTCCAATGACATGAAAATGAAGAAAGTGGTAAGAAATGAGGGCAGTCTGCCGCTACAGCGACACTCATTTGGTTAACAGGGCACAGCCCTTACCTCCACAGACAAAATTATATGTCTAAGACAAGAGTGGAAGGAAATGCTTACTGGAGAGATACCTCTGTCCTTGGAAGAAGTGACCATAAAAGCCTCCTGTGATCAGTGGATGATCAGATAAACATGTGCTTGTAGTGTTTTACTCAGTGGTTAAAAGAATTGCTACACATACCAATAGTCTGTGAAGAAAGGAAAACATGTAAGAGGTAAAATATAAGAATAGAGAGATTACACAGATGCAGCTGAGGTTAGAATACAGTTTCACAGAATCACAGAATCATAGAATCATAGAATGGTTTGGGTTAGAAGGGATCTTTAAAGGTCTCTAGTAGAACTCCACCTGCAACCAGCAGGGACATCTTCAACTAGGTAAAGGTTGCGCAGAGACCTGTCCAGCCTGTCCTTGAATGTTTCCAGGGATGGGGCATCCACCACCTCTCTGGGCAACCTGTTCCACTGTTTAACAGTCTTCATGATAAAAAATTAATTCCTTGTATCTAGCCTAAT
>JAVJGJ010000059.1:85373500-85391468 GCA_035590215.1 Microhierax caerulescens
GAGTGATTAGAGGTTGATTCTGAGGAGCAGCAGAGCTATCCAAGCGGTAGAGATCTCCAGGTTGAATCAGGAAATTCCAGCTTGAGCTCATCTACAACCTGAATGATGTTTATGATTAAAGGCAACATGTCTACCCTTGCTCTTTCAATGGCCTCAACTTGGGTTTCAGGCACAAGTTATACTGAGAGTAGTGGGCTCTTGCATCGGGATACTGTCAGCATCAATGTAGAGCTGTGCCTAGGGTCATGCATCACGTATAGCTTGAATTCAGTTGGCAAAGTAAAGCCAGTAAGAGAGAAACAAAGCCATCAGTGTATAGATCAGGTACATCAGAGGCCTGTTAGTACTGAGACCAAGTGAGGCCAATGGCTAGTTACAGCTATCTAGCAACACTTGCACTTAGCCCACTTCAAGCTCAAGATACCTTTTAAAATTATTATTAAAAAATAACATAGAAGCTCCTCCTATGTTACTGTTCCTGAACACACCACTTTCCCTCCATCCCTGTGCTCCTGTAGACTAAATTCTCATCTTCCTCCAGCTGTTTACAACTCTCTTTGCAAAGAGAATCACCTGCCTCCTTTAAAACCTCATTCAATCCCATGAACATGCCTTGCTGAGACCTTCAATAGCATCTTCCATTTTGCTCCCAGATTGATTAAATTTGTCTGGTTTTCCTTCTCCTGTGCTCTTCTTATTAGCACACATTTCTTTCTTATACAGCCTATTTGGCCTTGTCTTCTATTTACCTTTGTCTCTTTCTCCAGCTCTCTGCATCCTGCCTTCTATTTACACTCTTTCAAAAGGAATAGGGCTCTCCTTCCTGTGCTCCAAACCTTCTTTCTTCCTTCTAATACAGTCCTTTGACTGTCCTCTTTTGCAAAGACTTACTACAATAGATTTTTCCAACAGCTTTCCTGACCTTTTATTTTCCGAAAAGTTAGTCTGTAAAATTACTTAGCAAAGAAACCTCAAAGAAGCCTGCAATGACCTGACTGTGTATGATGCTTAGCTATTCTTTCTTCTCCAGATGGAAGGCTTTGTGTGGACTGTTCAGACCAGTTTTCTCCAGAGCATCCCCACTTGAGTTGGGGATAATTCTTATCAGAGATCACACTGAAAAAGAGTGAGCATAAGACTGCACCAGTTTTGGCTCTCTCCACCCTAAACAATTCTCCACCACCCCACCCTCATCAACCAGAACATCTCAGGGCCTGTCATAACAACGTCTCTACCAGGTGATAAACCAAACATTTTGAGGAAGGTAGACCAGCTCTCGCATTATTTCAGACACTTTGAACATACAAGTAATTGCGCTTCAAGGCTACAGGAGTATCATGTAGGCCAGGCGCTAAATAGTTGTTGTTGTGCTTCAGAAGGAACCAGCCTGAAGCAATGCAGACATAGGCCCATGCACACAATTTAGCTTTAGGGACAGGGAACTTTTTTTATCCCTTTTAATGTCACTGTGTAGAACTAGTCCACCCCCCCACCCCCCACCCCCCATGGAATACACTAGGCACATATCACAGCGTTTTATAGACATAATCTAATCCACCATGATGGTATCTTCTCCATCATCACAGTTGTGGCACCTTGAAGCTATAACTAATACTCAAGACAGACACTTCCTTCTTTTATTCAACACTTTTGCTGTTAAGGCAGGCCATGCTATATTCATATTCAAACACACAAGCACAATATGTGGGTGGAAAAAAAGAGGGTGCTGAGTTTTCCAGCTGCCTAATTTCCAGTTAAGCTTCCTTCTGCAGCTAGAAAAAGTAATGGCTGGGTGCTGCTGCTTCATCCCAGTGCCCACAAGATTTCTCTCCCCTGTTGTTAGGTTGTGGTCTTACTCTAAGATCCACAGAATGCAGGACTCTCAGTTTATTACAAACTGGATTCCCGAGTGTATTCTAATAGTTTATTCATTAGCCAGATGGTGAGTAAACCTTTAGAGGTTATATACAAGTACTACTAGAAGAAGAGAGACCACATGGAATTGCCTTGCTGACCTCCAATTGAATAGTCATTGTTTATATGGTCATAATTAGATTAGTGGGAAAAAAGTCATCTTGTTTTTACCAAAATCAGGGAAGGTCTTTCCATTAGGAGAGGACATACAGCAGTCAGAGTTTGAATGGAGAACTGTATGTTTTTTAGACCTCCTGATACAGATGATAAAAACAGACAAGGATTTTTGCACAGACTTTGTTTTTCAGGTCAGAAAACAGAAACAACAAACTTCAAGTAGCTTGTGAAAAATTGCTCTCAGTTTAATTTAATTACATTTATGAGTCTGAAAATAAAAGAGGCAGGAGTTAGTAGTCATAAGATAGAGTGAGATGTTAGCAAAGGGAGAAGGAGAGAGGTTCAATAGCTCCTGTGAGAATACAGAAAAAGAAGTAATTATCACCTATGAAGCAATGAGGTATGAGTGATGTTTGGCACAAAGGAAATTCTGAAACCTTGATCTAGGTATATGATTTTTTGTGTCTAAAAATTAAGAACTTCAGTTCTTAGGCTTGTCTTTTAATGACATTTTGGAAGTCGTCTTTGAGGTCAAAGATGTAACAGTTGTTTTGTGAATGTTTTGCCACTGGTAACAAAACTTCTCTAACAGCTGTATTAACATACCTTGCATGGAGTCTGTTTGAAGTTTCCAGTTAGGTGGAAGTTGTGTATCTAAGAAGCTGTATGTACATTGAAAATTCTGCTAGATATGTGATAAAGTTTATTGCACATTCAAAGGGTGATAAACAAGATAAAGTTTAAAGAAATAAAGAAATATTGAGAAAGGTGAAGAAGGGAACAGTCCATTCCTATACAACAGTGGCAAAGGGAAGAGAACTCTAACTTCTGCTCTCTGCCATCAGAGAAGGAAAAAAACCCCAAACCCACAACAAAAACAAAAACCAAAAATGGAAGTTAGACCAAGGGAAAAGATGAGATAGCCAAACTCTTGATCTATAAATGATCCTTGACTAATGTTAAAGATACTCTAATGGTAAGCCTGGGACTTGGCAAAGAGAAGAACTACACTTAAGGAAATAAATTCTTACGAGCGCTCATTAATTACTACCTTACAACAAGCAGCAGGGGAATGTGAAACAGCAAATAACTTGGAAAACTCACCCCGTTGTCACATAAGGCAAATAAAACAGAAGGAGCAACTTCATTATTTTAATGAGATTGGACAGTTTGTCAAAGTTTACTGAAAAGTTGTCCATTTGAAAGTGTATGTATGTAGTGCATACAGACTAGTGGAAATGTACTGCAAAAAAGGATTTTTCCTTCCTTAGTTTATATTGAAAATTTGTATTAACACTCTGTATTGCTCACTCATGTTTTTGTAGATGATTACTTGTTTACTTGCTTTTTTAATCCCTCATTCTAAGGCAGGTCACAGAGTAACTTCTATCAGTAGCACAGGAAGGTAATAACCTGGTGGGGAGTGTATTTAAGTGGGCTGGGGGGCGGGAAGGACAAGCATTTATTGTGCTTAGTTTGCAACAGCATCTAGGATTTAAGCTTCCTGAGAACATAGTGTCCCTTATAGACAGATAAGCAGGTCCTTCCTCTCTGTTTTCTCTCCTTACCAGAACTGAGGATAGGTTTAGCTTGTGTTGGTTTCCCTTCAAATATTGTTTATGAGGGAATTTTGTGCTTTTGAGGCTAGAAATACAGAGAAGCATTGGCTACCTAGAAAGAACATTCCAGAGAGTTATGAAAGCCCACTTGAACTGGATGCAATGTTCAGTGTAAATGAGGGGAGAAGTGAGATTTGTTAATACTCCCAAGCAAAAGTACCCTGGATATTACAGAGTATGGGGAAACCCAATTGCTGTACTGGCTTGATGAGTGCAAACTGGATCCCTGCTGTTCTTATTCCCTGTGAAACTGTCAACAAGCAATTTTTACCCTTTCATCAAGTATGAGACTGAATTCAGAGTGAAAAAATGAGAGAGAGGGAGAGCATGGTGTTAAGACTAATCAAAATAATGTCCTTATTATGATGAGCTTAATAAGACAGAAAATCATCTTAATTAATTAGCTTTAAATCAGATTCTAAAAAAAGGATCTTGGTTTTAAGTGGGACCTCAGATTAACTAATTAGTTAATGTTTGCAAAGTGTGGTGAATATGTGGAAAGAGGGAGTTTGTTCTGTAGTGCAAGATCTGTACTTATTCTGGGGGAGTGCGGTCTCAGCTGAAGCTCTGTTTAGAGCGTAGGTTTGCATATAGGAGAGAATATATAACCTTATGGTTATAGTCAGCTGTTGCCAAAACATTGTGGTTCTAAGCTGTTCTATGCTATTGACATGTTGTCAATGGAAGCAAGTCCATTTTGTTCCTCTAAAAGACAGAGAGAGTCAAAACAGACTACTTTGGTAGGGCAGGAAGATTCAGTTAGTTGATGTGTTCAGTTAGTTGATGCTTTTGGAAGGCCATGGACTGATATAGTGTGACTTGAACTTCTTCATATCAATTGTGATCAAACGCAGAGGGAGAGACAGTGACAAGAGTTAGCTGTGGCTTTCACAGTGCTGAGGTGAAGTGACCCCAGTACACAGGGAATGATAGAAAAGATTAAAAGCAGAACAGACTGAGGGGGCAGCTCTCAGTGAGAGCCAAGAAGCACAAGAGATTGAAAAATGAAGGAAGGCATAAGGTGGGCTGTGACATGGGAAAGGGCAAAGTGGGGGACAGGTACTTAATATTAGAATAATAATTAATTCCTTGACAAACGAGAAAACATTCAAAGAAATTGTATTGTCTCTGAGAACTGCTTAGAAATAGGGAGGGCAAAATTCATTGATATCTTACTCTTATGGAGTAATCTTCGATCACTTGTAAAGGATGGCAGAAAGAAATTACTTTTCTTGATGCTGCTGTATAGACCAAAGGCATCATAAAAAAGTAGGTGTATTCATGTGCCACTAAATTAACTAATTAGTTAATGTTTGTGAAGCGTGGTGAATATGTGGAAAGAGAGGGAGTTTTTTCTGTAGTGCAGGATCTGTACTTATTCTGGGGGAGTGCGGTCTCAGCTGAAGCTCTGTTTGAAGCATCTGTGTCTTGCTCACACACAGATGAAAGAAGATGACATTTACTGTATTTTGTACAAAAATTTGTGGCTGCTTGTTCTAGTTGCTTTCCCTTTGACAATCTTCCTCTCCTTCTATCCACTCTTAGGCAAGCAGCAAACTTGTGTCACCATTGACTGTTCCAGGACTGACCATCCAGGTGTGAGGATTCACGGTGACTGTCTCAGAGTTTGTGTCTCTTCCCAGCTGGGGACACCTGTTCCTCATTAGCTTTACCTATAAAGCTGGAAGCTAGCTAGGTCTTAGGATCCCTCATGAAACTACGAAGCATAACGTGAAATACTGCTGTCAAAACAGCATTCTGTGATGTCCAACTGCCAGTAGCTTGAATTCAAAGAATCCAAGCCACAGCTCCTTTCCATATCCATTTACTCACTTCCTCGTATGCAGTATCATGCGTTTCTCATCATGAATCTTATTTTCTGCTGTAAGTTTTATTTTCATTATTGCTCAGTTTCATTAAAATGAAGAAAAAATTCATTTCCCCTCTACAAAATACTATTCTACAATGTTCATTATTTTGAATTCTTACTATGTATTTCATTTATTAATTATTTCTCAGACTAAACAGCTTCAAGTTTTTATACGCCGCATGCAAAAATGAAATTTCCATTACATTTTGCCTATTTATGACAACATCATACAATATTCCAGATGACAACACCCAATTTATTAAGCACAATTACTAATAAATTAATTTCAGGATTATTTCTCTTTTATTCTTAATATAATCTTTGCCTCAGTAAGTGCTGCTGCATGCCACTAGAAGTTTTCCTTCATTTGGAAACAATCATTCCTGTATCTATACTTCAGTATGTTGTTATTTAGTGGGCAACTATGTCTACAAATAGTGTCTAATGTGCCTGAACTTGGATTTGTCAGCAATTAATTTCATCTTTTTTCATACTGATGATTTATCTACTTTCTCTTCCCAATTGATCTTTAGACCTGACAAATCTAATTACTCCTTTGTCCTTTAAAGCTGAGAACAACTTGACTCATCTGAGAAAAACAGGGCCACTGAAATGGTAATGTACAATGAAGCTGGGTTACAGCAAAAATAAATTCAAATAACCAGTATCCTTTCCTTGAAATTCTGCCTTCTTATATTTTTTGTTTTGTATTTTAGCAATGTCTGGCATATACTCAAAAGGAAGAATATGCCATACTCACAGTAAGTAGTAATTTAGAATTCATAATCATGATGATTCACACTAGAAACATCAGCCAACTAGAGTTACAAGAAAGTACAGCAACATCAGGGATCCTTACTCTTCCATGACCTAAAAAATGAAACACATGAATATTGTAGTGGTTTGATGTGAGAGTCATATTAAAGTTTGACTTTCTTCTTGTGCAGATAGAGATTGAGTACTTCTCATAGTGTGGATAGAGACTGAGCCTGCCCAGACTTCTAATTATGGTCAAGGTTAATCTGCAATGAGTACCCTGCAGAGTGAAGGGCTCAGACTATCCTAAAGGCCACACATCGCCAGAACAAGTTCCACATGGCTGTCAGAGAGGATCAAACACTCACATAAGGGCAAAACTGCATCCTCACAGTTCCCACCACAGATACAGGAGATGACCAGTGTTATGGCCTCACCCCTGTTACTCTTTTTCTCTTCTAATCTTCACCCTTTCCTCCTAGAATTAGCTCTTCAATCCCTACCCATTTACTGTCAGTATCTCCATTCTTTGCCTCGGCATTTCTACCCTGCCTATAATCTCTTTTTTTTTCTCAGTTCACCATGAAAATATTTGCATGCACCCTCTACTTACTTTTCTAAAAGGGGCATACTTCCCTATCTTTCCTTTAAAGAGTGTATCAGTCCTCTGTTGTTATGTTGCCCCCAGCAACATCTGCAAGATGCAAAGAATCTAGCAAATGCAAAGTCAAACATGCTGCATATCAATAACAGATTTTTTCTTTTGGTTGTCTCCTTTTCAAAAATTTTAGGCATTATCTGGAACTAAGACCAATTTTTCATATTGATAAAATACATAGATTTTTAAATTGGCAATGCCCCTTTAAGTGATTCCAGCTTTCCTTTAAAAGACAATAAAAAATCTGATAAAATGCTACTAGCGTGAGGTGTGCTGTCAGGGGACATGACAGTGATAAGTTTTGAAGAGAAAGCTCAGATAAAGAGGTTTGATGAAGTAGAGCACATTTTCTTTGTTTCTGCTTAATTTGATTCAGCAGGGGATATAAATATGACTCTTGGTATCTGCATTCAAAGAAAAAGAGCATAGCAATTTCTTCTCCCACAAATTAAAACTGAGCTGAGCCAGTACTACCAAGCACATCTGGAAGTTTTGATAACTGCCTATTTTTTATTTGAGGTGTGCTTGCCAGCCCCACATTTAGATCAATTTCATCCATTTTAGTTTAATGTGATAAGCAAGAGATGTTTTTTAGGAGAAATAGAAGTCAGGTTCAAGGCAGTTTCTGCTTTTATCACAACTGGGCAGTTGGTGGCTAATCTCCCGGACATTTTGTCCACAACACAACCAAACATGATTTTTAAAGTGCCTTGTCAGGGCAGACCCAAGGATAGAACTACAAGAGAATAGTAAGTCAATACACATGTTCAATGCTGTCAGATGCATAGTGAAGAAGCCTTGTACAGGCTGGAGGTTGTAGAATTGTGGTTTTTCCTCTAACACAGAAATGTAATGTTATCCTTTGTCTCCCGTGATACAAGTTTGGGTTAGGGAGTGAAGAATTCATTCTCACTAGCAATCATATTAAAAGGAAGGTTGTCAACAATTCTCAAGACAATGCCTGGGCAAGAGAAATAATGATATGTGTTTCACTCTAGATGATGTAATTTAAAACACAGGTTACAAGAGTTTTAGGGGATTAAAAAGAAAGAAACAGCATTCAATGAAATTTTTTAAATCTACTGAAAATATCCACTGGAGACTGAGGAGTTTATGAAAATTAGCTATCATTCTTTATTACCACCAACATTACTAATAAACTCATGATTAAAAAAATCTATGTAACTAGTAAAACCAAAACACTTAACAGTCCTGTCAGATATTAGAAACAAGAAAAAAGGATCAGTGACTATCTAAACCATGTAGTTCACAGACCATCTGTAATATTAATTTTTTTCACATACGCTATTTGTTTGTGGAAACATGAAGGAGTAGCAAAATGAAAAATATGAAAAAGGCTAAATTTATCTTTAGTTATACATGATCTGCAGGCTGGGGATGATCTTTATGCTTTTCAATGTTTGCTTCCATTAGTTCCTTTTCTTCCTTGTAAAGATTTTAGAGACTTTTTGAGCTAATGCCATGCCTGATTTTTCCAAAAGGCCATTTTCACTTCTCAGCAGAAAGCTAACAGCTGACTATTGGTATCCTGCTTCTTTAATCATGTTATTTTCAGGGAATCACTGCTTTCAAAACTTAGCAGGTTTGAGCTGAAGATGTGTTTATTCATGGAAGAGAGAAAACACAGCAGCCACACAAATTTCTCCTCTAAGTCCTGTGCTTGAGGATTCAGTGCAGGAATGAGATGGCATTTTAAGCTCCACACCTCCTTTGCTGAGGCTGCCAACAAGCTTGCCTATTAATGTTAGAGGTGAGAGGATAACCTATACTCTAGAAACTGGAAACAGACAGGCAAACATCATTTCATGAAGTCGAATATCACCCTAGCAAACTATGCATCTATGATGACTGAGTATTCACATATCAATGTCACCTCCAAGGAAAGAAATCATCTGCTAGAAGAATGTCCTTGCAATGGCACAAAGCAGGTGCAAAAATCCCCTGTACCACTTCTTTCATATGTAGGAACAATTTATGGATGAAATAGAAATTGAGACTAACTTGAAACATTCTTCAGATTCTCTCAGCCTGTTACTTAGTCCCAGCTGAAAAGCCCTGAATCTCTGCTTTACCTGCTAGGATCTGTCCTACTGGGAATCCATCTTCCAGTGTTGGCTGCAGCCTTCCAGGGGAACAGCCACTACAACAACCAAGCCTGTGAAGTTTCTTTGAGAAATCTCTTCAGATATGTGAACTGGGGAACTTAGACTGGCCAGGGCAATGTTTAACAATACCACAGAAGGTGTCTGCAATAACTCAGACTCGCTTCACCTACGGGTTTGGAATGAGAAACTGTTCAAAGAGAGTTCACTTCTTCTTGCTACCTTAGATGCTTAGACCCCCTGGAAAAAAGCAAAGACAGATATGTGAAAGTGGTGACCTTTTTCTACCCACAAAAGGGAGAATTCCCCTAAATGTCCTCTGGCTATACAGAAGCATCCATAGCAGATGAACAAAATAGTAGAAGGAATTCAAAAGCAGATGCACAGAAGAAGGATTATGGCCTCGTAGATATTGTCTTATGCTTAAAAATTGGACCCTGAATAGGGAAGACCCGTGACTACACCTGCTGATGAATACACACTTATTTATACCATTGTCTGTCTTACACACCTGTTTCTGTACTGTTAATTGTAGCATCAGGCTTGGAGGCAAGGTGAAATGAGGTCTTTTTACTAGGGTAAGTTTTGCTCTAGCAGCTTCTAGCAGGAAAAGATGAGGCACAAAAGTTTGTTTCAGAATTGGATAAAAATCAAATTTAAAGTTAAGTTAGTATATCAATAACACACATTGTGCCAGCTAGGGAGCTAAGAGGCCTCATTCAGCCAGGTACAAATTCAGAGTGCCTTGTCAACAAGTTAGTTGTCCAAAATACCAACTATTATCACAGTACAGTTTGACATTGCATTACCTCACAAACCTCGCTTCCATGGGACCTTTCCAAATTGCTGATGAACTAAAATAGTGAAAGATACCATGTCTTTATGGGAACAAAAATGTGAAAACAATGACGAATTATTAATATAATTCATAATCCTGCAGAGAAAAAGCACATTTCTGGTAGAAGCTAACAGAATAAAAGAAGACCTAGAAATATTTTCCTGTGTATAGGATGGTTGTGAGAGCTCTTTTTCTCAGTGAACTTAATTTTTTTCTACCAGAAATTCATGTTCCACTATTCTGTCTTGGAGGAAAACCTGAATACAAAGAGCTGCAGAAATCACAATACATTAACAGATACTTTTTCAACAACAGAAATTGTATCAGTTTCCCACAAGACTTGCAACAGGAACACAGTTTGGGGTATTTTTTGGAGTGTGGCTGCATGAAACCTTTTTACACTAAATTTAAATGCTACATGTCCATTTCCTAAAACATAATGCATTTCATATCTTTAGTTGCAAGTTTTCTTGATGCTATTTTTAAAACTGATTTTGGTTTAATCTGTTCTTTTTTTGTCTTTGCTGGGTAGCCCTAACCAAACTTATTTCATTCTCTTTTGCACCTCTTCCTTTCAAGTATTCTGTCATTCTGGTACTCTTTTCTCTACAAATACCTTCAAGTCTTGGAAGAGAAACCTTTTCTCAGATTCTGGTCTCTATCGTTATAAATTTAAATAGTGATATCCATATCTTGTTCCTTATCTTTGGCAATTTCCCAGACTTTCACTGCATTTTACTTCAGCCCTCTTGAAATTTGAGTTTCTATTCTTTATCTGAATGCTCCTTCTCTTTCTGTTGTAGCTGTTTGCAGACAACAACTTTTGTTCCCATGCAATAAAACACTGGAGCAATAAAATCTGGACCAATTAAATCTATACACAGAAGGAACATGTATTTTTATTACAAGTTAATATTATATGAATTATAGAACTGCTGTGTTACTTTGTAAGAATTTTGTGCATTCTTCTGTTTGGCACAAGCATATGCAGAATCACAGATTCTTAGACACCTCAGCCAAATGGATAATGAGCCTCAGTAAAATTCAGACTCTGTAGTACTTCTCGTCCTTCCCACAACTCTCATTCCTATCAGTGAATTCAAAGTACTACAGAATTATATATATATTTAGACTGGACATTAGGAAGAATTTCATTACCGAGAGGGTGGTCAAACACTGGAACCGGATTCTTTGAGAGCTGGTAGATGACTCAAGCCTGTTAGTGTTTAAGAGGCATTTGACAATGACATTAACAACATGCTTTAACTTGGTCAGCCCTGAATTGGTCAGGCAGTTGGACTAGATGATTGTTGTAGGTCCCTGTTCTGTTCTGTTCTGTTCTGTTCTGTTCTGTTCTGTTCTATTCTATTCTATTCTTTTCTATTCTATGCTATGCTATGCTATGCTATGCTATGCTATGCTATGCTATGCTATGCTATGCTATGCTATGCTATGTTATTCATGTTAAAATGACAGTTGTCTGCCCCCTGCCCCGCCTTCTCAAATGGGAAAGTATGATTAAGGTGAGTAAGCCCTCAAATGAACAAATCCACACTGATTCAGATGGGATGATGACAAAAAGGCTGAGTAAGTTTAAAAGCTTAGGACTCTGGAAGGAAAATGCAATTTTGCCAGCATCCTCAGTTCTGTGCTAAGAAGATAACAGATGTTATGCTTACCCCAGCCTCTGCAGGATGACAGGAGGATGTACATTGTCTGTTAAAGAGCTAAGGTGTGGGTTGCAAATATCTTGTACTTGGAAATCAAACACTGGCAGACACTGCAGATCTTACCAGCATAGAGGTTGGATCCACTTCACTTTAAATGTAGCAGTCTCTTATGTGTCCAGGCTAGTCTAGCCATCCTAGTTTTGTCAAAAGCAAATGAAGAGAGAGAAGCACCTTCAGCAAGTAATTTATCTCTTTCTGAAATAACTGAGATAGATGTGATGAATCACTTTCCAGGGGAATTTTCTCCCTTCACTGATTTTAGAAGTCTGCTTGGGTAGCTGAAATTGCTTTAGATGGTAACAATAAGGCAAGATGAATCTTGTTTACCAGGCCTGTGCTTTTGGAAGATGTACTGTTCTGTAAGTGGATATTACAGTCTTTTAAGTGCACTGCATCTACTTCAGGCTCCTCAACCACCCAGAAAGACACTGACAAACCAAAAGGAATCCAGTGGATTGCTACCAGGGTGGCTAAGGGGCTTAAGCACATGACAATATGACATATGGGAAGAAGTGAAGGCAGTTGCATCTGTTCAGTCTGAAGAAGTAGAGGTTAAGGGGGGAATCTAATTGTAGTCTTCCATTAACGAGTGGATGACTGTGGAGAAAATGTGTCTTCTTGAAAGTGCACAGTGAAAGGAGTTGAGGCAACACTCACAAGCTGCAGAAACGGAAATACAGATAGAAGTAAAAAAATTCCCAACAAGGAGTGTTATTAAACACTGGACCTGGCTGCCCAGAAAGATTGTGGAATCCCGTTGAATCCCTGCTAATGAACTCAAAACTCCCGGGCACAAGGTCCAGAGCTGTTCTGTCTGAGTAGTTAGCTGTGCTGCAAACAGGAGGTTTATGATGCCCTCCAAAAGTCTCTTTCAAGAAATTCTCTAAATAGTATTTAGAATAACTTCATAGTAGCTGAATGTCATACTAAGTATAGGTGAAATGGCTGCATTAATGAAAAGCAAGGTCAAAAGGTACTACAAATGCGTAGAGCTATGTAATCACACACTCTTTGTCATTTCAGCATGAAAAATTAATTGAATTTACTTTGAAAACTGGGTCAGAGACAAATTGCTTCATGAATAAGGCCAAATTTATTCTTTACCACATCAAAATCAGAAGTTCAGTTTATCTAAAAATAGTTTGGGAAAAAAAATAATTGCAAACACCACAATGAATAAAGTTTGAATGTTCTAGAAAACAAAGACATTCTCTGACATATGCTTATAGATATGAACATTTACTGAACCGATAAAAAGTTGTTTCAGCCTACACTGAGAAGCTGCAATTAAAACAACAATAATGCAAAATTAATTATCATTTAATGACCTGAACCTACATAATTTGTCCAACCAATATTTTAATTAAAATTAACATGCATGAGCAGTAGCACCAATAGACTTATTTCAGTTTTTGCCTGTTAAACCATAACATTTACTACAGATTTGGCTGACTGAAGAAACACTATAGACAATCATGATATATATATATAGCTGTGTATATATATATAGTGTACATATATATATATATATATATATGATACATATTTGACCTAAAGATATTTAAGGTGTTTGTCTTCTACAGTTGCTGTAGTGCAGCATCATGTAAGGTAACATGAGCATAATCAGATAAAGTTTAGTCACACAGAAATTCTTTTTAAAAATCTTATTCTGTGACTAAGCAAAATTCTACACTAGTTTGTGTACGTTGTGTCTGCCACTGACTATTGTGACAACAGAATCTGGTCCTATTAGTTTCTGAAAACTAGCTGAGCTGTATGGCCCACTTTCTCTGGGTCATCTGTGCCATTCTCTCTAGGAACTCTAGAAACAGAAATGCAGCATCCATTGTACAGTGTTACTGTGCCACTTTTGCCTGTGCCCCTTTATAGATCATTTCGCTGCAAAACCTTCTGTACATATTGTGCCACAGCTCCTATTCCTGACAAATCTTTTCTGCAATATTCATTAGCATTCAAAATCATTTTTCTACGTGTCCTGGTTTCAGCTGGGCTAGAGTTAGTTTTCTTCCTAGTAGCTGGTACAGGGCTGTGTTTTGGATATAGTAGGAGAATAATGTTAACAACACATTGATGATGTAGTTGTTGCTAAGTAGTGCTTACTCTAAATCCAGGACTCTCCAGTTTCCCAGGCTCTGCCAGTGAGCAGGCGTGGAAGAAGCCAGGAGGGGACACAGCCAGGACAGGTGACCCGAACTAGCCACAGGGATATTCCATCCCATAGAATGTCATGCATAGCATATAAACTGAGGGGAGTTGGCCAGGAGGGGCTGACTGCTGCTTGAAGACTGGCTGGGCATCAGTAATTTAATTATTAAACTGTTCTGGACTCATGGGTTTTACTTTTTTCCAGTTCTACTCCCCATCCCACCAGGGGCTAGGTGGGGCAGTGAGCGAGCAGCTGTGTGGTACTTAGTTGCCAGTTGGGTTTAAACCACAACATTGCACCTTAGAGTTCCTTTTCCCTTTGTAATCACCATGTTTCATGTTAAAGAGAAAAACACATTAATTATTTATTCCTTGATTTAATGCAATACTGGGGAAAAAAACCAACCACAAAAAACAAAAACCAAAACCAAATGGCTTCAACTTACACTTTGCATTAGAGAAAATGCTGAAAGAGCATTCATTTGTTACTGTGATTCTCCAGGGTGAATTCTCCACAGCAGCTGCATTAAAACATTTTATCTAAACCTTCTTTTCAATCTATTTTTTGCACCAATTACATTTGCTGAGATCACGAAGAAAAGAGATGTAGTTTGAGCAGAATGAAAAATGAGTTACTTTTACCCAAGATTTATCTTTTCTGTATAGATTAAGGTCCTCTCTTACTGACCCAACAATACGTCACAGCAGCAGAAAGCAATCCCTCAAAGACAGCCACAGAAATACTCAGAGGAGCTTTCATTGTTTGTATTGTTGATAAATGTCTTTCAAAAACACTAGATCAACCTCAAAAAGAAGTATCTTAAGGAGAAAGATTTACGTAAAACATTAACAGCAAGTATGTAGAAACTTCGTGGTAAGTAGTTTTTACTTCTTATTACAAGAACACGTCACACTTGCAACAGCGTAAGACTAGAAGTAAATTATAGATCATCATCTTTTAAATAGTTCAGTGACACAGAGCTAGGTCTCAACCTTAAAGTATTTCAGGTTTTTAGTATTTAAAACAAGTTTTAAAGTTACAAAGTACCACATTTTACATGAGGAATAAAAGTGTCTTCTCTAGACAACACAAAACCACTCAAACAAAACCTGTAGTCAGCATAGAGAGGGAAGCTGGGAAAAGAAGAAACAAGTGTACCACCAAAAAGATTCCTGAGAAATAGAAAAATGAAGTATTTCTTTCTCATTCTATGTGATAAACACACTTTTCACTGTAATGAATTAAGTCATCTAAATGCCTTGCATGATAAATCCAAAGGACAGTTTTGGTCTTAAGCGAAGCAGATCCGATTCCTCGGCCTTCCTGTTCTCAGCATCCATAAGTTCTATACCCTCTGAAGTTCTATAGCCCCATCTAACTTAATGAGCTCCAAGGACCAAGATTGCCAGCCTTAATCTATATAGCCTGAAAAATTTAAATGCCCTGCGTTAGAATTTGTGTATCATCTCCTTGGCAAGTAAAAGCTTACACACCTAAATATTAATGAGATTGTCACTAATCCACTTAATTTAAAAACTAAACAGCTTTTCAATGACTTTTAGCTTTCTGAGGATAAGAAATGGAACCAGAGTCAATATGATAACGTAAAACCTAACACTTGTTTCAACCAGCTCATTTACTATAGTAAACATAACATGATTGTTATTCCCACTCCAGTGTGTTCCCCAAATGGCAGGATGTATTTCATTCAAGTTGGTATTTACAGAAGAAATACCACATACTGTAGAGAAAAGGTTGGGGAAGGCATAAGCATTTCAGTCAGTTGTTTTCCTGTGAGAAGCTTACTACTCTTGCCCCACTGTAAAAAATACCAAACCTCACAGTAGACTTCAGCTATTCCTTGTCTCTCTTGCAGCCATTTGCAAAGTGAAAAAGGTAACAGAGCAAATATTTGTAATCATGTTTCTGAAAATATTTAGACAGATGGTATGGTAATAAGACCTGCAGGTCTGAAAGAAAGCGTACTTTCAAAATTATCTTAGTCCACCCATTTACCACAGCACCTTATCACAAATAATACTGCATATATATATGAAAATTGCAGAAAAAATTTCACTTAAAAAAAAAACTTCAGAGATTTCCTGGCATAGTTGAGAACAGACATTGTTAGGCAGTTAAATCAGCGATACAGGAATTAATGGATGGTTAAATTAGCCAAAGAAAAGCTATGAGATACCCATATTCTTCTAAAAATAGATTAATATTGCAACAGTGTATAATCTTTACATTCCAAAATGTAGTATTTATTAACACTAAATTTCACATAATTTTTATCCATTTCACACATAAGAGATATCAGTCTATCCTAATCAAAATCTATGATAAAAATTTCTCAAGGTATTGAGGTAAGATGGGATTTCAATAATACGCATTTGGGAAAGGGTCACTGCTGGAAGTGTTTGCCATGGAGCCAAAACCACTAAAAAGTCTGAGAGATGTTAAAAAGCTAAATTCTTAGGGAACAGAAAAGATGACCTGTAGAAAGGAAAAAAGAACTGAGCTCAATCAAAACCCACTTCAAAACATTTGCAATACCCCTATGACTGGAAAAAAATGTATTTGTAGTATAAATATAAAATTTTCACTGAGGTATTAACATAATTCTAAATGTATTTCTTTCCAAAATTGCCTTATATTTTATTTATTTGCCACTTAAAGTTATTTTATAATATCAGCATACTTATGCTGTTATATCTGCAATTCCATATCCATGGATTTGAACTTAGTAACTCCAAGTGATACATTTTCCATACATCTGAGTTCCACCATAGATGCTCATCAATTTGAACTGAAGTTCGGTGAGTTGGAGGTATGTGGACAAACCAGTTATCTTGTGTTTGTTCAGTCATATGGCTCAAAAGCTCTCTTTGCCTAGTGGAAGATCTCTGGAATCTTATGAAATAGTTGCGCAATAACTACATCACTCAGTGCAGCTCTGAGTTCATTGTAAAGACTGTCACTGTAAGTTGAATCATTGTAATAACAGGAAACAGAACAGTAAATATTAGTTAATAATGTAAGCATGGATATATAGAATTTTCTATTCAGAAGATCACCTCATGTTTCATAACTCTATAGAACTTTATATTTGAAGTTTATTTTATTCATGGTACTATTCAAATTAGTAAAGTGTGTTTCTGATGCACTAATTCCAGAGAATAACATTCCTAGGATGGATGCCAGGAACATGATTTTTCCTGTGCAGTTTCAAGCAGAAGCTAAGTCAAGCAGATAGATTAATATCAAATAAATCTGCAGGTCAATGAGTACAAGTGAAACAGATACTCCTGGAGACAGAATTTCTGTCCAGAGTGGCATGATTCAATTTGAAAGTGACAACTCTTTGGTTCTTTGCTCCTTACCAGGCATGTAGCTGTGCTGTCATCAGTTTCAGTGATAAGAAAATTGCATTTCTGTACCCAATTCCTCCACTTCTTTTCAGTGCTGCCAGAAAGTGTCTTATACCTGCTGTGCTGGTGATAATGCTTTGGTGACAGCAGCAGTAAGGAATTTAATAGAATCATAGAATCATTTATGTTGGAAAAGACCTTTGAGATTATCAAGTTCAATTGTTAACCCAACACTACCAAAGTCCATCACTAAACCACATCACTAAGCACCGCATCTACACATTTTTTAAACACCTCCAGGGATGGTGACTCCACCTCCTCCCTGTGCAGCCTGTTCTAATGCTTGACCATCCTTTCTGTGAAGAATTTTTTTCCTAATATCCAATCTAAACCTCCCCTGATGCAACTTGTGGCTGCTTTCTCTTGTTGTGTCACTTGTCATCTGGGAGAAGAGACCGACCCCCCCTGCCTATGGCTCCTGTCAGGCAGCTGTGGAGAACAATAAGGTCTCCCCTCAGCCTTCTCCTCTCCAGACTAAACACCCCCAGTTGCCTCAGCTGCTCCTTGTACAATTTGTTCTCTAGACCCTTTCCCAGCTTCGTTGCCCTTCTCTGGACATGCTCCAGAACCTCTACATCCCTCTTGTAGCTAGGGGCCCAAAACAGAACACAGGATGTTATAGCTGGCCATACCATTTCTGCTACAAGCCAGGATGCTGTTGGCCTCCTTGGCCACCTGGGCACACTGCTGGCTCCTGTTCAGCCAGCCATTGACCAGCACCCCCAGGCCCTTTCCCCCCAGGCAG
>JAVJGJ010000059.1:85391568-85426366 GCA_035590215.1 Microhierax caerulescens
GGCTCCTGTTCAGCCGGCCATTGACCAGCACCCCCAGGCCCTTTCCCCCCAGGCAGCTTCCCAGCCGCTCTGCCCCAAGCCTGTAGGGTTGTGGGGGGTTGCTGTGGTCTAAGTGCAGGATCCAGCACTTCTCCTTGTTGAACCTAAATGTTATAATGTTATAGACTCTGATATAATAGGAATTTCAGAGCTGTTTTTCTTTAGACACCCAAAAAACAACAAGCATCTTCTAGATTGCACATGTATATTTGCAGGCATAGTGGCTCATTCACACAATGTAGACACTACTGTGAACAGTTTCATTTAGGGCTCATGAACACAAACAAACACGTCCTCAAAGAGGGGGCAATCAAGGAAAAAGATTAATTGAAAACATATTCCTTACTATGTACAAATATACTTTGTACTTTAGAAGAGCATAATTTAAAAAAGAAATCATTAACCATCTTCAGTCTGAATCTTTAGGAAGATTTACTTTTGCTTTTTGAAGCTCTGAAAATTCTTTTTCCTGCATTTGTTTATCCATTCCTAGTGAATTTATTCCAATTCTGAGCTCCCTAAAATCTTCTCAGCAGGCCTACCACATCATCTTCACCTGGAACACTTCAATTACATAGAGCTCATCACTTTGTTGTGAATAGATATGCAGCATGCTAAGTAAGGGAAGAAAAAGACTTCTCAACTCACTGTCTGATCAGTTGGAAAACGCTCTCTCGATCTAAACTTTACACCAGGGAAGATCTGCCAGATATAACAGAGAAGCCAGTTCAGTCTCACAAAACGGTTTGGTACAGAGTGCTGACTTAATAGCATCTAAAAGTGGAAAGTACAGTGCCAGCAGGGATGGAAAAGTAAACAGGTGTTGTCACTGCAGGAGAGAGTGATATGCAATGTTATCAGGATTCTTACTGCCTCCATTTCAGGTGGTATAAGCCGACTTACGAAAGCCCATTTTAAGGAAGAAAATCAGCAAGTCAGAAAGACCTGCTGCTCCCTGTTAAGTCTGAATATTAAGATACAACCACTGTGTCACTCTTAGCAAAGTCAGACAAGTGTCAAGGTCAGACAAGTGAAAGTGTCATGTTATTAATTGCTGGAATGGAGCTTGGAAGTCGAACTCTCTTTGCACAAGGCTAGGCAATCTGTATTCTAATATTCCTGACTCATGAAAGCTTGATTTTGCATTTTGTTTCGGATGGTTTGTGTTTATAATTATTATCTATGCTATTTTGCCAAATAGTGATTGATTTTCCTTAAATTTTAAACAAAATGTGTTTAATTGTTGCCAAGTTGGGAACACCAAGTTGTGCAACAACAGAAGATAAAATCATTGCCTCAGCTGACTACATTCTTCCACAATGTAGCTGGGTTTACTTCAAAGATATGCCTATTTTCTTCATTGATTAGATCAATAGATTGCCTATGATATTTTCTAGCTAAATTATTGCTTCCCAACATACATCATAAATGCAATTAAGAACTGCCTACTGTTCCAAAACTGTTGTAGGTTAGGGAATTTCAGCACTTGCAGTGGTATTAAACATAACGTTACTTTAAATCTGTGCACAGATTCATCTGTACATGGAGTAATGATTATTATTTTCAGTTTGCATTAATCTGTATCAGGTAAATCAGCACAGACTATTCTATTCAAACACCTTCCTGAGATAGACAGTGCTTTGCTTTCTTTTAAGGACACCTCATTTTCTGTATCAGCCTGTAGCTATTCTATCCATTTAGAGACTTTGCCTAGGAAAAACATTTAAAACAAACAATAACTTCTCTATCAGTTTGATGTCTTCTTTACTGAAGTTCTGACTGAGGCCTTGATGTAAAATTCCAACAATAAAAAGTTGTATTAAGGTCAAAACTACAATGCTAGAGAGTTCTCTAAAGTAAATACCTAGCATTAGGAAGAGGGGAGGGAGAAAGACAGGAAGAAAAAGTGAGAAGCCAATACTCAGAACATATCCAAAGACACAGACACCCTGATTTTGAACAAAGTAATACTGCAATACATTATTAATGCAGAAATGCAAATACATAGTGCAAGTGAGGTAATACAGTCCAATAATTTCCTTCCTCACTGTTATTTGAATATTATTGACAAGTTCTGAAGAAGGAAAACCATGTAAACAACATTCCTTGAACATAATGTAGTTCAGAAACTGAACATATGTCAACAGCAATGTGATGCCATGAACAAAAAAATTATTGCGTTCATTTATTATCAGTTATTGTCTGTAATACTCATAAATCACTGATTCAACTTCTCTCAACACTGGTAAAGCCCCACTTGGATTATGGGGTTGAGTGTTGAGCATTATAATGCACAAGAGATGCAGAACAACTGAAAAGACTGCAGAGAAAAAAGTATCATCTAGGGTGTCAAAATGATCTACAAGCTATAGCAGAAAGAAATGAGCCTTTTTGGTCTACAGAGCAAATATAAACCTATTTATCAATTTTAGAAAAGAAAGGAATAAATATTCTGCAAGTTTACTCCGAATATGATTTACAGAAATAATCATTTAAATTTAATTACATTATAATCATTTAATTTAAATTACAGCAAGAAATATTCAGAATAGGTGTTAAAAAACTCCTAATAGGAGAGCCAGAGCCTAAACGATTGCATAGTTGAGGAAACCCTATAATTTCAAAAATGGTTGATTAATCATTCAGGAATTATGTCAGGCTGGGGAGGATCAATGACACAATACCTTGATCCTCTTCCAACCTTATTTATATTATCCAATGAATATACATGTGGACTTATGTACAACTATGTATCACTTAATCACATTTTCATGAGAGGCTTTTCTTATTCAAAGAACAAAACAGGAAAAGCATGAATACAGTGATAATTGCAAAACCCTAGAGTCTCCAATTCCTGACTTTATCTGATTAGTGCACTTTATAAGTTTTACAATCATGACATGAGATATTCATTTCATAATTGCTTTTCAAAATAATAGGTATAAAATTCCAATTATCTGTTTCATTGTTAACATTCGTACCACAGTACATTTAACAACTGCAACACTAACAGAAAACTAATCATACTCACATATGATGTGCCAGTCTAACTTTTTGCTAGTTTCTCCAAGTGATATTATGTCATCTATGTTTAAGTGTGCTCCCTATTGATTTCAATCAGAAGTTCTGCATAAAGTCTGATGGCACATTATGGTCTACTGATATTAAATAGCATGTGCATACATTTTAAGAAGGAAGATAAGCACAGAAAACAATTGAAATCATAGGTTTTGTCATGCTGCTTTATTTCAAAGTGGCTAAAACAGGAGAATCATATAAAAATTTTAACTGGTGATAAAACAGATTGTAGAGCTATGTAAAAAGGTGTATAGAATATAAATGGAACACTTCAGTCTCATAAATATTAATTTTAAAAGAGACACTAGATACTATCTGCCCTCTAATATCCTTGGAAGGCACGAATTATCACGTTGATATCACAATTTAAACTTACTTGTTTCAGGACATTCACTTTTATGTAAACACACTACATTCTCCACAATATATGATCCTCACATATTTGCACTCTAATTCTGCAAACCTTGCAAAATTCATTACTTCAATCCTGTAGTCATAAGAAAGCCTATGGCTCTTTAGGTTTTGACCCAAGATTGCCCATAACTGGATTTAGTTCACCACAATATCTACTAAGGTCCTCAGTGTTATTAACTTCAAGTTAGTAGTTGCATCCTGCTTGACTGAAAAGTGGAGCCATGTGATAAAACCAAAGGTCATCTCCAATTTCAAAATGAACACTGGACAACCGTTGTCAGTTAACAGTATTTGTATCATCTGCCAAGAAAAGAAAACAAGATGGATCTGCTGTTTGCCCTTGGGAAGCAAACATGGTGTGTGCTGTGATCCTCCGTATCTGTCACCTGTTTGGAGCGCTGACAGTCCCACGTGGCCTGTGTGCCTGACTTTCCTTTCTGTGGATATTGGGAGCAGAGAAGAAGCTTATGGGCACTGGGACTGCACCCCACTTTGTACTTAAATGCAGGTGTTCAAAAGCACATATGCGTACAGGCATAACCAAGACACAGATGGAGCTACTAAACTATGGACAAAATTTCAAGGAAAGTTAACAGTGAAAAATGTTGAAAGGTCAGTTTCTCACTATACCTAGGCATTTTTACATTTCACAGGACTTGACTTCTGTTGTTTTGTACCTTACACTTTTCATTAGCACCAGTGAAAAACTGAATGGAACTCTGCTTCAGACCTACAACTGTAAAGATGTCCATTCAACTTGTTTAAAATTGTTAGTAAGAGGTGATATAACCAGAGTCTATAAGAATCTACACAGGGCTTAAAACTTTAAAAACTCGAATACTCTAAAAGAGGGACAAAGGCAAAACAAGAGCCAAAATATACAAGCAAATAATTGAGAGATTCAGACTACTGTTAAGATGCAAGTTTATAATGATGAGGGACTACTAAGCCATTGCCTCTGAAATCTCAGAAAATCTAAAAGCTTAAGAGAGTGTAAAATTCAACCATTCTGTTTCAATAGTATTCAGCATTCAGTCTGTCCTTATGAGGTTGATAACTTATCCCACACTACTGATCACATCCTTTGTAGAGCAGGGCCCACACTATCCTAACCTTACTTTTAAAGAAATCTTTTTCCAGGTAGAATATTCAAAAAGAATAAGGAAATTATATGTACCTTAGACAGAGAAATTGCATTGACTGGGAAATTCAATCTGAAAACTCTTCTAACAACAAATTATCAACTTTGATCAATTATTACTTTGAAAAATAGGTAGACAGAAGGAGGTAGACATTACTTTAAACTTGAGTTGCAGTGCTTGTGTTTATTGGCAGACACTGCCTTTCTGATAGCCATTACTGCGATTCTTAAGTTCTCTGGCTGCTTTTGTTTCTATTAACCAAGCATTACTCAGCACAGACAAGCAATGTTTTTAAGAGCTGATTTATCTCTGCAAGTCTAGAGGCTTTGGTACTAGGAATCTTCAAGGTCAGCCAGGCCTAATTGAGCACAGGTGGAGCTACAAAATGAGTAATGCACCAACAGGGATGGTAGACCTGAAAAGCGCAACCTGACTGGTAATTAAATACAAGTGCTTGTCAGCTTTTTGCTGAGGGTTGTGAGGTACCAGTCACAGCTCTTGTTTTATCTGTACTTGTTCCTGATACCCCTCTGCTTTGCAGTATTGAAAAAGCAAGGACCCTGAGGTCACCTATTTGAGAGACTAGGTATCTTACGTTGTTAACATGCATTTTTGAAGCATGGAAACATCTTGCCTTTTAGAGGACTACATCTGTGCAGAATTGTCTCTGTCAAGACCTCATATATGTATCTATTGAAAGAAATATATTTCCCTAATACGATTCTGATCTGATAGAAATCCACCCTACTGCCATCATTTATTCTCAATAAACCTTTGCAGACAGCATAAGCCAAATAGTGTGCGTGTGAGACAAGGCTATTTATCCATGTGGTATTTAAATATCTATAGGCATTAAACAAAATAATGAGTGTTAGCAGAGACATACCAAAGATAAAAGACACCTATTTTTTCAGTTTCTATTACACTAATCAGAAAAGCTATTAATTTCCCAAAGTGCCTAAATGTGTAAGGCAGAACTGAATTAAGTAAATCACTGTGATTAATTGTGAAGATACTTCTCAAGCTGTATTTTGGCTGACCTTCATGATTTAATTGGCAGTGCTGTAGAATATCCAGTGTCAGATACAGAACTGGTTGAATAGTTGACTGTAAGTGTTGGATGAGATTTTCAAATGTATGTAATTAAGATGGGAAACAAACACTTGCATTCATATTTACTCATATAAAGGACTGCACCTCTGACATTTGGATCATATATTTCAGCTCCCAAACATGGATTTTGGTGCCTTCAGTTAGGCATCAACATATAAAAAGTAGCACTAATGGTTTTATCCTGTTTTTTTGTGTTTTTCTTCTAGAATGTATTTTCTTTCACATGATCAGCTTTCTAGCTAACAAAGAAGTTACAACAATTTGACTGAGTTGCTATTGAGGATGTTGATATTAATGTGCTTTCTAGCAAAGCTGGTACTTCTCATTATAATGCCATTATCATCTTAGAAAAGCTCATCTGGGTTTTCAGAGAAAAGATGACTGTTTTAATTGAATTTAACTCAAAGGTGCATATCTGTTTCATGACTTGAGATAAGAAGAGAGTGTAAATGTACCAAACCTCTTCAGACATAAAAAAAGATCTAAATGAAGAGGTCAGTGAGAATTATGCATATCTACAATTTTATTTTGACCTTTGTGCCTTTCATTTTTAGTAATAGCTGCCCTAAAAGCCATAGAAAAATGTCAAGTAAAAGTGCTGTATTAAATATTTGTAGCTTTCGCAACACCAAATAAATAATCAACATTTATGAAATGAATTAGAAACATTATACCACTAACTGATTCTAAGAATTATCTCTTTGCTGTTATTCTTCCCTAAGTCAAAAAAATACAAACCTATGTTAATGTTGCTGCATCACCCTGAGGTTATTGTGAGGCCACAAATCTCTGAAGTGAAAATTTCTTCATTCCTTGAAGAACAGATACGTGAAAAAAAGCACTGTTCTGAAAATGACCTTCTGTCAAGGATATATTCAGAAAGACTTCTGTACTTGCCTATAAGGTAATGGGCAGGAAGTATTAAAGTCTTTTACTTCTCAAAAGCCATTATATATGGAGAGCTTTAGATGAACTATCACTTCAGAGAGTGAGTCACAATTCTAGATTAAAATTTGCCTTCCACATCTCAGAAGAGATGGATTCTAAGACCGTCTTCCTGTTCTGTTAACCCCACCCTCAGTGCTTGCTTTGCCTCAGTAAACTTTGGCTGATGCTTTCACTTTCTTACTTCCTCGACTTACTAGCCAAAACAGAGGAGAGGGGAAAAGGAACTAAAAGAAGCCCCATAAAGTAAGTCCAGGAAAAAGAGATCTCATATTCCTGCCTACACTGAATACTCTTCTCTGGTTACCAGTGACACAGAGACTGGTAATGTCAAACAAGGTCTCACCGTCATTCACTAGACTGGCAGGTGAAGGTGGACACTTCATCATGACACACCCGAATGATGTGATAGTGTATCTGTGCTTTGCTTACGCTGACATCACAGGGTAAAAATTCTATCACAAATTCAAGCCTGCATATATTGCAGTTAGGCAATGGCAACACATCTTTACACAAATAAGACTTCCAAGCCACGTCCTACTTGTGGAGAAGCAGCAGCTCATAATTCTAACTACATTTCATGGATTCTCAAGGGTTCAGATATGATGCTGGTATTCTCCTTAGTGAAAATGGTGAGGACAGAGACTAATAATTGCTATAGGTTACTGCTGTGTATATTGATGTATATCTCTCTCCAGGGAGACCTTATTGCAGCCTTTCAATACTTAAAGAAAGCTTACAAGAAAGATGGGGACAGACTTTTGAGTAGGGCCTGTAGCAACAGGACAAGGGGCAATGGTTTTAAACTAAAAGAAGGTACATTCAGATGAGATCTAAGAAGGAAATTTGTTATGGTGTTGGTGGTGAAACACTGGCACAGGTTGCCCAGAGAGGTGGTAGATGTCCCATCCTTGAAGGGATTCAAGGTCAGGTTGGACAAGTCCCTGAGCAACCTGATCTAATTGAGGATGTCCCTGCTCATTGCAGGGGGGGTAGACTAGGTGACATTTAGAGGTCCCTTCCAGCCCAAACCATTCTATGATTATATGATTTATTTTTAATTTTAAAATACAAAGATTTTAACATTCAAAAACATATTTAAATTCTCTCTGTATGTTTGTGAGACAGCAAGCGACCGATCTTTGTAGGAACGGTAAGTCACTGCCTCATCATCAATTCTAACCTGAATTCCACTGGAAATTCAACACTGGCAAAGAAAAACACAGACAGTGTTTGATTTTTTTGTTGCCGAAACTATAGGGAAGAGAGCTTCTGCATCATGACTTACATCATTTGAAGTCTCTTTTTCATAGTGATGGGCACAGTAAGTAAATATGGCAAAAAAATTTCCTTGATTCAAGGTCTTTTCTATTAGTTGGCTCTAAAGGTGACTTAGTATAAAATGAGTTCCAGTTTGGATGTAGATAAAGTATGTCATCATGGATTTTATGAAGATAACTAGACAAGATACTAAGAACTGAATTTATTTTCTCCTACAGAAATCATAAGCATGCTTATGCATCAGTTAGAAATGCATGGGTCTATGATCATGAAACCTTGCACTCTTTGATTGCCAGTACATCTGGTTTACTCAACATCTTCTGAAAAAGGCAGGGAACTCTTGCAAGTGCTATTTGGTGGTGTAAAAAAACAATTTTCCCAATGTTCTCACAAAAAGTAGGATTCAGTATGAAAGTCTGTTAAGGTGATTAGGCAGTTGGAGCACATCACTTGTGAAAGGAGGCTGAGAAAACTGGATTTGTTGAGTACATGAAAGATGAAGGGGAAGATTTAATTGCTGTCTTCATCTACTTAAAGGAGTGTAGCAGAGAAGACAGAGACAGTCTCTTCTCACTGGTACACACTAAAATATATGTCTTACACTTTCTTGACAGTTAAAGGATACTGCAAGAAAAGCTGGTTTGATTTTCTCTGATCTTCTAGCAGACTGCAGTCAGGAGGTCCAGGCAAAAACTGTCTTATAAAGAACATCTTTAGAAGAGAAGAGTATTATTTGTGAGGCCTAATTAATACCTGTCCCTTTTACTAGATTTTTAGAACATAGGGAGATATTTTGTTAAGAAATATCACACAGAGCAAAACACACAATTATGCCTTTCATGTTTATTTGGTCTACACTGCAGACTGTAAGCAGTTCTGAACCACGTCAACTAATGCATTAAAATGCATTTGCAAATAATTTTCAACAAACTTACAACAGGCTTATTACCATTTTAATTATTACTACAATCTAACTTCCTCAGTATCTATACACAAATTTCACAACCAAAAAGATGCTCTAAATTAACAGGTCTTTATCTTCACTAACCAACAAATAAGGTCACTAAAAGCTTTCTGAACAGTAAGAACATTTCTTACTTACAACATCAATGGCAATCAACTTACATCAAAGTTCCTAGGTTTAGTATTTCATCCACAAAGTTCTGCAAAGCTTTTCAACAGGGTCAATGGTACATAATTTGAGGGAGTATCTGGTACCATAAACTGGTACTACAAAGGTATGAAAAATAGATGGAACTCCTGAAAAGTGGATTTAATACTCCTCACTGCTAAGAAATATCTAGCTAGGTGTTCTCCTACTGTACTTTTTAATTACACTGTTATTCCCAGCAGTAGACAGCAGCTGTTCAGGACAGCATCCTTATGATGGGACTGGATGCTCTCACGCAATTTTTACCCTAGGCTTCTCCGTGAGCTATCTGTGCCTATACTCTCCATGGTCAAGACCAGGATGACCTGATATGGTCTCGTATTTCCAGTACAATCTAATTCTGTCTCGTGCCCCTATACCTACGTCCCCTATGCCTTGTCAGTTTAGTGCAAGTTAAGTTCCAATCATGTGTGGCCTTTTTTTGCAAGAACTTAAAACTCGCCTTGACTGGATCATTTACCATCTGCCTGCTTATTTAGTGGCTCTCCAAAATAGCTGCTGTATTTCACTTAGCTCTATTGCCTTTAGTATTGATAATGCTGGTCTCTCTTTGTTTCCACTGTGTGAACAAGTCTACTACAGTAAATGTCATCTCAATATAAGCACTTCTAGATTTTTCTGCATGAACTGATACAAATGTAGATTTTTACCAAGGGGATCAAATTCAACATACGTTATAATTGGGCCCATCTACCAGTGCACACTGCAAACATAATTTCTTTTCTCATATCTCATAATGACCTTATGGCTCAAAGGGAGTCTCACAGGTTGTGAAATTTTTGTACAGCTCAACTCTTGGGTTGAGCTGATACACATGTAATATATTTCCAGCAGTTCTTCAACTGAGAGCAAAAATATTGCTATGGCTAAAGAATAAAATAGAGAACTAGATCTTGAAAGAAAAATGAAACTGAAAAAGAATGATACCAGTTTTATTGCAGGATATATTTTTGGTTAGGACTAATCGCAAAAAAAGACCAACAATTAGGAAAAAAAACCCTAGGATTTATCAATGCAGCCAGTGCACTGAGTTTAAATTATTTAGAAAATTGAAGATACCGGAATGTTTCTAATGAAATCAATTGGAATGATAAAAAGTCTAGCAAAATATGCTAAGTTTCTTCAAAAATATACTTTAAAAAGAAATATGAATCTAATAAACAGTTTTCCTTGTAAAATCATCACTTATTCAAAGAAGAGGTAAAGTTTGCAGCAGTTTTACACAGTAATACTTAATTTTCTTCACATATAACCTAAAGAAGGAAACCTTGAAATCAAAGAGCACAGTTCAGCCTTAACTACAGAGCTAACACTGTTGCTCCATGGCATACATACACACCCGGCCATTCACAGGGAAGATTTCAGTCTCCTTGAAAATCCTAACTCTGAGATTGCATATGTCTAGACTTTTTTTTATTTTTTCTCATTTCTAGAATTCCATGCTGTTCAGCTAAGCAATGATAAGGAGGACATCTAGTAGTTGTACAATACATTGCGAATGAAGCAGCACAAGTAACAGACAGCAGGCACTAAGCTCAAACCAGCCACTTTGAAAAGGCTCACTGGAATAATTTCCTAGACCTGAAAGGAACAGGAAAATGTACCAAGGAAGTCAAAACACTGTTCCCAACACATTATCTGGCTTAGAAATCTTTAAGAGTATTAAAGCCATACAGACTGACCACACTTTTTTGAATAGTATGACACTCACTATTGCCAAATTTGTTGATATGCTCTGCTTTTATTTTTAATATTCTTGTAACATTATATTAGCTAGTTACCAAGTACAAAGAAAAAAAAAAGCTAATCAAATTCATATTAGTACTTGGACTCTACTCAAAGCAATTCCATATTCATTCTGTGGGTTGATTATGTCCTTGGTTAAAAGCTTTGATAAAAGTAGGAGTGGGAAGTAGCAGGAAAGTGATTCAGGAAAAACACACACACACATAGACCCCACCCCACCATCCCCCCACCCCTCAAGCTCTAGAATATCTGTTGCAGCTCTTTCTGTAGGCTGAAAAACACACCAGTGTCCCATGACTCAGTGAATTCAGATCTGCCTAGTCCTGGTCCCTTCCTCTGTCATCTACCAATCCTTCCTGAGTCTATCTAAGCCTCAGGATTTCTGTTAAGATTTTCTTGATTATGTTTGTGCCCTCCCCTTGCCACTGCACTGATGCTGCATCTTTCATACTTCCTTGAGCATTCTGGCTTCACTGTGTAATTCTGTAATTAAAACTGAAGTAGAAGAAACTATGGGCTATTATGAACTGCTATAATTTCCATTTATCAGAAAAAATGTTAAATTTTAAACATTGCATTGTTTGTGTTTTCTCCCAGTCTGCTGTTTGTTAGTTTGCATAAAAATGTGCATTTGAACATTACAGTTTACCTAAAGAAGTTTTAAGGAATGCACGTCACCCATGTGTTGTGCTCTGAGAAATACCACCTGGAGGACTGGACTCTCCACAGGAGCCCATCACTAGAAGGATTCTAGAAGCTCTGGTGGCAGCTGCTTCTCACAGTTCTCCTTACACACTGTTTTTGCTCTTTCTGTGCCTGTATTTTCTCCAGGCTTTCCCCGCATAAGAACCATGCAAGAATAGGCGAGCAACTCTTGAAAAGCCCTCTGAATATGTCTGAGGGGAGCATGGTGAGTTCTGATAAATGCAAACAATTTGGTCTGAAAGCAATTTCTTCAGCTTCCAATGCAAGTATGGATTAATTTCATTTTCATTTTCTCAGGTGAAAGTTCTGGCACACACAGATGCACAGAAATATATTCTGTAATATGTGTTTTAGAGCAATCCTTTTATAGCTGATTCTCCTCATAATTATCAATGCTCCACAAGTCCCATGCCACTGCATAATTTAAAGGAAACCTCAGTGATTACTTCAAGCAATACAGGAGGGAGAGCATTTTCTAAAGCTGAGGTATGGCTTATCCAGTTATGTATTAACGTCTTTATCAGGCAGCTGAGATGTCCACATTCTGACCTAGTTGTAAATATTCCAGTATTCAGTTCTGTTTCCCCATAAGTAAGGAAAGCCACTGAGGAAATTAAGCTAAGTACACCATTGGAGAAGCATAATCTAAGGAAAAAGTTGACATGCAAACATTTGATGTACACTTTTCAATGTGCTTATAAAGTCAGTAAAATTACTGTCATCATTTTATATCTGGAGAAATTGAAATGGACAAGTTAGCCTGTACGTGTTTTATCTTTTGACACTCCTAGATCTGCTAGTTCAGGGGTTTTCATCCTTTTGGTAGCAAAGCTTCAGCTGAAAAAACTGCCAGGTGAATCTAGGTCTGCCTAGTCCCCAAGCCCTCCTCTGACATCTACCAATCCTTCCTGAGTCTACCTGAGCCTCAGGATTTCTGTTGTAATTTCCTCAACTACGCTTCTGCCTTCCTCTTGCCACGGCATGGATGCTGCCTCTTCCTTCTCTTTGCTTTCAGTTGTGGCCACACTGGTGCTGAAACCAAAAGAATGAGCCCATTGGGATGTGTATGATTGTGTCCATGGTCATTTTGATACCTCTGCACTGGAGCAGGGGAACAATGCAGAGGCCCTGACACCAGCCCTGCACAGAACCAGCACCAATCCGTGCAGCTCATTGCTTGCAGTGGCTCAGAGGAAGGCTTTACTCAGCAGAAATCACTTTCCTAGATCACAGTATCTTCTTTTGTGGCCTTTCACATTTATGCAGACAGTAACTGCAAGAAGCTGTGCAAAGTAGGCAGTATATCTTCCAGTAAAATATCTGCTACATGTGGAGAGAATGATTTTTCTCCAGTTGGATCACTGGGGAAACAAAATTCATTAGTGATATCTAAAGACACTAGCATTTGATGAATGTATGCCACATTAAAATAGTATTCTGAGAGTACAAGCTTTTTAGTGGACTTCTAATACAGTTCAGCTTACAATATAATTATTTGCCTCTAAGGATGTAGCTTTCCAAACAAAGACTTGAAGAATCTTAAATAATCAAACAATACAAACCTAAAGAGAAAGAGACGTTTCCTTTTGCTGCTTGCATGTTATAAAATGCTTTTTACAAAGAAGTACCTGACCTTGTCATGCAAATGAAAAATGTAATCAGTGCAACTGTAGAAATCTATGTAACTTTTAAAAACTAAATTGTGTAATTCAGACTAAAACAATAGCTTCCAGAATAGATGTTTTCAAGCTATTAAGTTATAGGTAATTAAAACTCCAAATATCTAACAGCTACTCCCCTCCCACAAGGTACCACATATAAGACTATACACTCAGTTTATACCACAAACCTGTTTTATCTACTTGCAAGCATGAGACAGAAAATACCATATATTCTACATAACTCTGTATGATTGATATCAAGTAATCCACTACTATAATACTCCAAGAGATGAAAAGGAGTAGCAACTATGTCATCCTTTCCACCCACCAGCCTGCTTCAGATGAGTGTTATCAATCTTTTCAAGGTTTCTGGAAACTAGATGAAACTGAGCATGGAATAGATATCCGATGAGTGACTTACCTGGCACTAATGCTTTTTTCTTGATACGGGGAAACAAGTTTAGCTCCACAGGCTCAATGGGAAACATAAAGATTGACTGAGTGGAATAATGAGTGCTACCTGCAGGAGAGGGTGGGGGAACTGTTAAGAATATGTGGACTCAGTCAGCAGAGAAGGGTGGAACAGTAAAACGGATGATTTGGGGGCAACAGTGGGAGACCAGCCTGTTTTATTCAGAAGGCAAAATTAGGCTCACTGAGCCATTCACACCGAGAACAGAGCACAGTGCTTATTGACATATTTATCAGGCACTCCAGTGACAGTAGCAGCTTTCATGCAACGGTAAGATTTATGTTTCTGAAAAGCATTTCAGTAAGGATCTATTTATTTTTTACCAAATTCACCCACAAATGTGTGCACGCAAGTCTCAATTCCTTCAATTAGCATGGCTGAAGGCAGATGAGGACCTCTAAGCCATACTTCACTAAAACCTGAAATATTAATTAAAAAATCTTATTGCTTCCCACCATCACTGTAACTGCCATTACTGGGAGTTTTGCAAATAAAGAATAAAAGACTATTTGACAGGCAGAAATTCTTTCATTATTCCAGCTCTTTGCAACACACAAAAAAGAACAGAATAAAGTGATAACTGTCATCCCAGTTTGGATGAACTGGTAAAGAAATTATATCTTTGTCAAAAACAGGTAAGATAATGCTGGATAAACTGATCAAGAGGCTTGCTAGAGCTTTGTGTGATATGACAGAAAGCACATTCTTTTTAAATAGTCATCATCACCTCTACTTACACAAAACCTTCTCATTTTCAATATTGCAGATTCTTTACTATGAAGCCTGACTGTACATTGAGAAAATGTAGGAAAATCAGCTTTCTAGAAGAGGTCACCTCTGGGGTAAGATGTAGTTTATGTGAAACTAGTGATTATGCAAAGTAGTTTCTCTCTTATTCTTAGTCAAACTGTCAAACAATTGTGCATTGCAATGTTGAAGATTGTAGCACAACGGAAGACTGAAACAAGAGGAGAACAGCAAGGAGCAATGCTGTATTGCAGCATCTTGCTGATCAGTTCATACTCAGCCTTTGTTCTGACAGAAAATTCCAATCCAACTTTTTGTTAATCCTGGTGATTCACAGAGGCTTACAAAATAAAATAGCCTTTGGAGAGGAGATCCACTTCTTTTACTTTGCGAGTTGAAAGACTAATTTGCAAGATACTGATTTTTTCTCTTATTTCCAGATTCTTCAGAACTGATCACATTTTTTTCATGTTTACTCTGTATTTGAATACTTTTTCCACAGGGAACTAGTCACAAATATTCAAAACCTGTAATATACTGCATAAATATTATATGTCAGTAGTTCACTGTTTCTCAACTGAATGAACATTTGAAACAGCTAAAACATCAGCTTTTACAAATGTAAACATTCAGCAAATATTCCTCCATGTAGTGTTAACATTTACTTTCTATGAATTTTTCTGCCAGCAAAACCCTATTCTTAAAATGCCAGTATAAACCAAATGCAAATGAAGTGCAAGCTCAGCTTAAACTAGCTTGCCATAAACACTCTAATGAGATCTACAGAGTATGTAATTTAAAAAAAAATCAACTTTGTCTATTTGATATAGCTTCTGATACCCGCAGTGAGATGTAAACATACATGCCAATAGAAGAATGCACTTCAGCATATGTAATATCTGGAAACAACACTTTTTCAATAAGAATAAGGAAGAAGATGTCAAATAGAAATAATATATTCATTGCTGCTGATCAAAGCAAGAGAATATGTATGATATAATTGAATGTTCAAACAGCAAATACATGATACAAGGAAAGTAGGTTTCTTATTTTTAGATTTTATTCCATCTAAAATACCAAAGTGTTATGTTAAGTTGAAATAATAAAAACCTGTATACTTCACAGATAAAGGTTCTATAGACTGTGAATCCACAGCAATGAGTATTTAAATGCTGTTCCCTAGATCAGATGGAACAACTAAGATCAGGAGCAGGAGCCTCTTTCTTACACTTAGTCCTGTATTTTGACTGTCTTAACGTGATTCACTGAAAACATCTTCCTCATACACAGCTGTTTTTTCTGGGTTTGGTTGTTGTTAATCTGAATCCTACACAGGTTATTTCTCAGTTTTTAAAAGAAAAAAATACTACATCTTACATTGAGCATCTTTATAGGCCTTGTTCTTTCAGGAATGAAGTGCCAGCACCCTACCAGAAATGATTCTGTCCAAAGAAGAAATAAACTGCTTCCAGCATATGGGCTCATAAGACTCTTCAAGACAAAAAATGCTGCCAGGATTCTCTCAAAGGCATCATGCTCTTTGTGAGTGGATGTACAGCAGCTAAAGCATGCATGATAACCTTCTGGGATACCACCAGTCCTTGGAAGACAATAAACAATTCTATCTGGTTTTCAAGAGATATTTGTCAGAAGACTTGGTAAATCCAAGGACTAGTAATGGACAAAGATTCCCTCTCTGACTCCACATCAAACGCTACTGAAGTTGGTAGTTTTTATCAAAATGATGATTGGGCAGTCTTAGACTGATTTCTAGCCAGCATATATGGTAAATTCCTATCCAAGACAGGAATTGAATAGTCTCATCAAAGCCATCCCAGTGCATAAAGTCTGAAACAAGTGTAGCTAATAAGATGTATTCTGTTCACCTGAATGTGGATGAGGAGAATTACCATTACCCAGCAGTGCCTATACCGGTAAATAAAGTTTAATCCTAACAATCTTGTTCTTCCATTCCTATGAAAGCATGACAAAATATGGCTGATGAATAAAATATGTGGCATTTTCACATGGTCTAGCACAAGCTGAGGCAATACATAATACTCTGCTCCTTTTGCCTTTGTTTAGCCCACAATATGATGGAGTGTATGGTGACATATGGTACCTTTGCTAAAAATTTGAGTCCACTTAAAAGCAGGAATTGTATGCTAAAAGAAAGAAAAAATGTCCTTGGCACTAGAGGGGACTGCCAAGTTCATAGAGTCTACTTTCACAGACAATTACCTCATGCAATGTTTTTCATGAGGCAATGACATACCACTTTTAAGTAGTTAGGGGTTTCTGCCACTACTGTAACTATTATTGTGAAGCTGTTTCCAGCTCTCTCCACACTGACTGTTACACTGGTGGAGTGCACTCTTGGCTATTTTATTTAGTTTTTCTAGTAGTAAAAACGACTTGTAATTTCAATACCTTATTTTCCTCACTGGAACCACACACTGAAGAAATCCTACCTATTTCCTCTAATATTATAGTAGACATTTTAAAGTACCCATTTCTGGTTTTTTAACAGAACATTCAGTGTTAGCTTATGACAGAAGTCAATTTTCTGTGAACTTAAAGCTTTGGATATTAATCTAACCCCCAATACAAATCAGGAATTTGTCCATTCATGTTAACAATGCTACCACTTTCCTCTGCAGGGCACTTCTCTCTCCAGACAAATTATATGTGCAGAGAATATATTGGTCTAAAAGCCAGAATTGGCATTTGTCTGTTCCTGGGTATTTTAGTTAGTAAGACACACCAATTTGCAAGCTTTTTAAGACTAACTTATTAGTTACCTTATTTCTAAAGCATGTGTTTATATTAACCTAAAGCCATTCTGATTCACTCTGCTGCTCTCCCAATCCAAGACAGTCCTACCATCATGCAGAACTGTCATAACTGTTACTACAACATCACATTCTAGAATACTGGTCACATTCATGCAAAAGGTAAACCAGACCCTATTAAAACAGGCAAGCACTCAAGTGTGCCAATGGAAAAACCCAGGCCCTCTGTTTCTGACTATTTGCAGTTAACCAGAGCTTTTTTTTACTCCTTTGCTCCAAGCAGAAGTCATAGCATAGATAGGGCTTATCAGCTACCTAACTGAATCTTTCTATTGACTGGATGCTTGCTTATATAAATGTTTTGCCTTTTCTGAAAGTCACATTTTAGGTGTGAAATTCTGGTTGTGAGGAGATACAGCACATAGAGCTAGACCTACATACCACAAGTAAGATTTGTTTGTAGAACTGTATAAGACTTTAGTACTTAAGACATTTTTCATGCAGAGTGAATTTAATCCTAAGGGAAAAAAAAAAAAAAATCACCTCATCCCCTTTGCTTGCAGAGAGGAAGTGAACAATTTTTTAACAGCAGATAACATCTACACAAAAGGGTCCAGTTTCAGTTTGAGGCCTCTTGACACACAACATGAGTATTAACTGTAAATCATGATAGTTAAAATAATTAAGTGACTTAGAATAACACCAATTAGTCATGTTACTTTCAAATCCAAAATAAATTTATATTCTAGTGGTTTTCAACCACATAATCAAGTTGCATGCCTAGACCCAAGGAAGCACTGTGTAAACAGGATTTCTTATAACAGGGTAACTTTCAAATAGCCCTACAATACATGTTGTTTGACTGGAGAAAAACCTTTTCTGAGTTAAAAAGGAAGTAGCACATTCACAGTGTAAATACTTTTTAGGAAAAAATCTAGTACAGTTTGAAAGAGACACAGCCTATGGAATGTGCCCAGCGTATATAATATAGTCCAATAATACTGTTTATATACTGTTCAGTTATAAATAGTTTATAATGCTCTATTAAATAATATCCAAGAAGCACTGAAACATTCCTGAAACGCTTCTCATATTAAAGACCTATAGCTGTTAATTTTACTATTTTCATTAATACTTCTTAAGCAAATTCTGCTGTATTCAATAGTAATTAGTGGTAAAATCTCATTTAAAAAATCACTTTTGTACAAACAAGTAGTTTATTATATCACTAAAGTTGCAATGTAGAAAAATATGTTTCCTTATGTGTAATACTCTACAAAAATTCAGCTCAAATTAACAGCAGCCATCATTAAAAGAAAAAACAATAATAAATCCCAAAGTATAGTTGCATTAAGGACACAGGAACAAGAGAAAAATGAGGGAAGGCAGACAGAAATGACGTATAAATAAGCCCCAAATATTCTTGACCTGACATTTAGCCTGACACTTTTCAGCCCCTAGTAAATATTTATCAGAAGAGTTATGAACATACGTAAAACATTTTGAATAGAAGCTTTTCAGTCTATCAACTTTCTTAACTCCTGTATTCCACTAAGGATTCACTCTGAGCTCTTTAGTGTATCTGGTACAGCGTTTCCAGTCCACTCTCTGCGGAATGGATGTGACTGGAACAGTACCGTTGGAGCTGCAGAAGAACTCCCATCTACCCCCTGTCACTTCTACCCAGGTCTTTGCAGCATCAATCCTCTGTTTAGAAGTGCTTTTGGCAGCACTTTTCTCACACAACAGATACCCTGTCATTGGGCCAACAGAACTTCCACATTGCTGGTACTCATGTCAGGCAGAACTCAGAACATCCACAGATTCTGACCTCCAAGACTTCCCTATAACATTACTGTGCCTGTATAGGAAAAACTACTGTATTGATGCTGTCATTAGCAGCGGTATTTTTGAGTCTCTGTAATTTATTTGTGTACATGCTAATAAAGAGATGATTGGGCAATTTCTACATTGCACACAGCTGCACAAGTCATCTGTTGCCATAGAACCTTAAGATCAACTAAGGACCAAGCCTGCCTGCAGGATATAGTATTGGGCCTGAGCTATGGAATCAGAGAATGAGGTTGCTTTTATGGTTATGCAGCTGGCAGTCAGAGGTAGCCCTAATGAAAACAGTGGTTTCACAATTTAGGAAGTTTCTGTGAGAAAAGACTAACTTGATGGTGCCTGAACACCACAGACCTTTGTGCTTTCTTACATAAATCAGCTGCCAGATCATCAAATATAACATGACCTTTTTTAGCCATCAGGAGTAAGTAAAGCATTTAGCATTGTGTTACATTCAGATAGTCAATGAAATCTCCCATGCTTTGTAGGTGTGTTTACAGATTTATTTCTATATTGGCACAGCAGGTGGCAGGAACAAAGATGGTATTCACCCTTGCTGCAGCTGCTTGCTCATCTATCTACACTCTCAGTTCTTATACACGGTACCCTTGCAGAGACTTACAGTCTTTGTTCATGAGAACATGGTTTTGTCTTTCAGGATACCTGCCTCCCCAGAACATCCAGTTTGGGATATATAAAACCAGATGATGCGCTGGCTTCCCAGCAAGTTATATAAAACAATACGGATCGCAGAGAAATGCAGACTCCAATACCTTGTCAATATGAAGAATCACACTACACCAATGACAGAAATGTGGCAGCACTCTCCAGGCTATCAAGCTGCAACAAGGCCTTTTTACCATCTCACACTAGCACACTCTTCATGCCAGTCCCTCTGATGCCTTCTCCTCATCCCTCCTCACTCAGAGCATGCTCTCTCTCTTCTTGCTTCTTCCTCTCCCTGATCTCTTCACTGGCTCTCAACCGCTTACCCAGCCACAGCTGCACCTTACCTACATCAGCCAACCCACCACCCCTGAAGCCAACCCACAGCTGTATATTATCAATGCTAATTAACCCAGCTTCGTTCCTCTACACAGAAAGACCCATAAAAGCATAGTAGCTCAGTTCAGAGGTAGAAGTAATATGCACCTATGTCAGATGCTCTATGGGAGGGTTAGATCTGATAAGAATCAATTTGGCATTGGTGGCTGTCTATAACCAGCTTGATCCTGTTACCTTTCACATAAATACTTTCAACTTCAGTGTCCCTAGTTTTGTTCAAACACTGAAAGAAAGAGGCAACCAGCAGGAATTTCTGGGCAATCCTGCTGACTGCTGTAGTGAAAACAACATACCTCTCATATTCAAATTGACTAAATCTTTCATGATAACAGCTACTTATACATCTAGGGATTAATGCTTTACTCTTTGAAGGTGTCTGCAATACCTTGGGGTTTAAGATATTTGTAAAACCACATGTATCCAAAGATAGCTTAAAAGTTTCCTTCTAAGTTCATAAGTGCTGTAATGTATGTACAAATCTTCTCTCTAAGACTGTTATGCAGATCAGAAACTTGTCCCAATGAAACATGGAAAACACATTCAAAACTCAAGTACAGTTCTAGGTGTTGGAAAGAGAAGAAAATACAGTAAGATTTAATTGTTTGCTTCAATGATATCAGGAGGCTGAGGAATATGATCAGCTAATAACTGCTCTATATTAATGGATTCTACACTTGATATAGCCACAAAGGAACCACTGTTTGTTTTTTCCTGTTGCTTCATTCATGTACCATCATTTTCAATCTCTCATTTCTTTTAAATAAAATGCTAAAACAAAGGCTCTCGCAAGAGGTGGAACAGGACAGTCTGCTAAATAAGTGTAAACTATTATTTTTAAGATCGTTTTCTATCTTCAGAACAAATGGCCGTAATAGATCAACTTCATAACCTCCACTGGGAGCTTCCAACATTCTAAAAAAATTACAGCTGTAGGCAAATAAATATCTCCAAAGTGACCTAAATAGCTTTTTCCCTTGTGTATGCTGTGTCAGTTTAGCCTTGTGACACAGAAGAGCACATTTAACATGAAAGAAATTATTTCTTGCCATGAGCAGAGCTTCTATTATTTTAGAGTTCGCTTGTTCCAAGTTGCCTTCCTTATTCCTTCTATTGCTTATACTATGTGTCTATCCCCTCAGAAAAACTTGCAACGCAAGCAAAATCCTGAAAGTTAGGATCTAATTTTCAAAAAGTAGCAATAAGATTTTCAATGCTGTAGTTGCAGAATATCCAGCTTAAGACTCTTACAGACTGAAAGCTCATGGATTTTGACTTGAGTTACAGATTTCAACATCTCTGGAGAATTACAGAGAAGTTATCTTGAGCTAAGTACACAAAAATTTAGACATCTTAGATCTGTGACCCAAATGGAAGTGATAAGGTACAATAAAATTTTTATATAAAATTATATAAAAACATAATAATTTATATTATTATTGAACAATAAAGCAAATGAGCCATATTTATAGTAGGTGTAATTCTATTGAACTTAGTGCCATTATATCAGCTCTGTATTTGACAAATAACCTCACATGCCACTTAAAACCCCAAAATTTAAGTATTGGAACTTTTGCAACATGTGATGACTGTGAAATGTTCACAGTCATGTGTGTAATAAGACTTCTCTCTAAACCCCACAAATGTTTTAAAACGTAACATGCCAAAACCAGGGTCTTTATAATGGAAATACTGTCAAAGTATCATAACAAAATAGGATTTTACCACACAGAAAAGGAAGAGAAATGCTAAAGAAAAGACTTACTAGTCTAAGGAATGGCCAAACTATTTGCTCCACTTGTGTATTAAGAAAGTAGAATATCTATACATATGTACTTTGCAGGTAGAACTACTTCAGGCAGGAATTTCGCAGAGAAAGCAGTGTAATCATGAATAAACAGTTTCCAGATTTTTTCTTTTCTTCAATTTGAACTAAAAGCTGCAAATGGCTATAAGTAGATCAAGTTGTGAAGATCAGACATATATTTTTTCATAACTTCACAGGTTTATACAAGGTTACTTCATTTACCTAATTTCTTCCTTACTTAATGAACATTAACAGTTAGGTTAATTCTTGGGATTCTAAGGCCAAGTATTCTTGTTGATATTGATTGTAATGCAGGTACTCAGATTAAAAGTGACACAATGAAAGAATCAGCTTTGGTTTTGTGTTTTTCCCATCATGTGAGCTTCATTATAATTAGGCAGATCAGTATAAATTCCTCTATTAAAACTGATTTTTTTTTTCTACTTAAAAGAAGACTGTGTCACTTCTGGTGTGAAGAATTTGTTGTATCATTTTCCAACTGACAGCACAAATCTGTAAATAGAAGTGTGATTTCTTGGGAATTTTCAGGTAAGTCTGCTATAGTTTCTAAGGCAAAATTATTATAACAATTAAATTCTTCAAGCATACTCAGCTCAGCATACATCTGTACAGATCTTAACATTTTTTTCTCATTATTTTTCACATGGTATTAAATTTCTGATTGCTCAAAATTAATTGCTATTTTTCACTATATTATGGTAACATTACCCAATGGGACTTAGCTCCTTTTGTCCTCTATAAACACAATGGCAAAATCCCAGTCTTGGAGTTAATGGAATTTTTGCTTATCTAAGGAAAGAAGAAGTGACCGATAAATGCCTGCTTCTGGTGATACAGAAGGCAGCTTGCTTTCTTGGCAACAAAAGTTTGTCAATATTTTAAAAAAAAGATTCTTATCTGCCATAACTCTTGGCCTCTTCTAAAATATGAAATGTACATCCTCTGCTTGGTTCATCATCACAGATTACACCTATTTTTTCATATATAGAAAGAAAGCCCTCAATGTATTGTTTCTTTGTGCTCAATATTAAAATTATGGAAATCTCCAAGAACTAAAAATCAGGTAACTGTGAAATCCTGTCATACTTCCAAATTTCTGTCCTGTGCTTCTATGAAGTCATCCCAGTATGGCTTAAACATTCAAGCTGAAGTCATCCCAGTATGGCTTAAATGTTCAAGCTGAAAGTTACTGTCTTTGTAATGACCAACATCTACAGGCATATAGTGAGTATTTATTTATGTGGGTACAAGCCTGTTCAATTTTATTCAACTGTAGATTACAGGGAAACAAAAATTCTGATTTAAAATTCTAGTTCCTGGAGAAGTGTTGCATAGGAACTACAGATGATTTAATTAGGCATTGGGTTTGGCTGATTTTCCTTTGAAGATAACTGGGATGAGTTAATTATGTGGAATGTACCACTGTTGCAGACTGAAAAATACTAGGTGGAACATTCTCATTCCCTGGTTCCTGGTTTAATGCATCCTCCTATACGTTAAAGAGTATTTATTTTCCACATAAGCCAGTAGCAATTTTAGCTGTGTGTTTTTCCTATGAGACATTAGAAAGCATTACCTATTTTGATGCAGCGGCTGGCATCAGGTAGGAGAGCCCTAATATTTGTGTGCAGGTCCTGTGACTGGAGGCTAGATTATTTCCGTGTGCAATCTTTGGTTTTGGAATTTGTCACCTTGGGAGTTTGAACTATGAAGGTAATTCAAGGTTCATCTTTTTAGCCAAATCCATCTCAAATGTGCCATGCCAACATTTTTCTAATAGATTTATAAAAGCTATTTCCTTTTAATTTTTGTAATAGTAGAAGTCCCATAAATCCCAAAGTCAGTCATGTCATTTAGACAGTAACTGTGCAAGGAGCTCAGACTTTTAGGATTTGATTTTGCCATTTCCTGTTTAAACAGACATAGTATTTTGCAAGAAGATTCTTTCCTACAAAGCACTGATCGAGAAGCCAAATCATTTTCCTCCAAGATTGAAACAATAATAGGGTGTTGCTTGTTCTCCAGTGAAATCTTGGACCTGAAGACCAACAGAGACCTTCAGAAAGTGGTCACGATATTTTACTATGCCTCAAAGTATTGCTTTACATTTTGAGCCTGCAGGCAACAGGCTTCACTGCTGACAGTACACAGCTGGTATTCCAAGCCAGGCAGAGATTACAGCATCTGCAGTAAATACATCAGAGGTTTTAAGATACTAATTGGATCTGCTGCAATTTGGAAATTCCTATATGACTGCGAAGATGCCATGAATCATGTTCAGCCTTCTCTGCTGTTAGCACTCAGCAGGAATATTTATGACAGCAGCTAGAAGTAGAATCATGAAGGGCATGCCATGATCCTATCCCTGGATGATATATGTGTATACATACTGGGAAATGTAATACAGTAGTGTATTTATCACCTCCTATAGCTTTGCATAGGATCTTGTCACTTATAAAGGTAATAAAAATTGATGTGTGTATTTAAATAAGGCCTCCTGCAAGTTTTCAGTCACATTAAAAATGGTGCAATTAGGCAACTAGATTTATATAATGCTCAGTATATATGCTGAGGTGATTTTAGCACAACATTTTCAATGAATGTTTTAAGAGTTCATTTCCCCTTCACTGTTGTTTTATTAAGCTGAAGATTCAGTATATTTTTATCTGCATTGTAATGGAAACCTTACCTACCAAACACTAGGTGCTGTCTTGATCATCATTTTTAATCTAAAGGTTAAAAGCCTGCTGCCAGTAGCGCTAGTTTACATTAATTAGGTTCAGTGTCTTCCACTGATCCCAGAGAAGTGAAGATCATTATTCAATAACAATATATTGAGGAGCCTATTGTTTTTCACAGGCTTTGTTTCTTCCTTTACTTGGAAGCTTTGTTCTTGTAACACAACTGGTTTTGGAATCAAGCCTATAAAAACACAGAAGGGGTTTTCTGTTCACTCCAGGCCAGGCTCCTGAACTGGCAGGAAAAAAGGAGGCTTATCCTGTATTCTTTTTCAGTGAATTCTCTTCAGGACTTCAGGCAATATAAAGAAGCATAAGTGAGAGAACAGTATACTGGGAAAGCAAGAGTAAATAGGGCCTATAGCCAGAATTTGGGCTTCCTGATTGAAGATTCTTGTCCATTTAGGAGTACAGTTGCTGCAGGCTCCTTATACCATCAAAGATCTGCAAGTATTTTTAGATTATCTAAATCATCCTCTGGAGATATCTCTCATTCTCTAGTGATTAAACAGAGAAAAGTTCAAGCTGATTACACTCTTAAGTCTGGTGCCTGTGTTGTACACCTCAAGATGGGCCTGGATGTATTCCATCTGAGAAATATTTGCCATGCTGGGAGGATGATTACTGGACAGAAAGACTGGGACCGGCATGAGGTGTCTGAGAAGTGAAAATTGTATTCTCCAAGCAGGTAGACTATTGGGGTTGGAATAGCAAATGTGGGCTCAAAAATTAGGAAAGAAACAAGTTAATAGAGATCAAAGCTGAACATGATGTGCAACTGCAGTACATTAAGAACATGAAAACAACATTTCTAGTTCTGACCTGCAAAGATCTGTTAGCATGCCAAAGCACATGTCCTATACCAATTTCTGGTCTACATGAAAGATGACACCCAGCTGCTGCTTTTAATACTTCATTAACTAAAGTGACAACTGTTGGTTTGAAAAGGCTTCAGCCCTGCTGATGGTAGTTGTTAAAAAGATGTTGTATCAAAGAACTCAGGTCAGTTTTGCATGTTTGTTTGGTTAGCCTGGAAATTACGTGTCTGAAAGCTGATATTAAAACAACAAGGTTAAGACTGAAAAGTGCATTTCTCTGGAAAACTAATGCCAGAATGACACAGAAGTTTCCTGCTGAGCAATTCATCTGGGATAGCAGTCCAACTGGGCACATGCAAGAACAAAACTACATGTTCCTAGTGAAGATTCAGGTGCCTGTTGCCTAAATATTAGGAGGTTCCCTAAACATTAGATGGGGGTTTTGTAAAGCACCTTGCTAGAGTCAGAAGTCTAATTTAGGTCCTCGTGTCCATCTGTATAGCTGGGTCTCTGATTCTTCAAACAGGTGGTTTTAAAAGGTGGTAAAATGGACAGAAGCAGTTTCTATAGTCTTTTCTGGAAGTACAGTATACGCTCTCTTCCAGTAGAAGGTCATACTTATGCTCCATTAGTGGACTATCAATTGCTTGAAGAAAAGATGAGGATAAGGACATATGCTTTTTCAGGTTATCTACCAAAGGTGGATGTGCTAGTAAGCAACTTCATATTTCCACACTAGAATTGTTTCTGTGCTTTTCCTCCTTGTGGGGCACACATGAAAGCACAAAGTAAATTAGGAGTTAGAGATTTACTCTCTAATATGTGAACAGAGGATGCACACATTTTTGAACTGGCAAAGGTAATGACTACAACCTTGTACATATGAGATATTCCCTGTCATTTTAAGTGCAGCTGTGTAACAGTAGTATCAATAGGCCCAGATTATATTAGGCTCCATGTCACAGACTGTACAAGCCACCAATTGCTCCAGCAGAACCTGTGGGAAAACCTGCTGAGAAAACACAATCTTGACAGTAACATCAAGTAACCTTTTTCTTTTTCCCCTACAGTATCTCATAGCAGATAAATAGCAGATACTATGATCTCTCCTAGGTATAAATTCAGGAATATCACAACAGCTACTGCTGTTGTCTGGGTACCTTTAGGCTCCATATTTTGCTACTTGTTATTTTTTGTGAGTGTTTAATCTACAAATCCTAATGTACTGTATTCATTTTCTACCAAAGTAAAATAGAAATATCACATTCATTTCTCACAAGAGATACATTCTGCAAGTTCTACAGAATAATTCCATTTAACTAGGCTGTTTCTGCAGTTGCTAACCTAAATAAGATGTATACATGTAGATGACCTTTTAATATTACATTGTAAAGAAATGTGTACTTCAAATTAGAAATGGTTCTTTTTCTAAAAATTCAAAATCCTTTGGAGAAATGATTTAATAAATATTTCTGCTCCTCAGATTTCAACTACAGATTAATATATAGTTTATATGTGAGAAAAAGAGAGAGAGAGTAACTAAAAAAGTTTTCAAGTAAAATTTAGAGCATTTATTTGGCATTATTTTCCTAGGTTTCCTTAGTAGAAGCATGCCACTATTCAAGAACAATGGTTGCTGACAAGAAGGTTGGCAAGCTCCCAGATGGAGCTGACAAATATTTTTCAAACGGATAGATGAGGAGCAGGGGGACTCTTAAAACTGCTATTCAAATTCAATTCATTAAGCTTAATGGAAGAAACTCAAGCTAAGACATGAGCTTTCAGACATCATGCATACAAAAGTCCAATTACATTCCCACTTGCTCTTGTGCTAGGAGATTTCTTTAGAAATGAGTAAGCAGAAGACATAGAAATTAGCAAGCAGAAGATATAACTGAAATCTTAGGCTTGATTTGATTGTTTTTACATAACAGCAACTTTTAATATGGTACATGTTTCACCGTAAAATGAAAAAAAGAAAAAAATGCCAGGGGCAAAAAGGGTGAGAAAAGAAGAGCAAGCCAAAGGACTGCTGTGTCAAATTTCTAAAGCTATTTTCTCTTTTTCTCCTCTGATTTATCCTCCATCTTAGAATTGCTAATAGTTTTCCTAAGACCACAATGAATAAGACACACACATTCTTAGCGCTGTAACTTAAAGTTGTAGGTGCTGAAGCCACACATGCCAGCTGTGCACAGTCTACATTATGCTTTCTTTGCCACCCCATGTCTCCATGAGGTGTTTGCACAAACAACTTTGCGTATTAACAACTGCAAGGTATAAAACTGAGGGCTACAGAACTGATATTAAAGACAGAGTTTCAAAGAATTTCCTTTCTCAACAGGTGGCAGTATTTGAAATAAAAAATAAGCTGCAAAAATGGTTTTGACAGAAGACAAAATATTTCAGTAAAAAGATAAAAGTGAGGATTTAATTCCCTAACATGTTTTGGTTGGTATGGAATCAATGAGAAATTTTATCCTCAATCACAGTAACAATAATAATTACGTGAACTTTTATTGTAATGTCAGATAGAAATAAAGAGAAAAAAATGCAGATAGTTATTTGTTGTCAAAAGTAATTCTCTCATAACCTTATTTTTGAAATCACAGTGGGTTATTAGTAGTTACTTACTTCTAGTTAGTCTCCAATAATAAAGTAATAGCACAAGAACTGCTGACAGTTATCCATTATGCTTAATAAGGCCTCACATGCTGAGCAATGCCTGTATGCTGTTGCAGTAATCTGAACAGGTCATTTTACAGTTTAAGGTATCATTCAACATGAGTGAAATTCTTAAATTATTCCCTAAATAAACAGGAAAACCTCAAACTATAAACAATAGAAGCAATGACAGACTTTTCATCTTAGTAATAAATAAAAAGTTTGGCTGTTCAGACCAAAAATTTCTGTTAATCATACCAGAATTCACTTACTGATAGGAACCCACAAATTTTTGCAAAGTTACAAACAACAGAGTAGATTCACCCACTTATAGTGACATGTGTCATTACTTCAGGAATACTCTGGAAGTTCTCAGTCCTTTAGTTTTTCTTTGATATTTTTTCTTTTCCTTTATGACAATTGAAGCACACTTCAATTAGTAATTTTTCATTCTGACTACTCCCCATTGAAAGTAGGGTAAATGTTCCTTTTCTTCTCTGACTTGCTGTTTGGGGAAGGGGAGGAGAGATCTTTCTGAGGGACAGATAAATAGCTATTCTCATATTTGAAAACTCTTTCTTTTACTATATCATTGTGTTGATGACTGTGGAGAGAGACTTCTCAGGTATTCTGAAGACTTGCATCCATCCTCCTTACAACATGAGTGAAAATTTATCCTTTTCAAACAGGAGCTGTATTAACATTTTAATTTTGCCTACTGCACAAGAGGCATTCAACAGAAATGTAGCAAAAGCACAAAATTACCATGCACTAAAGACTGGTTGCATCCTAAACTAAAACTGTAGCTTTATACAGATTACAGTCCTCATGGCTGAGAATAAACTTCATTAGTCAGGTAAAGCATACAAATTTTGGTCCAAGCCTTACAGAAAAGTTGTTGTTTATCTGCTCTGAGGTTTTCCCAGAAAAGCACATTCTAGATGATGCATTTATCAATTTTTCTTTGGTTGGTGGCCATTTAAGTGTGAAAATGAATTGCATATTTTGACATGATACAAAAAATAAGGTAAAATCAACATTACATAACACATTTGGAGTTTCTATATATATAATTCTGTGGGTCAACACAGTGCATCACCTTGTAAAAAAATTGTTATGCTTTGGGACAATAAATTAAGACTGCACATTTGCCTTTCTAGAGTTGCAGTACTGTTGCCATGATTATATGTCTAGGTGTCATCAAGTTGCACTTGCAGAGATGTTCTTTCCTTTGTGGAGAAACTGTATGATCTAATAGGTCATTTTCTATTCCCAGCTTCTATGGCTTGATGAACAATAAATAATATTACTGTGTATATGTAATGTCTTGTTCTAGCAATAAAATATTGCCCACAAGACACAAACATTACAGAGATTGTGATATAATGCCTCAAATGTCCAGACATAAGATCAATATATCAAACGGTATAATTTTTCTGTACCGTGGGCCATATTTAACACTGCTGTTGCTCAACAAATCAATTTGGTTTCCCCTACAAATTAAGAAAAAAAAAAAAGGAAACAGGAGTTATAAATCCTACAAAGATAATCTTATGAACTAAGATTCTGTTTTCCTTCAGAAAGCATGTAACGGATAAGCATCTGCAACAATCTCTGTTCTATACCAAAGAAAATTATTTGTCCCTAGCATGTATGTAGTGTTAAGGACAGAATATATATATTCACAGCTGCCCAATATGCAACTAAAATTTTATCTCTTATGTTCCACAGTTGCAGTCTGAGTTTGGATAGGTGCCTAGAGAAACTAAATGTTTTCCCCAGTGCTGATAAGCTGGAGCAGAAGCAAAGAATAAAAATTACATATTTGAGAACAGCAGAGAGCCCAATTAGATGTCTACATTGGTCAGATATGTCTTTATGAGGATACTGGGTTTTTGATTTCACATGCCTTACTTAAACAGTCCCTCAGATAAATAGAAATCTAATATATGGAGTGCTTTTCTATAATAGAGAACAAAAAGAGAAATAATCACTGCAGTTCATACTGATTAGCAGTTAAACCAAGTCTCTGAATCCTGCTGGACATAAGGCAAATAAAATATTATCTCTATTTTTAAAGATACAAAAAAATGTAAGAGTTTATATGGTTTCCACTATTAACGCAGTCACCAAAGCCTTTATAGCAATTCCTGGATGAAGTCCAAGGAAAATCTGTACTATGTCTTCCACCACACTGTACTAGAATATAATGTATAGCTAGCATCCTATCAGCCATGTAATCAAAAGGGAGTACTGTACCAGAAGCTCTTTATAGCTTCAGGTGTAAGAAAAAAGGTGAATTAGGTTCCAGCTTTCCAAAGAGCCAAGATTCCCAGAAAAAAAAGCTTCTTAATTTTTTAATGAAATATACAACAGCAAAAGTTTAAAGCCATAGAAAGCAATGTACTAGTATGCCAGTATTTTGTCAGGATTCTTTCATGCCACAGCTGAGAGAAAATAGCTACTTCCAGAGATGGACAAGCAATTTTCTAAGAATATAATCAGAAAATGTTACTTTTTCCTGTTTAAGATTTCCAGTAAGGAAGCAATTTTGGCCAACTGATTTATTTGCTTTGCCAAATGAATTTCAGAGTATGGGTTGCAATACCCAGGGTGTTTTGCATATTACCATAAATGTGTGGTATTTGAAAAGCAAGCTATGTAATTATCTGTCTAAATTACATGACGTTTCCATATTTTGAACAGAAAATTGCTTCATCATCCTTCTCGATGCAAAATCTAAATCAAAGAAATTTCAATTAATGATTAATCAAATATCAGATAATGAGCTGAAACAGGAAAACCAACAAAAAATCTCATGAATTTGCATTAAAAAAAATGAAAAAGAGATTAAAAAAGTAGAATATTTTAATAATTTACTCCATTCCTAACACACCTCCAATAATTTCCCAATCCAAACAGAATAACATTCTGTTTCAAATGGTGTAACTGTTGATGAACATTACCTTTTTTCATGTGCTGAACATTGCATTTTGATTACCTCCCTTTTACTTCTATGGCCCACAACATTTGTACACACTATAGGTCTCTAAAATAATGAGATGAAGTTTTCTCTGCCCCATATCCTCCAGTTGAAGTTTTTCCGAATGCTAGAAATATTCTGTCTCTTGGAACAATGACATAAAATCATGGCCATGTGGAGTAACTGCACCAAACCAGAGCTCAAAAGCTCATCATCAGCTCTACTACAAACTTCAACTTGCAGATCAGTTTCAATCCATGCACTACAGGTTCCCCACCTCTAGAATGGAGTAATATCATGGTATCCATGTAGCTTCTGGGTAATGTACTGTAATTAAAAAACTATTGGATTCAGCCTACCTTAAGATTGACCTAGGCTTGGACTTTTGTGCAGCCTACCTATGCCAAAATTCAATACACTCAGTACATAGCCTGAAATTTCCATCAATAAAGTAGTTGATCAGAAGTTCTTCTGCTCTGTGGATATAACTGCTTATCTCCCATTTCAACTTCCATCATAATCAGAATATAATTACTAATAAAATGGAATTGGCTAGAAAAGGCTATATGAATATAAATACTGAATTATCCTTACATAAGCAGGATAAATTTGTGAGTTGAGGATTGCAAAAATGTACAGTTATATCTTCTACTTTTATTTATATTTGGTTTATATTTCATTGACATATTTCAAATTGAATGTTCCTTCAAAATGAATAAAAATCCTATTGAGAAAATGAATAAAGTTTATGCCAGTTTTCAAAATGAGTACACTAATAATAGGTTACACTGATGGCTTTGGTAAATCAAGTCAGACAGCTCCTCTATTAAGCATGTCCTTGTCTTCAAGCCAAGGGATTTTTGCTGAAATTTTTGTAGGAATCCATGAACTTAAGTTAATCTTATAACATCTGTTTCAATATTTTGTTATGAGCTGTAAAGGTGCCAATATTTTTCAGTGACAGTATACTGACAGTCAATATCACAAAAAAAAAAAAATTAAATTATAGTATTCCCAGTCTTCATGAGCAAAAAACATCAGGCTGAATGAAGTTTGACAGAAAATGAAGGGACATGCATGGCAATACAAACCTCATATGGAAAGAATTATAGTGGGAAGGTAAAGGACAGTTTTCACAACAAAGAGAACTTGAGGAAGCTTATAAAAACTATTGCAACCAACAGGTTAGTCAAAAGCTCAGAGTAATTCTTGGACTTGATTGTCAAATGTGATGACTAACATGGGTTTATTTTCTCTTTAAAATTTATCTGGGCATTTATTTGACAAAATTATCAGTAACGCATGAAGTGACTGGCAATATAACTGTGTGAAAATATTAACAGCAAACAGAAATATTTAAAAGGGGTTCATAAAATCCTGCATTGTACAGCTAGATGTATAACTGGCACAACATTTTTTGGGGGGAAAAAAAAAAAGAAAGAAAGAATGAACCTAACTCTTCCTAGAAGGGCTCCTTGTCAAAGGTGCTGACTGTAAAATCCTAAGCACCACCCACAGCAGTTGTACTATTTACCCCTTCCAGCCAAACTTACTAAGCCAAGATGGTAACTTTGCAAAAATGAGTATTGCTCCTACAGATGACCAAAATGTTCACATCCAGATTCAAAACATACTATCACAAGCAAAATAATTTGTATCAGACTGTCTTTGGAGGCAAGAAATTTCCATTTCAGTCTTGCCTTGGCCTGTAGTATTGATATCTTTATTTCTTTTCCGAAACTTCCACGGAGGCTGTGATAAGGAAAAAAAATGTTTTAAAAAAAGTGATTACATTCTTGGAAACAGTAAGTCCTGAAGAAAATCAGAACAAGGAGCATCATGTCTGCTCTGGTTTCATGGCAGATCCATCATTTTCAGAGGAAAGAAAATATGGAGGGGGAAAGATGCTACTCCATACAACTTCTATTAATGTACATATTTAGAGTGCATTCCAATGCTGTATATCATGCAACATGACTAGCACCTCTTTTCTAAGGAAATGTTATACACTGCAGTGTTGTGGTAGGGTTTTGCATTGTTTTGAGAGGGAATTCTTTGTTGGGGGTGTCAAGTTTTCCCCCAGAGATACCACTTGCTGTTTCTTTGCTTTAGAGAAGACTATCAAAGTAACATCTTTACACCTGAGGCAGAAGTTAATGAGACTTTTGTAATCTCAGTTCCCAGGAGGAATTTCATTCCACAGTCACAGGCCAGCTCCTGCTTGAATTATGTCCCTCAGAGGCAAATTTTAACATCTGCAGCAGTATCCTTGCTGCAAACATAGTCAAGGATACATAGACAGAAAGAAATTATCACTGGCAGTTGCTATCCCGGTCAGGTACTAATTTGAAGGTAAGGAATGAGAAAGTTTAATTTGAAATTCCATGGGAAGCCAGAAACAACAGAAACAACTACTGTTGTAATGTGCTTTCAGAAATAGAGTTCACTCCCTCTTAGGGGTCTGGCTTCAGAACCAGAATACAAGTCAGTGGTAGGAACCACTGGAAAGCAGCAGAGCAGCAGGAGCCTAAGATTCACACCACAGTCCTCAGCCAACAGGTAGGAGAGAACTGTTCAGTGGCTGCATGGTTGTTAATCAAGAGAGAGCAACCTGCAAGGAGCATGATGACTCCTAATGGCCCCATAGGCAGTTGTGCCTCTGTAAGATTTCATATCAGGAAGGCACCCATAAGTCCTCTTTATATATGAACCGATTTGTAGATGTGTGCGTTCAGACAAAGAAGACCATGCTGTGGCTTCAGATTTTTCAGTACTTCATCCTACTGTTCTTCACCACGAAATAGATCTTTTTAAGTACATGCTCCAAACACCGAATCATTCACAAAGTGAAGGCAGTAGAAATTAGTATCATCTGTGCTGTTCTGGTACCTGAGCCCTGATCGTCTGCACAGTTTACCTAAAGATTACAAGAGCTTATTGAAAAGATTAGAGCAATCAGGATTCTGCTACAAGTTAGAGATCTTGTTTCCCACCACTGCTTCCTGGCTGCCCCTCTTTGCAGAGTAAGTCAGAGGACTTTACTACAGTCCTAGACTATTTCCATTTGTCTCAAATGCGAGAACGGTATTTCACTGTCAGTGCTAAATGTGCAGTGGTCCTCAGGATCTGAGTGCAAGTATTTGCCTACAGAGCAGTGAAAGGAAGAAATAATTCATCAGTGCCACTAAATTCCACATCCTGGCTTCTATCTAAATTCCTCATCCGAGATTATGAGAGTTCAGCCCAGGACCTGAGCAGAAACATGATCAATATACTAAAATAGAAAAATAAATAACTTTCTGGTTTTGCTGTAATGCGTTTCTGTCCTAATTCAGAATTTGAGATAACAAGTACAACGATGTATTCTGCTTTCTTAACATCACTGTGGGCAGGTATGTTGACAATAAACAGAAAAAAGGAGTAGTATGTGATTGAATGTAACATTAATATTTCTGGGGAAAGCACTTATTCCATGAGATATTGAGGATATTTGCAATAAAATTTTTAAGTCTGTGGAGACTTTTAGGAGGAGGATTTCCCCAGCCTGAAGT
>JAVJGJ010000059.1:85427349-85469409 GCA_035590215.1 Microhierax caerulescens
TGGCCTCACCAGTGCCCAGCACAGGGGGACAGTCACTGCCCTGGCCCTACTGGCCACACTGTGTCTGCTAGGAGCCAGGGTGCTCTTGGCCTCCTTGGCCACCTGGGCATACTGCTGGCTCCTGTTCAGCCAGGAACTAATGTCCACTAGGGTAAAGAACTCAGTGAGATGTTCTAAGAAACTGCTTTGCAGATTATGTTTTTACTTATTGGAATTAGCGTAACACTTTGATAGAAAAGCTGAATCCTGCTGCTGAGATAAAGTGAAATTGTCTAGCTGCCTCAGGGAAGGAGATTTGTTCTTTGAAATCAAACTAGCAATGGTAGTATCTACCTATTATTCTAAACATAATAAAATGTTACACAACTATTTTACTGAAGATTTCAGTTAGCCACTCGTGGTCCTTGAATATCCCACAAAAATTGTTAGCAGATGCAGGGCTGCTAACTCTTGGTTTTATAACACATTAACTAGTTGAGATTAAGTTCTGTGGGGAATATGAATAGAAACTATTAAGAAAATATTTTACTACAATTCACCATTCATCTTTATAACCTGACATAAACAGGTCTGTTGTTTTTGGTTTTTTTTTTTTTATTGCTCTTTTTCAGGCATTGAAGCCTCATGTGAAGAACTTTCCTAAGAGAAACAGACACATGAGAAGCAATCTCACAGGCTGAAGACTGATCACTCTAATCCAGTTACCAAGGAGATGCTCAATGCATATGGTATAGTTAAAGTTACAGCTCTCTGGTGTTAAATTCATCCAAGATTAATTCCAAAGGTAAATTTATTCTTATTTGGCAAGAGTTAGGTGGGTATTTTTCTGGAACAGTTACTGGTGATTAAGGAATTAATGCTGTTGCGAAAATTGTATAGTTATATGAGAAGACTGTTTCACCTTCATAATTTTTCAGATGAATTCACTTTGAGAACTGACTCCTTATACTAAATGCACCTATTAATCACAGGTTTTTATCTCTTATCAGACATGTCTTCAATTTTCTGTCTTTAAAAGCGTCACTCAGGCTTCAGTCATTTAGCTTTCTCAGAATTTTAGATCTTATCAGAAACAGGATTACTGCCCTACCATGAGAGCAAACTAGTTTATAGTAAAAAACCTCACCTACTTCCAAGAAATATTTCTTTTTCTGTTTTGTTTTGTCCATATATAAAACAGTAAAAAATAAAAATCTGGCAAAATGTTGATGTCAGGAAAGACCTTAAAATTGAAATCAGTGTTTCTGAGTTTATTATCTCACTCAAATGTCTTTATAGCTAGCAACTGTCAATTATGGAAATGATGGAGGCTAAAATCTCACATTTTTCCACTCTAGGTAGGTTCTCTGGAGTACAGGATGAAAATGAAGTTGCTTTACAACCAGAAGTGCTCATATGCATTATTTTGTTCTATTTAAATATCTGCAAATAATTAAAAATTGCGGAAATTCAACCAGAACTGAACCAAATCTTACAAGCCCGGCATCTACCTCCTCAATGCTGGAAGCATGATTAAGACAAGTGTGATAAACTGGACTTCATATGTAGCTATGTGATAGAACTCTTAAGGCAGTCTTAGCAAACCTAGATGGTAAAGGTGCTCTTTCTAGAGCCAAATCTTGGCTATCATCTTGTGCATGACTTCATTAGTGGCCTATTCAGTCTCACTGAATCACAACAGCAATCAGAGATCTTCATACAAATGCAATGAAATGCAATGACAGGTTGTCATCACTGGCTTTTGACATTTTTTAATATATCATCGACAGTCTTCTCATTTGATATACAAATCAAGAAGATTTGGTAATGACTTTTCACGCACATTAGTTATATTAAATAGCATGAACTAAGAATTGGATCATTAGTCACAAAGTTTATCTGTTCTTTTAAGCTATATGAATCGGTCAAATGAAAGGTATTATTTCTATCAATATATACATGTAATCCTTTCATACTTATATTCCAAATAGTTATGACAATGTTACTAAAATAAATATTTAGAACATTACCACAAATATTTACTACTAAATTTTGTAGCTGCTGTACTGATAGGATGTATTTACCACTCAGGCCAGAGGACTTCATGAGTATAAAGTTTGGGTATCTCTTTTACAAACTTGCAAAATTCAGGGCTGTTCCACAATGCCCAGAGCAAACACATTTTGCAACTGAACTTAACAGTTGCTGACATGTAACCCACCCTTACCAGAAAAGAGAAGGAGGAATTTCACTGACTGCAATTATCTACAGAACACTGAATTACTTTTTATTCAGTGCACAAAGAATCATGTGGTCGTGGATGGAGAAGCAAGAAAGCAGGGTAAAAGCGTTCATTTCTGATAAGGGAGTTGGGGTGTTTCTGGGGAGCAGACCAAGGAAGGATAAACTGGGAAGAGTTTAACATTGCTTCTTTGAATATGCAGTCCTCCTAAAGAAACATACACTCCAACATGAGACCTAACTGAGTCAGTAAACTGCATCAAGCAGCTGGGTTCCCAGAGAATGGACTCAGACACCTGCCCTGACAATGAGAGGTTGACCATAGGACACCAGGGATGCACGAGAAGTGTCAAAGAATGAATTTCATGCACAATGCATAAAATGTAACAGATATGCATTTTCACATGAATTAATGTTGACACATCTGTTCTTTCCCAGACAAATTATAACTTACTTAGGAGGAAATTACAAACATTTTGAAAACAGAAACTAAGGAGAGAACAGGATAATATTAGCAATTAAGGAAACCATTCACCCTTTGCACGTAGGTTTTAAAAAACATAATTCCACAGCATAAAAGCATTAATCTTCCTGAAGAGGTAACATTTCATTTTATATCCAAGAGATCTTACAGAATAATTACACAAAGAACCAAATGAAAGTCCAGGTAAATGCATGGTATCACTCTTTTGGAGCTGGTGAAACTACTTTGACTTGAAATACCTCTTACCATATTCAAGATTCTGCCACGCAGGTTTATCAACAGAAGAGACATTTTGCACATATCCACAAAGTCAGTGGACAACAAGTGTTTTAACTGGTCTATAACTCTTCCAGATTGTAATTGAACTGTCTAGTGTAATGAATGAAGCATGGAATAATGTGCACTCAGTTTGCATTTGTTTATTCAGGCTGTCAGCCTGGTTTTGGTTCACTTAATGTTAAAGAACTGTTTACAGGCAGATTTCTCTATTAATGTCTATATAGTTTCTTTCAGGTTTAACTTCCCAATGCTTAGCACCCCTTCAGGCACAAGACTCATTACAGTTCTAGATTAATAATTAAAATGTTTTTCTTTCTGTCATTGTTCTATCTAAATAAATAACTGAAGTATTTTTAGAATGCCGTGCATTAGATTTATCATGGTCTTATATATATGACTGTTTTCTCTTCACAGTAACTTAGTGTCTTCACCAAGTTTAAGCATGACATATCAGCTAACTGCTACTAAAATTTGCTTTGAACAACAGTCTTACCAAGTTCTTTGATACCTGAGGAAAAAAAGGGAGAACTGGGGTCTTTTTCACTCCAAAACATTCACTTAAAATGTTTTTCCATGCAATAATGTTATTCCACTGTGTGATTTATTTCACATAAATACACAGAAAATTCAACCATAAGTAAATATTTGTAAACAAATATTTTACAATTAAACATACGCAGACACATGCAGGTTTATTAAAGATATTCCTGGAGTCCCAATCTGTTCTATGTAAACAGAAATTCCACTAAAACTGAAATATATGGCCATTTTATCCTTTGAACATGAACCAAACCTCAACAAAGTCAAGAGGAAGCTTCTGTGAGCTTTCAATCATTCTTCTGAAATTTAATTGAGTTTGTAGAGATTCATTTGGGGCTTACAGGGATAGAAATCTATCACTTCTGCTCGAAAATATGTATGCCCCTAGAGCAATACAAATTTTCTGCACATTCACAGTTCTGGTCTTCCAGACAAATATTTTATTGTCTGGCAGTTTTTATGTACAGACATAAAAGAGTGGAGACAGTTTTATAGCACAAGCAACCTCACTGAGAAGCCTAACAATGGACTGGGACTATTCCCCTCATTAAATACTGCTGCAACTGAACATCCAGCAGCTCCATACTTGCAAGCATTCAGTCAAGGATTCTGCTTTGTACCAATTTAAAAAACATATCTAAGGAAAAAAAAAAACACCACAGAGTATCCTTTCCTTTAAAAACTTAGGTTATTGCTTCATTACTGTCTTTGACAAGGTTTAGCTGATAAAAATGAATGGAAAAAATGTTTGTATATGTCTACCTGTCTATGTATCTAGCTGCATTCATATCTATAAATTGGTTCTAGCTTACACTTCAAATCAGTGACTGAGATTTCTAAATAGGAGGGCTAGATTCCCAGTCCATTATTTCTGATGAAATAAGGCATTTAGATTATTAGGTTGTATTCTATAGCTACAGAAAAAAACACATGCTTTTTCCTAACAGCATGGATTATAAAGTCAATGAGTGAAATGTCTTTCAATTTCTGAAGAAACTTGCCCTCTGTGGACTCCTATATCACCCGCCAGTTCTGTCAATTAGAGCAGTATCCAGGAATGCTTGGAGTTTTTCAAATTGTATGTGAGGTTCAGGTTATTCATAGTCTTCTGCAAATATATGGTGGAGGGCAGTTTCTAACAGCGTTTCACCTCCACCTCTTACTCTCCCAAAGCAGAGCTCCAGAATTTCAAGGACATTCATGGACAAGTGTAAAGGAAAGAAACTCAGCCCTGACACAAATGTGTCGTTAAATCAAAATTACACAAGAAAGATCTTCCAGAGTCAATGGGCTGATTCCTAGGTGGCCAAGTAAATCTGTAGTTCACATGATTGCTTACATATGGAGCAGCCAGTTTAACATGGAAGAGGCTGTGTGCTGACTCCACAGACAATTGCAATGTACATATCTCCCAGGAAAGGTCAGGCTGCACTCTAAAATAATCCAACAAAAAGATATGAGACAACACCCCCTTTACGCTGGGACAGAAAAGATCTTATATTTGGTAAGTCCCTTTGGTCAGAAGAAGACAGTAGAATACATGACTGTCTTAGACCACGCACAGGGTTTCTTCGTTTATAGGAAGAGTGCCTGTGGTTCATGATGGTTGAGGAGCACAACTTGGAACAGGGAAAGAACAGAAGGAAAATAAGAAATAAAAAAGAAGATCAGGAACAAGTGCCCCCTAAAATAAACATCAGTAAGAATAAAACTTCCTTAAAGAAGAAGGAAGAGGACAAAAGCTGTAGAAGAATATGCAACTGCCTGTGTAAGGCACAGAGGAAAATTTTTAAATTATCTGGAAGACTGAAAGGAGCTGGAGGCTTTGGAGCTGCATCTTAACATTTTATAGCATGCATACTTTGCAGGAAGGAAGTAAAATACAAATATGTGCCTGTAGGCACTGCAAAGGCTATAAATTGATATGGATGCTTGTATACATATGCTGCTAACAAGATAAATGCAAACATGTAGTATCACTTCAAGAAAAATATTTTCATACCTGATGAGGATGTTGAGAAAACAACTGGGCTGGAAAATGTTCATCTACTTTTAAAATACCTGCAATTGACAGGTCATGCTCAAACCTGGATGAAAATTTCCAATAATGTTTCATGCTAATGATTTGTTATATGACATTATTACCACTGAATACCTGGAAGCAGCAGGACTACCAACTCCGCTTGGTGCTAAACACATTATACTGCTAAAGATGACACCTCTGTAGTACAGTGACTCCAATTTTGGTTTTGCAAGAACAGAAATACTACTTAATACAATTAGCAAAAAGGAAGTATAAAATGAAGGAAGGCAATAAGCCCTGGGGAACCTGAATGTGCCAGGGGAATGGGCTCAAAATTCTGCAGCTGGAGTTGTTAAAAAGTTACAGACCAACAGGTATATTACCGTATTCTGAACTATATACGTAGTGGCCTTGCTCCTACAATTGGACTCATAAAAATAATTAAGCAGTGACTTCTTCTATGCCTACAGCTGCTAACACATTTGGTCCCTGCCACATACTCCCCCCACTTAGTATTCTTAGCAACGTGGCCTGGATAGCAACAGCTGGCAAGGTAAGAGCGTGGGTGTAAACAGTTAAAAAAGAAGCACGAATATTTGTAACAGTGGGCAGAGGCAGAGATACATGTGAAAAAGCTGTAGTCAAAACTTGTATCTGTGTCAGAAGTCATCACACCTGCACTGCACTCTCCATGTAGGTCTGACAGAAGCTGCTCATTCCCATTGGATGCTGTGAGCAGCCAGCATTCAGATAATGGGCAGACAATACAGGGTGCAGTTGGTAGAGACCCACACCTCAAGTGTTCATATGTGCACCTGCAGTGTGCTCTTTCACCAGCCTGTGTTAGGGAATTGTAGGAAGTGGCACAAGTTCATATAAAGCTGGAGTACCCGCACCTCCAACAGAAGGTCTGTGTAAAGAGAGAACCTGCACTCCTGTGGGTCCAGGTTTACACCACGGTGAATGTGGCAGGGATTAAAATTTTCTATGGTTCAATGTAGAAGGGTGTTTAGAAAATTGTACCTGTGTTTTAATATTTTTAAGTATCTAGTATTGTGGTTTATCTCCTTCACAACTGATCTTGATCCTAAAGATACAGTTCACAAGTTGTTTGTTAATTACATACTGCTAATAAATCAGTAAACCGCTTCAGTCCTTATTTAAAACATGTGAGCGAAGCAGTTTCTCACTGCAACAAAGTTTAAGTGCTACTGCTTTCATTCTGACTTCATAGCATTTCTGATGTAAATAATTGCAAAGTGCAGAACAGAGACCCAGGCCAAATGTTTTGGAGCAGCAGCAGAACCTTGTTCCAGACTTGCTGGTATCTTTCTTTGGGTTCTGAATTGCAAATAACATGAGGTTTTAAAGAACTGTTTTCATTCCAGACAGCTGGGGAAAGCAACTAAATTTTTACAACTTGGTAAGTTCAGTAAAAGCAAAAAGCTGGAAAAAACCCGCTACTGTTAACATATGATGATACCTGAATCTGACATATCATCTTTCGTTATAAATGGCAAACAACTTTACAGAGCTAGTTGATTTCACAATTTTCTTTTAAGCATGGAATACTACATGAATTTGGGATTGCTTCAGTCTCCTGTAAAACATACTAATGCAACATCTAAAGGAAAATTTGTCATTATACCTTGTTCTTTGCTCCAAAAACAAGGGCAGAAGACACATGAATTCAGGAAATCAAATCAACTGATTTATTAAGTCAGTCATTCTGTTCATTGTTACAGAACTGGCATAAATATGTTGCGTTAGTTCTTCCCTTGATGCTTATATCTGCAGCAGCACACAATTGGTGTTTTTATGATTAGGTAAGTAAGTTTTCTAAGAGCTAGTGAAACTGTCAGAATGCAAGAAGTATGCTGAATAGTTCCTGTCAGTTCCTAGGTTCAGTAGAGCTCTAATCAGTTATTAATTAATTATATATTGGAATAATAGTAAGTGCACTACATTTTAGACATTTATGGAACTTGTAATCTCCTCCATCTGTGGACACATAGATATAATTTTAATTGATAATTCAAACTCTGCTACTAATTGATGTAACCTATTGAAAAATTTTGTGATTAACTTTTTATGCAAGCCACAGTAACTGAGCTGTGCTGAGCTGTTCATTCAGACCTAGATGAAAATTACAAACAAAATACATACTTGGGCAAAAAATTATAAACAAAACTTATGCTTAAACTTAAAAAAATTTAGACCCCCTATCAGAAATTTTGCTGGTGACTGAATTAAAAGGAGCATAGTATTATATCTGTGGCTAATGCATTACTTGGTACAACTCCACAAAGCAGTTGAGCATAGTAGAAAGGTTTCTTGGAATAATGTGTATGTACATAACAGTTACTTATTGTGAAAGACAGTGGACATAAATAAAACAATTAGGAGTAGAAATACATTCAATTAAATAAGACTGAGTAAATGTTTGTAAAACATTTGCATCATGACTAACCTAAATATGTGTCTTCATAAAAAGCTATTTAAAACAGTGGAAAGATTCCTCTCAACTTCCATGAGCTCTGATTCAAGAATGTTTTCTACAACCTTGCTGCTATGAAACACACAAAAAAGGGCAACTGTAAACCACAAATCTTTATACTCATTGCCATAACACAAAACAGTTATTTTCTGCTGCACCAACCTTTGGTTTATTCCATTTGTTCCATTATACCTGCAAATATGGAACCAGCACAGGGAGAAAGGCTTTCTCAGTCACAAAAATAGCAAGAGAAAAAGAAGAAACGTATGAAAGAATTGTGTAAGAATAAAAATTGTCAGCATACAGCCTTAATCCAAAATAGTCCTGGACAGCAAAGGAATCTGCAGAAGACCTGACAGCACTGATGATAGTGATACCTTCAACAAGGGAAAAATTGACAAAACTCAGAGCCTGTTGATCCTTGTACCCTCTGTACTGTCAGTCACTACCATTAATGTTCCATCATGCCCTGTTTTTACATAACTACACTCAAAAATAAGCATGTCATGTAGTTGTTTTGTTTGCTGGTTACTTTTGTGGGTTAAATAACAAAGATATCACTTTAGAGTAATAAAATCAAATATACTATTTTCTACCCAAAGTGATATTGAAAGTGCCATAATAGAAAAAAGTCTTCTTATTATCACAGTATATCATGTGCAAAGCAAAAAACCCATTATTTTGAACAGGTTTTGGAGATGACCAGTTGTAACAGGCAGAACTGGTCTGCTACAAGTACATGCTACCAGTTGCACACAACATTGGCAAGGAGTATCTCTTTGCTTGTTCATACTCGCTGGGAAAACCATCGTGAAATGTCTTTCCTTTCACTTGTCATTGCAGGACTCTGTAGGAATCAACAGGAATAGACTTTTCCAAAAAATTTTTAGTATGGAGTGCCAGACAGAAGGAGAAAGACATGTACTATGTAACCTTGCAATTCAGCAAAATGGTATTTGTTATAAAGAATAAGGTGGAAAAATAATTAGTTAGAAGGCTGTGAATCCCATCCCAACCTTGAGTATAAGCATGAGCAGGCTGGAGTTTGTACAACAAAACTGAATAGAAAAAGGGACTGGCTTTGTACATCATACAATCCACTTTTTATTTTTCTAAGTGTTAAGATATCCCCACCTGTTCTGTCAAAGACAATAATATATTATCTAGAATTGGGAAAAGTAACTGAAATAAAGCACAACTTGGGAGAAGAAATACTTTTCCACTATCAGGGCTGTTCTTACTCTGACATTCCCACAGAAGGAAGCTCATAGAGTAGATTAATAAGATGCCTTCAGAGTGGCAGGTAGGTTCTTCATCAGATAAATATGGAGGTTGTATATTTTGGACACACTTTCCCCTGTTTCCTTTTAGGAGAGTACTGGTTCTTTTGACTCCATTCTTAGAATATTCACGTCAGAGGCACCTGACTTTTTCTCAAGGTGAAGCAACCTAGTTGTCCCTCTTGCTCCTGTCCCAGGGGAATAAATGAGGTTAGCATCTCACTGAAAATGAGATTCAGAGTTTGCAGACTATTTCCTCAGTTTAGCAGGCATTAAAGAAAATTATTAAACAGAAAGGACAGATGAGAAATGACTCCTTTTGCTGCTGATTTCTCTTCTTACTCTCTCATGGCAGACAATTGTTTTTACAAATACATTTCTGAGTTGCAATTTGTTGTCCTGATCCTTCAGACATTTCAGATGTCTGAAATGAATTTTTACCTGATGTCATCTGACAAAGTGAGTGAGACTATCCACAGGGATAAGAAGCTGCCCTTAACAATTCATCTGCAAGTCTTGGATCTGTATTTGGAAACAGCTGGAATCAAACAGAAGCAAATGTATAGCTAAAGGTTTGCTTCATTTGCTGCCTACCTCTCAACAATGGCATGGCAAATCATGCCAAGCAATCTCAAATTCTATTGATAGAGAGGAGAACTCCAAATGAAAATCTGTGAGTGCTTGGTTGAAAATTAGGGAGGGTGTTGGAAGAGAATAATCCGTGGGTAAGAATCTGCAAAATCTAGTTTTCTAATAGCATGCCCAAAACTACTGAAAGTCACAAGCTGACTATCAAAGGATGTGTGATTAAACTTGCCTAACAGGCATTTGCAAATCATCATTTTTTTGTCTCATTCACACTGCAGGCTGACTAGTTGAGCAGCAGAGATGGACAATTACTGCTTGCATGCCTTCCTTACCAACCTTAATTCTCTATTCCCTAATTAGAAAAAAATAATCATACTGAAGTATTCAGCCATTGTCATTAATTTTGTTTCTTGATTGCAAGATATGTTGCTGAAGAAAGATTTTGATCACCAATGTCAAGGTCACCCAATCAATCAAGTCAAGAAATAAATAAGTATGGCTTGGAATGCTGTGAATTTTCACAAGAAAAGTGCACCTTCAACCATATCTTGTTTAACATTGCAGTTTGTAATAGAATTATTATTAAAAATAATTATTATTATTGAAGTACAATAATATTATTAGCATTACTGAAGCACAGTGTTTCTAATGAAACTTTTTACTCTTTCAGAGGATGAGGATTTTTCTCAAGAATAAATAAAATGTACCTGACAGATGTGTGTAGTAATATAACAGATTTCTTTAAACCAGACAACCACCATCAACAACAGAGACTTCACCTGACTGAGCAAGCAATCTGCAAGCATGCAGAATGAATAGTAACAGACAGAAAAGAAATAATGGTGGTCAGTAATGCTGGAATATTGGTTCCCTCAACATGGCTACTTAGATGACACTAATGCTCTTAGCAAAAAAACATACAATGTTTATTAGACATATCTGTTTATAATGCCTGGAACAGATCCATCCTTCACATTTTACAACAAATTTAGGATCTATTCACATCAGAATGTAAGAAAAGATATAAAGTACAGGTACACAAAAACTATAGTACAGAAAGAGGTCAGTCTTGGAGCAGGAAGTTTGCTGTTAAGGTAGCAATGTTAAAGGGACAATAAAATAAAACTTCATAATGTATCACCTGGCAAAATGAGGTGACAGCAACATATATATTCCAAAGACAGCAAGATTTACAGATACAGTCAGCAAAGAAGAATAAAGGGAAAGGTCAGAATAAAATAAGATTCTAAGTCAGGCTATCTACAAGAGTGACTCATTGCAGATTCTACTGTTTTTAAAATTAGGATTGAAACATCTAGTACCCAGCTGGCAGCATCACATTGCCTTCTGCTGCATTGGGCCACAGGGCATGGCTGTGACCCACAGCAGCTTCTGTGCAACTGGCTGGAACCGCAGCCATGGGAGTGTGCAGCAGGAGGAGAGTCTCCACAAAATCACCAAGCTCACAGACTGGGTGGTATGAGCCACAAATATGAGATCTATCATTTGTTTCACTATTACAGAACCTTGCTGATGTACAGGAAAGAAAAATTCCATGAGCACCCTTTCAGTTTTTCCCAGAAGAGTAGGACATCCTTGTCTTGAGTCCCCCCCGTATCAAATTAGTAGATTCAAACTGACCAGAGTGGAAAAAAAAACATCTTCATTTCTTTACACAGGCACACTCAGATGCCTTTCCACACTGTTGTCCTTGCAGATCTTACACCTGGAAAATATATGTTTGGTGTAACTCACCCTCAGTTTTCACCAGAGAGATCACAACTAAGATAGATTTTCTTACAGGTAATAAAAGAGATCATTGCATCATGCTACCCAATAGTTCTTTGTCCAGCAGGTTGCTATCTACAGTACCAACCGCATCTGATAGATTTGTTAGTACCATAATATGAGCTGCTGGCAGTCAAAGAGTGGGTTGACATACCATGCTCTCCACCCGGCTACTGAGAAGGAAAACAAGCTATCACACAGCATAGGGACTCTATCTGCCACAGACAAACGTTCTCTAAGAATAAAACTTCAAGAAGAAATCTAAATGCAGCACAGGGAAAGCTGATTAAAAAACAGCAAAGAAAAAATTTGTTCAGGAGCAAAAGCAGGGAAGAGATAAAAGAACAGTTAGTGAAATAGCTACCAAATTCTAAAAGGAAGCAAGTTTGGAAAACAGAAACGACTGTGGCTAGGTCACTCTGTCATCCACAGTGTTCCCCAATTTTCTCTGCCATTGCTTCATGCCCTCCCAGACCTAGTTTACAGTATTTCCAGCTGGAGACACACAATAAGAAATATAAATGCTGTTCACGTATTCATAGTGAGAAATTACTCTAAAACTGCCCAGGTCATGATAAAAGAAGGGACCAGCACACCTATGAATATGATTCTGAGGAAATAAGGTTTCCGTGTGCCGTATGCTTCAAACTCTGGACTATGCTTTATGCAGTAGTGATTAAAAAAATACGTATTTTTCAGAATCTGTACAATCCATATTTTTCTGGAATTGCTCAGGTAACAGCAGAAAAAAGCCCACTGTTCTCACCGCTGGGCTGGCTTTGCAAAAAGTGCCTCCGCAGGGCTTGAAGAGCAAGTTCACTGAAGCTGAACACAGTTCCACAGCTGGGAGAAGAGAAGCCTGTCTGTCTTCCTGCTCTCCTCTGTGTACATGGTTATTTGTAGGCATATTCATTTAATGAATAAACAAAACATTGCTGAAGGAAACCTAGAGAGAGGGACAAGGAGAGGAAAGCAGGGGGACAGAGAGAGTAGCATTTTCACAGAGATATGCTAGATCCTAATAATACTTTTAGCTTTTTATTCCTTAAAATTCACGTGGGATATCTGCAATATTGTTTTGAATCCTTCAATTGTTTGATTCAGAAAGCTAGGAGATGAAGGAATGTGCCTGAAATAGAGGTGAAACTTTAATATGAGTTGTTCTTCCTCTCTCTCACTCACCACACACACACACACACCCCTAAAATCCACACTAAATATTTTACATAATTTCTTATTGCAGGGCAAAACACATATTGCCAGATGTACATACATCAGACTTGTTTTTGAATAAATGACTATTCAGTGCAGTTTCCATTCCAATGCAACCAAAAAAAAAAAAGCTATTGAAAACTTGAATATTGTTTTACACAATAAAGCCAGCATCTTCTAATCTCAAGAAAGAAAGTAAATCATCAAAAAGGAGTAAAAATCATGACAGAGATAAAAGGAAAAGTTTGTGTGAGCTGTGTTTATATCAGAATCACATTCATACTAAGATGTTTTTAAGAACAGATAAATAAAGCAAGGCAATCTCAAAAAATGACACCAGAACAGAAACAATCAAAATACAATGAGGTAGTTTGTTATATACCAAACAGTGGAATCTATTTGCCAACAACAAAGCCCTGTAGCCATCAATTACTTGCCAAAACTATAAGATGAATTCACTGAAGTACTGTAAAACCCCCCAAACCCTGTGTCTTTTGAAGATTTTGAGTCTTGCCTCTCTCACCTTCTAGAGGGACCAAACTATTATCTAGACCTAGAGCATTCTGATCTGATTTTGGATTTTGAGTTTGTAACACAATAGGCCCCACAACACTCTATGAATGTTTCTAATGGAAGTCCCAGTCTAGTTAGGCAGAAGAATCCAGCATTTGGAACCCATCTATAGTCACTTTTATGAATTATAGTACTAGAAAGAAATTCAGTCTGTGATAATACACAATATACTAAATGAGTTATTACCATTGTTGGGGATAAACTACTTTAATGAAGTATTTTCAAGGACAAAAGATAAACATGCTAATCAAAATAACTAAAAAATGTTGAAAGATTCAAATATATTGTTTGATATAATTTGTGGTACCATGATAAAAAGGATGGCATTTATTAGATATCCCAGAATATAGCATTAATGCAAGTCTGAGGGGACTGAAAGAGAAAAGTTTAATGAAATGCAACTATTGTATTCTGTATTGATGGACAACACAAGGAAGCAGGAAAAGAAATCACTAGCTTATTAGGAAAAATCACTAGCTTACTCCAAGTAGTAAAGGTTTTGTCATCCATTTTCATATGAAACCTTGAGTCCTGTGGAAGTCACATGCAATGTTATGACCAATTTTTGGTAAAGCTATCTCAGCAACTTTAGAATGAGTGCAATATAAATGCTGAACAAACTGATTCTGAGCACTTAACTTTCCTACTTGTTCTACTGGAAACAGGGAAGCTGCTTCCCTTTTCACAGTACTTTATCCAATCTAAACAGAATGAGCAGAATGACAGTATATCAAAAAGAAAATGCAAGGTTATATTTAAAGGCCAGTAGTTAGTGATAAATTGAACTTAGAATTGCAGAGTTCTGATATATTTCTCTTTCACAGTTGCATTCTCTGCTGTTTAGAAAGGTGTGAGATCCAGCTGAAGTTTTCCTTGTAGTAGGAAAATTCATTAATCTCTACCCACGTAGAGGCTTTGTTATAAAGCCCAGGTTAACAACTCATGCGGTAAATCTTCCTACCTGGAATACACTTATTGGCTTCCACTATCCAGCCACCTATTCTAATAAAATGTTAACAAAATATAGTCTCATATACCTACCACTGTTAGATTTGGTATTAATTATCCAGTAATTTAAAAAGATCCAAGATGAGGACTACAAGACTGACAAATGAAAAGTATGATACTTACATCTTGTTACTTGGTGAAACCACTTTCAAAAAAGCCCCCCCTAAAAAGCAGATTTTTTTAAAAAAGGCATTCCTATGTAAGCATACCCAAGAAAGATATGTATTTAATGATTTGCTATGAATGTGTTCTGATGTTAGTTAAAGCAGTACAACTGTTCTCTCTGATCCTGATAATCAGAGTGTTTCTACTTGTTTAATCTGGTTTTGCCCTTCATATATCCCGGTGCCACAGGTCAGTCTATCCAGACTAAGCCAGAATCATATTTGTTGCAGGGTTTTCATATAAAGCAATATTGGGGGATTAACTCCATATTTCCTATTTAGAAAGAAAGTCAATAGGTCTGTATTTCCAAATCTATTTTAGCAAGGTCTTACAGCAGCAACAGAAACATTCAAGTAATATAAATTGTTGAGATGGGATGAAAAATCTGAATTGCAGACTACAAAAGCTCCCTCTTCATCTTCTTTGTTTCTGTAATAATGAAAATTAGTGAATAATATCTTGAAACTTGTGTGTGAAATTCTCATTGGGATAAAGCAGATCTGTGCACCTGACATTCATTGGGCTGACCATGCAGGCAGTTTAGAGGCTGTGAATACTGCACCACACAGCTGGACCAAATTACTAGTAAGTGTCTTCTGGCAGCAGAATAATGTGCTCTGTGAGGTCTTTGTGTAAGCCGCTTCCTTTCTCTAATGAGTAATGCCTTCAAAAAGTGGATTTCCCTATTTCTGTTGTTGTTGTTAGAATGGTATGTTTTATCCATCCATGAAAAGTGTAAAATAATTTTTAGAAATTTCCCACATATGCTGTGTAGTACCGTGTGCTATATACAGACTTACGTTTTCTTAAATACTTCCTATGACCCTTCAGAATTAGTTTACAGACCTCCACAATTCCATAAAAAGATACCTATCTGAAACATTGTTGACATTTTCAAATGTTTGAGCCAAAACTGTTAACTACCGAGCCCAAACTGCTATATAAGAAACCTGAGGCAGGACAGAAGCAGGATGGCCTAAGGAGAAGAGGAATAAACAATTACTTACGTTTGGCAAGTGAAGAGGAACATCTGAGCCTTCGGTTGTGTGTTAACAACCAGACTGCACAGTCAGCACAATGCTGGATACCTAAGAATACTTCAAAGGAACTGAACATGAGTGGACTAAATTGTGTCTGTGTACTGTTGGATAATTATGCTTAGCATTTTATTTCAAGCTGTATATAAATTCCTAGAAAATCCCTGTGGATACCTTCCTACCCTTTTGGTGGTGGCAGGGGACATCTCATGAGCATTTTTATATATATAACCTTTTTATATATATTTTTTTATATATATAACCTTTTGTAATTTTAGCTTTGTGTCCCTTTCCTCCTTGTCAACAGAGGCTCCAAATCGCTTTTGCAAAAATATATCAAACAATTGTTTTAAAAGCTTATATTCTGTAACTTCAGGCTGCAGTGACTGTCATAGCTCCAAGTGTAAGCAGTAATCCCCATTTGCAAGTAGATGGCACATTATCACAGCATATTTATAAACAAGATATACTTGAAACGTATGTCTCAGTCACACAATAAGAAGTCTGAGATCATTCTTTACTGCAGGTTAACTATAGCTGAGTTTTATATCAGCTATAGTTTATAGTTCAATGATTAGATACAGTTTAATAGTGCTAGCTGTTATCAGTAGAGTAGCTAGGCTTAGTATTTGAACACTGAGCTGAAAGCAAATGGATCCCACCTCCTTTTACACTATAAAGTAAGATCAGGATTAACTTCATTAAAAACAGAGCGTTCAGGAATGCATAATCAAAGAATTTACTCCCTATCACATTGTTTAACTCATAGAAAAGCTAGATGATTTCAAAATCACTACCATACACTGCCAATGTATCTTAGTAACATCCATTGCATTTCAGTTACACAAACTTAAAACATTGGGGTTTTTTCCCTAACTAGATTCCAGTCAATGTGTGCAAGAATAATTGCAAAGGTTGTTACATTGATTATTTGAAAGACAGAAAAGTAACTGGAAGGAGAAAATACATTAAAATTACCAAGAACCAGTATTATGTATAAAATAGAATCATAGAATCATAAAATCATTTAGGTTGGAAAAGACCATTAAGATCAGCAAGTCCAACCATTAAACTAACACTGCCAAGTCCACCATATATTATATAAGCAGAATCACCATAAATGTCAAAAATGCCAGTACATTTGCTAGAGTCCAGGAAAACGTTGGTGCAATAGTGAATGTTTCCACCTTTATAGGTGCTTTCCTACAGCTTTACTGAGTGGGAATATCGTTTGGTATATCATTTTTACTTAAACTGATTCTTGTAGATTTAGTTTTCTCTGACATTCTGTTAGCTAATCACATCAAGACAAAAGTCTCTCTATCATAGTTAGAGATTATAATCACCTCAGAACTTTTCTCTCCACCCCTCCTAACAAAGGTTTTTATAACACATCCAAAGTAAGTGGATTAGTCTGTCAGGTGACAGCCATAATGAACACAGTCCCCATGGCCTATGGGACTAGAGTAACCTATTTCAACTTTTCCCTTTAATAAGAGTTTTCAGATTAATATTATTGAAGGTCTAGGAAATAATTCTTTGTTGGGCACCAATTGGACCATTAAAAAAATGTCACTGTACACAATATTTTTGGATAACTCCAAGATGGTGTGCATTAAAAATGAAAATAGGTGTGCCCCAGACCAAATAGAGTATCATTGGATAAGTAACCTCTCAGGTTTTTACTGTATTTTTAAACATTCTTCTGGTTCTAGGATATACTATACTAAAGTAAATTCCAGATCTAAAATTAAATACGTACACTTGTATGAACCCATGAAAACACTGTACAATCAATATACCAGAAACATTTAATTAAACCAGAAAATATTAGGACATTTCCCTAGCTTGATGTGGAATACTTCACAGTCACTGTACAAGAGGCAATCCCATTATTCAGTTCAGTTTCCTGCATTCCACATAATTTGTTTCCACATTATTCTTTTTATGACCTAGTCATTCAATATTTAATTACACTCTTCTTGTAGACTTGACATTATGACACCATAACCTTTTTTTTTTTTTGATGGTTTTCAAAACTATTAATCAGGAATGGATGTTGCAAGATATTTCATAACCTCAGCCCTCTCTGAAGTTAATGGAGAGTCTAGCATCTTGCAGAAAAGAGCCCAAGGCAGTGATTTCTTTGCTAAACAAAGTAGTCAAAAAGACAATGAAGAGCAGAGTATAAGAAGCAGACAATGACACTACCTGAAAGAGAATACCCTTCATTTTATTATTCCTAGTCAGCCACTGGACTTTGAAGAGTTCATATTTGGCTAACATGAAAAACCAGTCAAGCTGGTAAGCATAAATAAAAATATACATATACATAAATTAAGTAGTATAAACTGGGTATACATTTGTAAGTGTGCTTTCTTCTGCCTTAGTTTATTATTTCCTTTTGGGGTTATATACATCATAAGATCAAAAAGGATATTATTATTGTTGTTGTTATTATCATCATCATCATCTTTGTTGTTGTTGCTGTTGTTAGAGTCATTCTCCCTAGCTGAAATGTACATTTATGTCCCACTTAATCTCTTTCACTTCTAGCTGTTTGCTCTGACATGGCTTTGGGCCACCTCCTTTGCAACTGTTATTTTATTTCTGCACAAGTTCTTGCCCAGCATAACTTAGACAAATTTCAGTCTTTCTTTTGAGAAACTAAGCAGAGCTCCAAATTCCCCATTTTTAAACAGTCTCTGATCCTAAGAGCATGTCAGATTTATTTCTGTATTCATTAGTTTTTTTTAAATTCTACATTAGAATTTGGAAACAAAGACTGGATTAAGTTTTTTATCACCAAAGCCATATATAGAAGTAAGATCACTTCCCTTCTGTTTTCTCTGCATCTGTGTTCTATTAGGTCTTTTTGCCACTAGAGCATCTGGGAGAGCTCAGAGTTGGGCATTTCTTTTGAGTTCATAGATCCTTTCAGTCACAGTTTCCGTGTGCTTCATGCTTAGACAGATACCCTAACATTTCATACTACAAAACCAAGTCTCTGAGTGGGATCTGGTTGAAAAGCTCCAGGCTGTTGTCTGTAACTAGAAACAGAGCATAACTGAAGAAGTCATATAGATAATTGCCTCTCCTCTCTGTCATCACCAAAAAGCTTTCCACACCTCCCATTATCCGGTCATTACTGTTTTCTTGTGCCTTCTTTGCTTTTATTAAAGATAGCTCCACTCAAAAGGAGTGGATACAACAGGATTTTGACAAAGGGATGCATAGCCTTTCTCTTGCACCATGTGATGAAGACCATATGTAGTTCCAGATAGTGCTAACAGCAAAGATCACTGGGCTATAGCTTTCTAAGTCCTGCTGCCCACTCCAATAAATACGTACCTGCTTTAACATGCACTACACAGTAAATAATTTATTTCTTATAAAAATAAACAACTGGGGAAACTTTAGCAAGAGGTAGAGTCATCTACAATTGCACATGATGCTTGATCAAAGATTAAACACAACACTGCTGAATACCCATGATCAGTTAGTTACACTATGTAATCCTAGCACTTTGCACCATAACCAGCATTTGTGCGTTTTCATGAGACAGAACAAACACCACATAAATAATGTGTTATGATCCTCACTTAGCCATTTGTATGGAATTACTGAGAAAGTAAAGACCCCATCTTTCTCTTCTGCCAGAACAGTTTTCTATTAACCTAACTCACTTTTAGGAATGTGTATGTATTCTAGAATGGGGTAGTTCAGCAGTTTCCCTTGGGCTTTTGTTTTATGGCCTAACTTTTCTTAAAGGTTCAAGATACAAATAAGCATCACAATGTAGTTATTCTGCCTATGACAGAAGGTAGCATTGTAAGGCAGAAATTTGCTATTTCCACTTGGAAATTTAACTGTAAAATTCTTCCAGTAAATCAGGTTTATTGCCAACAGCACTTATTAAGAATGCTATTCTGCCTGCTTCTACCTTACTCTGTAGAACAGAGAACTGCAACTCCTTCATACATCAATTTAGTCTGTCTTTGAAAAGATGACACTGATGTTTAACACCTTGGTGTTTTTTAGATCTGTTATTGAAAAAACATCTGTAAGAACCTGAAGCATTGCTACATCCTAATGGGATTCTGGCTATCGCACTACGAAACTGCATCCATCATTTCAGAAATCACTCTCTGGCTTGGATGAGAAAATTCCTGGTTTCAAAAGTGGCATTAAAAAAACCAGCCAAAGCTGAAAACAGGATTTACCAAGTTTATGTCCAGGGTTTGCTGAAGCACTTCAGAATCTGCTTATTCTTAGTGAATGTTTCAGTCATGTGCATAAGTGCCTAATGAATCAGGACCATTGTTAACATATTTTCCTAAGGATAAGGGAAAAGAGACAAAGAAAATTTTTACATGCATCTTGTGATTTCTGCTTTTTTTGTATTGACAGTATAAGGCATCATAACTGCTCCCTACTACTTCTTTGAAGTATGTGTTTGTTTGCCCTCTGTCATCTCTTCCAATGTTTAATGTTAAATAGGTTCTGTTTCCATCATTGAGCAAAATCTCCTGAGTTCATTTGAAATGGTAGACATCACAGCCCCTTCATTTAGGAGATAATGAGCATTTGGGGCAGGGGGAGTTGGACAAAGTCAGTTCTAGTAGAGTTGGGAACAGAGCCCAGATTCTCATCATGACAGACAAATGTTTTATTCTGTCATGCTTTCCCAACTAGCTCCCAGGAAGAACATCTCGGAATTCTGTGTTTGTGATGGATAAAATGGAGCTATTCCAATCAGTTCACTTCAAAAAGACAATTAAAATAGGGAACAAAGAAATGCACACAGTGGTCCAGATCCTGATAGTACTGGGTGGTTAACAAATAATCAAAAGCAAGAGAAGTACCAAAATATCCCTAAATGTATGGTTTAAGAGAGATTTAGATAAAACATTTTAACAGTCTTGTTTTATAGTCTATATCATTTTCTTTACCAAAAAAAAACCCCAAAACCCCCAAAAAAACAGAATCAAAAAATCTTGGTTTAGGTTAGAAAGAATATATGCAACCCAGGAGTCTGAATACTGTGGCTACCTCCAGTGATTTGTAAGCAGCCAGAACTGGAGCATTTTACTTCATAGAATGAGTGTACAAAACAGATGTTTGAGCTGAAATTCTGAAAACCCCAAGTAAAGGTTTTATAATTGGGCTTACAGACTTGCCATTTAGGAAACTAAATTTTCTAAAAGACAAACCAAGTTTAAAAAAAATCACAGCAAATAATATAAAATTAAGCAAAATTACAGAAAGAAAAATACTGCACTGGAGGCTGCAACCACAAATACAGTTGGAAATAGTTAACATATGCAGGGTCCCATTGTTAGGGATAAATAAAAATACCTGTATTGAAAAATTCATTAGTCAGCAATGACAGTAAAGGAGAAAAAGTTGGCTGTGATAGTCAACCACAGCATGAACTGAGCCAGAGAGAAGATGCACAGCTTAATGTGAACACATGCTATCTCTGGCAAGGACTTTCCAATAAAGATCTAAGGAATTAATGGTATATAGAATAAGGTGCAGGTTTAGAGCACATCTGTGTATAATTCTGATTACCCTTATTCAAAGCAGATAAAATCTAAATAAAAGTGGTACAGAGGAAAACCATTACTTTTAATCAAAAAATCTGGAATTTTATACTCTAAGTACAGGCAGAAAGAGCTTGGGAACTAGGTTAGCTGTGGTAGTGTTTGTGTATACCCAGAGATCAAACATCAATAAGGAAACTTTTAGGATAAAGTGTGCAAGAAAAAATCCAGGTGGGTATTAGTTAACACCTAAACCAGAAATCAGTAAGGTGCCAGCCATCAGGGAGGAGAGGTCTAGAGCAGAATACATCTGCTGCCCAGGATCCTCTATGGAAACAGGAAAGGAACAGGGAAAGGGAAGAGATAACTGACTAATTTGAAGATGGAAGCCAATCATTTTATGAAACAGATTTCATAATGAGATAATCTAATGTAGAAGGATGCATTGATCACCTGAGATTCTGTCCAGTCTTACATCTTAAGAAAGGATGCTCTTGTGACTAACACACTAGCCAGAAAGCTATGCTTTACCTCGAACTTTCTGTATTTCTGTATTTCTGTAACTCAGAACACAAAGAACCTTCTTTTCAAAACTTCTGAATGACGAAGAGCAGGATGTGGTCTGACGTTTCTAAAGCACAGGCAAAAATTAGCAATTTTCTCTCTCTGCTTTAAGTCCTGTTGTGGTTTAAACTCAACAAACAACTAAGCACCACACAGCTGCTCTTCACTGCCCTCCCCTAGTCCCTCGGCCAGTGTGATGGGGAAGAGAATTAGGAAAAAGGTAAAACCCATGGGTTGAGATAAGAACAATTTAATAACTGAAATAAAATGAAATATAGTAACAAAAATAACAATCATAAAACCAACTGTAATGAAAAGGAGAGAGAGAGGAATAAAACCCAAAGGAAAAAAAAAAACAAAAAACCCCAAGAAAACCTCACAAATGATGCACAATGTAGTTGCTCACCACCTGCTGACCAATGCCCAGCCAGTCCCTGAGCAGCAATCGGTGGCCCTCAGCCAGCTCCCCCCAGTTTATATACTGAGCATGAGCATTCTATGGTACGGAATAGCCCTTTGGCTAGTTCAGGTCAGCTGTTCTGGCTGTGTCCCCTCCCAGCTTCTTCTGCACCCCCAGCTTTCTCCCTGGCAGGGCTTAAGAAACTGAAAAGTCTTAGGGTAAGCACTACTTAGAAGCATAGATAAAACCATCATAGTGTTATCAACATTATTCTCATACTAAATCCAAAACACAGCACTGTACCAGCTACTGAGAAGAAAATTAACTCTATTCCAGCCAAAACCAGGATGGTGCTTATCTGTACCGCAGAAGCAGTAACTCACTGTTTCAGAAATGTGTTGTAAAGCACTAGTATGTTTGATATTTAGCTATTGCTGGGATTAACTCAAATTGAAAATGCTGTTCTTTAGCAATGACAAACCTGTATGTGACTAAAAGAAAATTTTAAATCAACTATTGCTCAGCAGGAAAGGAAATCCAAAGCAAAGCCCAGCCAGATGGGAGGCTAGGCGTCCTGACATGACCTCATAAACAGCAAGATGCCAAGACCGTCCCAGACAACACAGAACTCAGTAAGAACAAGCCTTGACCTGTAAAAATTAACTGGTAACATTAACACTAAAAGCAACAGGCCCAAGTGTATACTTAAGAGAATCATTTGCTCTAAACTGTCTTTTTTTCCGTTAAGCCTTTGTGCCAAAGCAATGAGGACTGCTACTTTAATTTCCCCATTGTGAATTAAATTAGGAAAAAATTTCTAGATGATTCAGAGAGAAATGTACCACAAAGAGAGTATTCATTTATCGGACTACCATCTTGCTTATGTGAACAACCAGGCCCAGTATGTAGTCTGTAAGCCTTATTGAGAAATGATGGGGTTTATTCTCAGTGGTTATGCCTACTTCTGCCTCAGATGATACCAGCATCCATTTGTTTTCTGACTTCCAAGAGGGTAGGTTAAGGAAGGGAAATAGAAACAACAATAGTCAAAACAAAAAGATTCATGCTGGAATGTTTTTCAGTCATATAAAGTGGGTGTGACTGTTTCTACACTGGACTTCTCTACCCATCATAAATGAGAGGGTGTTAGGGTAATACTGCTACACCTTGGTACTGTTGACTCTGAAATGGGAGTTCATTACCCAGTGTGCAAAGAGCCAATCTCACACACAGAGCCAAGATATCACTTTTTGCATGTCTGTGCAGAGATGGGTGCTAGGTGGTAAATCCACAAAGCTAGAAGCACCTCTTAACACATAGTAAAACACTTTATATACTTTGATCAATTATTTACCATTGTGTTTAGTCACACTTAATTCTCATTGGTTCTTACAAGTTTCATTTCTATTTCAAAGTATGCTTAGACATGCAGAAGTCTATGGGGCCAGAGGGAATACACCCAGGGGTACTGAGGGAGCTGGCAGAGCAGCTCATCAAACCACTCCCCATCATTTATCAACAGTCCTGGCAAACTGGAGAGGTCCCAGCAGACTGGAAGTTAGCCTATGTGACACCCAGCTACAAGAAGGGCAGGAAGGAGGATCCCTGGAACTAGAGGCTTGTCAGCCTGACCCCTTAGTGCCAGGGAAGTTTGAGGAGCAGATCATCCTGAGCGGCATCATGTGGCACATGCAGGACAACCAGGGGATCAGGCCCAGCCAGCGTGGAGTTATTAAAGGCAGGTCCTGCTTGATGAACCTGATCTCCTTCTATGACAAGGTGTTCCACCTAGGGGATGAGGGAAAAGCTGTGGGTGTTGTCTACCTGGACCTTAGTAAAGTCTTTGACACCATCTCCTACAGCATCTCCTGGAGAAACTGGCTGCTCATGGCTGGGATGGGTGTACTGTTTGTTGGGTAAAAAGCTGGCTTAGTTAAAAATGACCAAGCCCAAAGAGTGGTGATGAATGGAGTTACATCCCACTGGTGGCCAGTCACAAGTGGTGTTCCCCAGGGCTCAGTGCTGGGGACAGTCCTGTTTAATGTCTTTATCAATGGTCTGGAGAAGGGGGTTGAGTGCACCCTCAGTAAGTTTGCAGATGACACCAAGTTGGGCAGGAGTATTGATCTGCTGGGGGGCAGGAGGCTCTGCAGAGGGATCTGGGCAGGCTGGACTGATGGGCCAAGGCCAATTGTATGAGGTTCAACAAGGCTCAGTGTCGGGTCCTGCACGTGGGTCACAATGACCCCATGCAGCACTACAGACTTGGGGGATAGCAGCTGGAAAGCTGCCTGGCAGAGAAGGGCCTGGGGCTGTTGGTTGATGGCCAGCTGAACATGAGCCAGCAGTGTGCCCAGGTGGCCAAGAAGGCCAATGGTTTCCTAGCCTCTAACATGAGGGGCAATGGAAGGTGCCCAGCACCCTGCCTGATTGAGGAGGAACCAAGTCCTCCCTGCCTATAGCTTGAAGCTGACAAAGCAGAACTAAGACACAAGATCTTTCTAGAAGCTCTTTAGTCTGTCAGCTGAAATGTCTTCCATTTTGTTTCCTGCAAAAGTGGACGTTTTTCAGTTTTACATCATCCCTAAAAAACTGAAGCACTAGAAACAAATTCTCAGCTTCAAAATTTCCACTGATAATAGAAATATTCTGCCAGGTGTCTTTTTTATTTGGTAAACAAAGAACATGTAACCTATAATTACACTAGTAGAATATTAGCTAATAAAGAATGTAATAAATATGTTTCTGTAAAAAGGTCTGAACCATGGAGATATGTACAAAATAAGAAGTGCACTCTATTCAGTAGTATCCACAGTCTTACTATGAATGCAGAGAAAATAGAGAAGTGACTAGCTAAAGGAATCATCTTTTCATTACTCATGAGAGCAACTAAGTAACTAGAAAAGTGACTGAACAGAAAAGCTAGAAAGATTAAAGATGTTTCATTAGTTCAAATCAGGTCTCACAGCAATGTAAAACATTGAAACCTTTAATGAAAAGCTTTGTGGCAAAGAGCATCTCTGGCCATCTGTATGTAAGCAGTAGCAAAACAAGTGGTGGATAATGCTCTTGTGTGCCTCAGTACTACAGCCAACTGGCCGCAGATGCACCACAGCACCTTTGCGATACCCTCCTACTGACCAAAAGCCTCCACCTCCAGCTCTTCCCACTATTTTGAGATCAGTTGCAGCATAAAAGTCATAGCTGTTTACACTGTGCACACATATAGGAAGAGAAAATCATACTCATAAACAGGACCCTTAAAAGGCTATTTTTTGACCTTATAGGAAACCTATGTGTCCTGGTTTCTTTTCCTTAGTAGCTGGTGCAGTGCTGTGTTCTGGATTTGGTGTTGGAACAATGTTGATAGGACACCGATGTTTTTAGTTGTTCCTGGGTGATGTTTATACTAAGTCAAGGACTTTTCAGTTCCTTGGGCCCTGCAAGCCAAAGGGCTGAATGGGCATAAGAATTTGGGAGGGGACACCACCACGAGAGGTGACCCAAACGAGCTAAAGAGGTATTCCATACCATGAGGCGTCATGCTGAGTATGTAAGCTGGGTGAGGAAGGAGGGAAGGGACAGCCAGCATCATGATATTTGTCTTCCTGAGTAATTATTACATGTGATGGAGCCCTGCTTTCCTGGAGATGGCTGAACATCTGCCTACCAACGGAAAGTAGCAAATGAATCCTTTGTTTTGCTTTGCTTGCATGTGCAGCTTTTGGTTTACATATTAAATTGTTCTTATCTCAATCCTGGAGTTTTACATTCCTTTCTGATTCTCCTCCCCATCCCTCTGGGTGTATGGGGGGGAGTGAGCAAGTGGCTGTGTGGTGTTTGGTTGCCAGCCGGGGTTAAACCATGACACTATGTTGTGGAGTCTCTTGTGGATGAGATATTATAATTAGTATCAATAATGTTTCTGCATCCCTGGCTTAAAGCAATATCCTGACATATACCACTATTTCAACAAATTAGGGACTGAACAGTCTTTAAAAATAATCTACATGAAAAATATGTGTTTGCAAGCTTTTATATTTTGCTCTTTTAACCTCTTAACAGAGAAGGTCTGATTTTTTTCCTTAGATTTTACCTCTTGGATTTTCCATTAGAACTCTGATTCTTTTATTTCTTTGCTTTCCTCTTTGCCTCCTGTCACTATAACTTTCCCAGGGAGCTTCATCTATGACTCCAGAAGAAAGGTGGTCTATACTTTCATTTTATAGGGGAAAATAGGATCACGGGTCTCAGATCACGCAGCAGGCCAGTGGCAGAGCTAGAAATAGAATCCACGTTCCCTGTGCCACAGACTACTACTTCAAATGGACTCTTAAAATATGATACAGTAGGGAAACGCTTACAAGTACAAGGAAAATAATTTGAGACCCTAACACTCTGAAGGAAAGAAAAAAACATGCAGCAAGAGTTAAACAGGTAAACCAGCAAGACAAAGCTGACAGCAAATTAGACACAAGCAGGCAAGAATGTATGAAAGACAGATTGTCTCTGATTTCATACTGAAACCAATCTCAATAAGGAAGACACTTGTCTTTTTTATTATGGATCTTTTGCAAGTGCAGACAGAAAAATGAGAGGAGGCAGGGAAGAGCAAAGATAGTGACATTTGTTTTAATAGAAGGAATTCAGCAACGCACAGCTGAAATGATTGCTAATCTGAAATGTAGATATGAATACTAAACTAAGAATGTTTGCATTAAATGATTAATTAAAAGCAAGCATAATGACTATAAAATGTTATAAACACACTACGAAAGAGGAAAATTATCAATGTGGTACAAAGAAGAATGTGTCTAGGAGTTAAAGGATTGAATAAGATAAAGAATATTTAAGTATTCATGTCAGAAACAGATTTCTAATGTTCAAACCTCTCAGGCAGTATAAGTCTCCCAAAGGAAGGAGTAGAGTTTCACTGCATGAGTCTCTTACCTGGAATATTAAACTAATTCTATAATGGTCTTTCAGAATAACCTAGTACATATACTCTATTTCTTCTGCCCCCTTAGGGTAATGGAGCTACAGCAGCATTTATATTGTCTTGCAGAATACATCCTGCAGATACAGCAATGACATTTTTTCTCTTCACTGAGTAAAGATATTAAATTACTTACAGATCTAAAGTGCACAACCTTCTACAGTGAAAGACAGGAAAATAATAGTGAAAGGGAAGTGAAACCAAACCTGTCATACTAGGATATTTTACCTTAGCCACAGCCCCTTGGTATGGTTGTTTCGAGATGTGTGGGAAAATTGCTTTGGGGAGGAATTAGAGAAATCTGGGACCTAATAGAAGCATAGTATTACAGAAAGCTTTTTAGGGTGAAATACAACTATCACTTTCAGGATGGTTGGCAAGCACGGAATCTACCACGGCTCCCTAAGCAACACATCCTGCCATCTCAGCACATGCTGATAGCAGTAATGGAGGGTGGAGCAGAGAGGAGACCCTGGGGCCAGGCTCTGTTGTACTTCCTGCAGGAAGGGGAATCTGATGGTCTGATAACCTGCATAGCAGTTGCAACATGAAGAATACATGAAAGAATGTCCGCTGCTGAGCCAACCATTGTGGCAAAATTACTTTCCTCAGATGAAATAATCTCACTGTCATACTAACGCACACCTCCATCCCAAAGTTTTCCACCTCACTGGGTTCGTGCTACCAATCTGTAACAAAGATATGTTTGACCAGAGTCATGCAAGCTCCACCTAAGTGTAAAGAAAATGGACTGGTCCAGCGCTGAAATAAGTCCAAGGGGTGGGGGATGGGGGGAAGCAAAATTGTTGTCTAAACCCCTGAATTACCAAACTCTGATTTAAGGTCACAAGGTTAGCTCAAGCTGAGCCACCCTCCAAAACCGTCAAAACTGATGAACAAAAGGAAGGGATTCAGCCTTGGGAAGAATGGAAGACAAAGAACAGATGGTGAAAAGAACACCGCTATCTAAGAGAGAAGCATTCAAGTGAGGAAGTTCTGGCAACAAGAGATAAGGTGTTGTGACCCCCATACATTGAAAGTAAGACAAAGTTAATTGTGGTAGTGGGAGATCACAACTCCCAACTCAAATAGCTCCCGAGAAAGAGGGAAAAACTGTACTTGGAGAGCATACGTAGTTAGTGAAAAACTTCAGTAGGGCTATCTGAGGATGTGTACTAAATTACATTAGAAGCTAGAAACTTTTAATCAGTCCTGTGTATGATAATGAATATGCAATGTATTATGAGGTATAAAAAGTGAAAAAATGAGAGGAGAAGTTAAGGAAGAGTCCATCGTAGGGCAGGGAAGAGTACCCCCATAGGGACGCCTATTGGGTAAGAACTTTATTCTATGACTAACTCATGCCAGCTGTTACTAAGTGTATTATTTTAAGATTGCTTTGCAGTCAGTGTATTACCACCAGCAATCTTTGAACCTTATTCTGTCACAAACTTGCATTTTGTATAATCAAAATCTTCAGCTCCCGAGAGTCGAGTAGTTGTTATAAGGGATTTGACTCAGTGACAGTGTCAGCAGGTGTCCCTGAATAGGTTTAGTTGAATCACCTCTGATACAGTAGGCTGTCAAAATGCAGGTAGCAGACAGGCTGGTTGGCCACAAGGGCCTTGTCTTTCTTGGCAAACTACAGGCTGCTCAAATACAAAATATTCGAGGAAACTCCCCTTCTTAATGTGACAAGATGCTAAACTGTCAATGAGGATATTGCAAGATTTCCTTGTTGTAACAGCACTAGCTTTTGGCAATGGAGAGTTGCAAATAAAACAGATCTTTCTCAGCAACTACCCTATGGCTTCTAGCTTCACTAAAGAAGACTCACTGTCTCCAGGTGGGCTTTTAGCACTAAAGCATTAAACACACATTGAAATCTTGGCTTTCTATTTCTGGTTCTAATCTGTAAGTGGATGATACAGTTCCTCAAAAAGTAAACACAAATACAATATAGATGATACTATCTTTAGTGAGTATTTCAGGCACTCCAATATTTAAAATAACTTCTGGTTCCACTTTCTCAGTAATCATTTAATAAATGTGCTCATGTGTGGGTGTCTAGCTCACCAGCCTTTCATTGGGCCAGCTACGAAGCTTGCATGTTTTCACAAGGGATAATTAATGCAGCTTGAAACACTGGCTTAAGGCAGCTTTAAGCTCTGGAGATACAGTTATATTATTGAGACTCAGTGGAGACACTACAGAGGAATACTTAGTGAATACTGTGCACAATGCAAGCACCTGTAATGGAATCAGTGTAGTAAGATGAGGAAGCTACATAGCCTGTTCCTAGCTAGTGCACTGTTGTAACATTCCATGTTTAACTGCAACCTTCATTATTCTTTCCTGCCATTTCATTACCATTCTGTGACAAATCTGAATCTTTGTGAAAACAAAACCACTACAGTTTTAAGAAGGAATGCGGTAGATTTTGACATTACACCACATTTTCCAGTGCGAAACCTCAGCTTGGATTAGTGGATTAGCCATATGCTTTGTTATTTCCCTACTCGGTGAGGCTGAGGGTTCACAAAATGACTCCATAACATAAGGAAAACTCTCATTCCCTTACAGTATCAAGAGTTGCTGTGGGCTATCTTTTCTAGTCCTAGCCAAGTCCATTTCAGAGCATAGTATTATGCTCTCAATTAAATGGGGAGATCTAGGGTCCTATTTACTTCACTTCTTTGCATACTAACTAGTCTTTCGCTGCTATGGTAGCTATACTTCTGTGTCCCCTCTGCGGCATGAACATTCATATCCCATGTCATCAACCTATGGCTACCCAGGCACAGACAGCCCAAATCAATCTAAAACTCCTTTGGAAAGCTTTCCAGTGAATTTCATTCTCATCAGTAAATTAAAGGAAAAATTTGTGCCCTCATACTCATGTAATGAAAGATTAATAATAACCTCACCCCAGGATTACAGATTAATTTTAATATAATGATCTATTCAAAACTTTCTCTTAATTGCCACATATTTAATACATCTGTTGAAAAAAACAGTCATTAGAATTATTATTTTGTGTATTCGATTAGTCATAAATTTCATTACTCAAGAGTCATGAGATAGCAGATTCACTTACATAAGGTTAATTAGCTAAAATGCTCCTTTTATGAAACTGTTTCCAACTCATGGGCAGCTGCCCAGAATGAAAATATTTATTGTAAGATTTCATTTAATTATATAATACAGGAAAAGCAAATACGGATGGCAGCTTGCCATGGAAGACTATTATTCCATTACTTGTTTAGCTGACACACTTAAAGAGAATTATCAGTGTAACTTAAGGTACAAGCAGAGCTTTACATTACTACCTGATGGTGCTCTGAACCCTAGATACCAATGTCATCCTAAGTACTTCTAGGCATGGTATTCTCTCATTTCTGTTTCATCTTGCATTAAGCCTATCTTAAGCAGGACTCCAAGAGTTTGATTTTACTTGCAGGTATTCATAGAAAAATGTCATGATTTATCAACCCTTTTGCCATAGTGGCTTTTGTTACCCTTAGCAAGAACACCTATATTACTACCCCGTATTCTTATTTCCAGCTGTTTTCCATTCTGACTGCCATCAGGAGATAAACTCAGATAGAACAGCTAAGGATTAATCACGAGATGTGGAGGTTTTTACCAGATGGCCACTGGGTTCTGCTTGTTCAATGACCTATAGAAAATAATTTTATCTCAGTTCAGACTCCAGGGGACAAGCATTCTCACCACAAAACACAATGCTACGATTCTTTTTTATTTGCCTCCTTACTTGTAGGTTTCAGAGAGCATGAGTTTTAGAAGGACAAAGGCACCAAGCTAACTTCCCCAAGTCCCTCAAGGTCCAAGACATAATTGTTAGTGCAGCTTTACAGAAAACTTGCAATACACTTTACCTCCACTGTTCTTTTTCTTTGCAATATCCATGAATACTAATTCTGTCACTCATTTTTTTAAGAATGCAGAATGTAGTTTTCAAAAAGATATCATCAGTATTGGCATGGACACTGTGTACAAGAAGTGACTATAAACCTGGCTGATAATCCATACAATCAGCTGTTTGATCCTTCTGCAGATCAAAATGTAGATTTACATGTAACAGTGACTCTAAGTGGTGATAAGCAGGCAGCCTCCTCCCAGACTCTTATTCAAAATGAATCTTTCTTGAGTTTTATTCTTTGTTTCTTTTCTTTTCAAGTTAGTTACTCAAGTCAAGTTATTAATGAGAAAGGGGTACAATTTTTCTAGTATATGAGAAATCTACTCTGTCACATATACATTCGCATCCTGGAATAGAGAAGCAAGTAAGTTCTTTGCTGTGTCTCAGGGTTTATACTGAAGGAGTTAATAGGGTCTCTGTGACAAACCAGAAAGGGGATAATAGATGTCCAGGTAATTGTTTATATTCTGCCATGAACAAATTCAAAGCCAACCACTGTTTATTAAAAGCTGAAAGTGTGCAATCTATCCCTGCTTGCACTAATGCTTGCCAAAGCTGCTAGAGGTTAGTATGTTATTTTTGGAGACAAGATATTTCTCTTCCATTTGAATGAGTCTTCCTATCAGTATTATAGGCTAGCAATACTTTGCTTCATATTCTAGAAATGTTCCATAAAGTTACTTCTTGTCTCTTTATGACTTTATGGAACATTTCTAGAATATGAAGCAAAGTATTGCTAGCCTATTTAATGTAAGAATTCTTGTACTTCTGAATACCTTTTCTTCCTATGACTAACCCCCATGAACTGGAATCAAGTAAGATGGGAAATCACCAAGAATGAGCCACCTAGTTACAGCGTCTGGTCCTGAGTAACTGCTAAAAAACATGGAATGGTGTCTGGAGAAAGTAACTTCATTTCTCACTGTAATTTTAAGTAATTTTTTATTTAAAACAAGCAACAATGGAAACCCCATGGCTTTCTGGAATCAATAGCTACCTTTTGTAATTTTTTGAATGTCAGCTGAAGCCAAGCATACTCTAACATCTCTAAGAGACAGAAGAGTGGTCACATTTGTGACTTGCAACCAGCTGGACAAAATGAATGGCGAAGCAAGGCTGGTCCATATGATTGCAGAGGATGCTAACTGCAGTATCTCCTGTCACTTCCCAAACAGATAAAACAATGTGCTTTCAATCCTTTAAAATGTGTCTGCAAAGTGATACAGTTTTAGATGAACACAGTAAGTGAAGAATTAAAAAAAAAAAGAAGTAAGCAACACCAACTTTACTCTCTGACAGTTAGGGGTAGAAATGGAACCAGAGAATCATTGGGCCTGTTAAAAATGATGCATTGACACGTCAAAATTGCTGCTCACTAAGCTAATGATCAGTTCATGCTTGCTTGATGCTCTTTTCAGTTTTCTTGCTGTTGTTAAATCTATTAGTTTGAGGTTGTTGATTGGCTGGGAGGTCGTAATATACTTTGAATACACACTTTCTTTTGTGGTGACTGTCCTCCAATTGCATCACTGAGTTGTATGTATAACATATAGCATATGTCTCAAATTCTTTCCAGTTCACGTGGCAGGAGTCTACCCACATGCTAGATCACAGGACAGGACAGCAGGATTCTTCCCTCCCACTGGAAACTTGTCTCACCACTATAATACTCCTTAATAAGTCTATTTGGTATTCCTTAATAAGAGCATTCTTTCTACTCTGAGTGACATAATAATACAGAAGAGATTTCACATTTTGATAACTTTCCCCTCACCATTTTTTCTCAGTATGGTAGCTTATACTATCTTAACTAATATTTGTTTTTCATCTGCCTCAAACAAGTCCCAGACTCTTGAATATGTTCTTGCAAGGACCCTCCCAATAGGATTTCCATGTAGAAATCTGCTGTTGAACAAGAGACATTATACAAGAGAAGGGCAGCACTGAAAGAGGAATTCACAGGAAAAATATGTAACCTATATATAAAGACTTTTCTAAAAAATACTTTAGGGTAATAAGACATGCAAAGGGTACTCAGTGCAGAACTAATATTCCCCTCTTCTTGCATCTCAAAAGATAGCAGACAAATCTATGCCTTCAGTCATCATTGAACAAGTGTTCTGGATTTGTTTTGGATATGGAATCCTTAGAGAAGATTGCCATTTGTTCACAGACTGGAAACTTCATGCTGGAAGCAAATAAATAGTCTGCAATTCACAGCCAGAAGCAAAATCAGCTTGTAAAATTCCACATAGCCATATTCTTCTGAACATGCAAACTCTGTTGTTTCAGGATATTTTTTTTTCTGTTCTGCATTCTGTAGCCTCTCAAAGAATAGTGCTGACCTCTGAGAAAAAAGAACCAGATTACCTGAAGTAATTGTAACTATCTAGTCAACACTGCAAAATGAAATAGGCAGTGGTAGGTTTAGATTCCTTACAGCTTTCTTGCTATTCTGTATGCCATTCTTTCAGAATTCTCAAACACCAACATAATTCACAATTGACTGCTGACATGGTCTGTAAGGCTCCTGCAGTGAACAACAAATATTTGTGCAATGGAAGCTGCCAGTAAGATGAAAGGCCTGGTGAGGCCCTGTGCAGCATGTACAGCAAAACTACAGGGCTCCCTCATGACCAGGACCAAGTCTGCAGTGTAAAATGCCAGGTTTTACTTTATATTTCTGAGTCTAAAATCTGCTGGGCTGTTGATCCTTTCTTTGAAGCTAGAAGGGTACAAATTTAAACATATTAAGATGGTAACTCCTGGCTGCCAAGATGTAATCTATGACCCGAAACCATTTCCTCATTTATTAGATGTTGCATCATAACTACTAGGAGACATAGTGGTTGTGCCTACCATGAGAAGAAAAGAGAAAGCCTTTAAAATTATTGAAATTTTACAAGCTCTAAGTTTTCCACAGGGGAATGACTTCCATGTTCACAGAACAAGTTATCTTACTTAAAGAGGCTGACACCCACCAGAGCCCTGTGTTCAACCACTAACAGTAATTTTTAATACTTTCTCTTGAATACACACTCTAAGGTAAGTAACAGCATCAAAACGCATAGCTGCAGATACAGCAAATTCGCTGCCATATCAATATGATGAAGCCAAACATTTATTGTTCACTATTTTTTCAGAGGACATAACACTAACTATAAAGCATTTTTGATATTTCAAGTGAAAAGCAGAAAGATTTTAATTTCACTGTTTGAAACTGTGCATGAATTCAAAATATTTGCCATATCTTGTAAGGATAAAATTTTCCACTACAGTTTTCAGCTATTCAAAACTTTTTTCTAGATCTCAAAGCTGCAGGGCGTTTTGTATTTTTGGGGTTTGGTGTTGTCAGAGATAGACTGTTTTCAGTTATGTTATGGAGGTTTTAGTTCAAATACATCTTGTGTAGCTATAGCTTCAAGATAGATAATACAATAGTATAATATTACTATTAAGTGTAACCAATGGCAAAATAATCATTACAACTAGTATATTTAAAAAGAAATAAAGCTGAAGAAAACAACAGTTGATTAGTACTTAGTGAGCCGAACAATTGAAACTACCCTAAAAATAGCACTTTTGTTTATAAAAATACAAAAGACCATGTGTCCTTAAAACCTATTTCATTCTAATACTTGTTGAAAGTAAGCTCTGTTTAATGTGTAGAAAAACTGACCTACAAACTTAGAAACATACAAGAAGTGTGCAACAGTATGAGTAACTAATGTAGTCAAGTATCTGTGTGAGATAGTGTTTCTTTTTGGGAGGAACAGAAATAGCTATAAATTTTGTCATCGGTTCTGAATAGTATTAAAATCTGTAGGCTTACATAACTGTAAACAAAGACTCCCTCCAAAAGCTAAATAAGCTGAATCAAACGGTAACGCATTTTACGAACTGGAAAAGAAACTGTTGAAGTGAAAAACAGGCAACAAGAGATGCTACAGAACCAGCCTCCGGCAGGATACTCAGACTGGGTACAGCTGCCCTCAGGTTTGACTGATACAGTTCTAGCTCGTACCTCCCTTCTTCACAGTATGTCACTCATATTTGTTCCCCAACAGCCTCGCCTTTGCTCCACAGCAACCTTCGTCTCCCCATCTTTCCACCCAAAAGCTGTGGAAACAATTTGCTGTTCATTTTACCCATTCTGCTTATGTTCCCCTGTGCCTTTTTAGTCTAAGCAGACAGTTTCTCCTTCAAAACAGGAACCTTAACCTTTTCTCTGCTTTCAAAATACTCAGGTACTGAAGGGATTTGAGTGGAGGAGGAAGCAGCCCTAACATGGCTTTAGTTTCTTAAGGGAAGACGTGGTGAGTACTCCTGCCTCATGTTCTGGCCACGTAGCTGCTGCAGCCCTTCCATTTATATTAGGGCTGTATCTCCACTGAGTGCCTAACACCAGACAGACAAGTTCCTCATCAGCCCTTAAGTACTACAATAAAAAGCACCATTATAAATATGATTCCATATAAAATAGCACTTCAACTCTGTTGTAAAATTACAGCGCAAATAAAAGGAAAGCCGATTTCTGAAGCACATCTAGAAAATGTTTCTTTCCCTGCTGATGGATTTCCTTGGGCTGCCATAAATACTGACTTGACTGAAGTTCATGTAAAGTATTAACTTTTTAAAATTGAAATGAAGGAATATCATCATCATCATCATCACCATCATGCAAGTAAGTGCACTGACACTTGTTTTCATTCAGAAACCCCAGAATGCTCAGCACTTTCATGAAATAGGCCATGATAATAACAAATTTTGCAAAGTGGCCAAACAGGGGAAGTCAAATGAAGGTTTATTGGAACAAGACTGATTCTCTTATAACATCTCATGGAAGAACACTTACTGTGTGGTGCCCTTCCGTTCACAGCTTCCAGCAAACTCTGCCATTAAATCTGAGTCAGCTAGTCTGCTGTAGTCTGAGAAAACAATCCTGCCCACAACAGCATCTATGACTTCTAGCTTCTTCCAATGCTCAGCTTTCTTCTCCTTGCTGACCAGAGGGAAGGGCAAAGCCTCCCCAATTACATCCAAGCTTTTCTGGCAGTAAGTTCCAGTCTACCTCTTACATTTCCTTCACAGGCTTTTTGCGTACTATGATGGTTCTCTACACATGTTACCCAACAAGTCCTCAAGGAATACTTACAGACTAGATAAATAGTACTACCAACCTTGTTAATGGCTGGAAAAAACTGGGACAAAGGGGTTTTGAGTTCACAGTGACTCAGAGCCAAAACTAAAACTACCCTTTCTCCCAATGTCGTCTTTCCTCCAGATTACACTAAATAGAATTAATGGCAAAGGATGTTCCAGTAAAGGAGGTTCAAGACCTACCCTGCACTGAAGAATAAAATGTAAAATTTCACCACAGGTCAGAAGAATTATGACATTCCAAATCTGGCTGATTTATGCATACCTTTAGAGTCCAAATTATTTTTTAATTGAAAATACCTACGTTAAAATACTTTCAAATGTTTGTTAGAAAATTATTTGAAACAATTAAAGATCTTTCTTCCTAATTAAAAATTTTTAAATATTTTGGCAGAATCTTCCAGCATAGTAAATATTTTAGGTTATTTTACCAATGTCTTGAATTACATAATCTTCCAGAAGATATTTTAATATTTAAAACCCAGTGCAAAGGTATACCATACCACTAGGTAAACCCCAAGACTAGAAAGGGGTAAAATTCCAGAACCGGATTCCAGTTCCAAATATAATCACTAGAATACAGCAGCATCTGTCCACCGACTCACACCTGACCCTTGCAGGTGCTTGTTCTGTGTCTATTTCTGAGCCAAATTCCCCAAAGGCCCATTATTTAAGTACTACTGATAGCTCACTGTACAGCTGTGTAAGAATAAAAATCCATGTGTGGTAGTTTAGAAGAAGCTGGCCTAGATCTCAAGCTTTTTACAGCACAACTTTAAAACTATGTGCAGAACCAGCACCTGATTTCAGACACCACTTAAACAGAGGTCCCACATATCTAAGAAATTTAATCAGTTTGTCACCAAAGTCTGCTCTTCCATGCACTGCAGGACTGAATCACAGGCGCTGGAGTTGGGTAGAATTTAGAAGGTATAAAATGGTAAATAATTTAAAACAAAAATGGTGAAAAGACATCCAAAAGAGAAAATAAACCATTTCCTTTCCAGCTGTGCAACATCACACACTGATTTGGCACACGTGGGTTCTTAGTAAGTAGGTCAAATCAGCTGGAAGAATGACAGGAAAGAATCCTGGAACTGAATTCTGAACTGGAAAAAATGGGAGATGAAGAAACCCAGATAGATCTCCACCTCTCACTGCTATTTTATCATTCAATTAAAAGATTTTCCAATAAAACATTACATATATGAGATCATACAAACTTCTGAAACTTTCTTAACTTCAAAAGGAGCATGTATTTCTAGAAGAGATGAAATCTTGTTTTCGCATTTAGGTGAAAAGTTCAGGATCAACCTGGGAATTGGCTATCACTATGGAATGATAACTGGTTAAAGCTCATGATACACATCTTTTACTGACACACCTATTATAAAGAACTTGAGTGGATGCTGACTGTTACAGCTTAATATCCATTCAACCTCTTTAAAACCATTCATACTTCCTGAGGTAAATCAGTGTCTGGAGAACTGGCTCATCATGGTAAAGAGTAAAGACCTGAGTCCACTCTGTGGAGAAATCTGAGGATATTTCTATGTCAAGCTTCTTAGCAGTAATACTTGATACCATTTGTTGCAAAAGTCTTATGCTGGCTTTAATTATAATGTGACCCCAATGCATCTAATTCTGCTGAATAACAACCTTATTCTTCTGACAGAAAACTTCTCTGGGCTTTCTGACAATGCAGGAAACTTCTTCAAAAAACAAGCACATATTTATTAAACTACTTCATGATCTAAAGAATCCAATGAAATATTAGCTTTACTATCTGAAGGAAACGATTTATTTAAATGCAAGCCACAAAAAAGACCTTAATGCTGCAAACAGGCAGAACATAAAATCACTGATGAAATGTCAAGGTACATATCACATTCAAGAGTGGTGCCTCTTCAGAATAGATTATTCTTACTGTAACTTTTTAATAACTAAAAGTATATCATAGGCTATAGGAGAAATGAGACCTTGTTCCACTCCACCACATGCTGGATTTAGTAACAATGGAGACTGAAAATTCACTACTAGTAATCCACCCATCTTCTGCCCTCTGAATATAGATGCTCTATTTGCCATAAAAGATTCTTAATAAATTATCTTTGCACACTTTTTTCTAATACTCAATCAGTCTATATTAAAACCTATTTAGTGATACTTTACTAGGACCTAATAAATGGTACTACTACCTAATAAGCAGATAGTACCATACATTAATAGTTTGCTTCACAACCAGCTAACAACGAATTCTTCACATTTAACTTTTAAAAGCTGTTTCAACAAGGTTTCTCTTATTGCTCACTAGCTGAAAAACAAACTCCTTATAGGAAAAGATGAGAATTCTCTGGCTTAGACTTAAACAATTAAGTTCAATTGCAACTGTCTCTCTTTACTTGCACATCCTCACAGGGGCTATTCTGCTACGTTGCACTCTAAACAATGCATCTATGCATCCATACATGTTCAAAATAGCCTATTTTTTATTTACATTCAGAGATGAGGTCAACTAGGTACTAAAGACATCAACAAACTGAATCAAAACTGGACTGTAAAGCTGAGAATTTACTGTAACATCTGTTAGAAAAAATTAAACACAGAAAAGTAAAAAGGCATAACATAATTTAGGTGAATGCTGCTGCTAGAAAGGTAACTCATATGTGATGGGTCCTTATTCATAATTTCACCTGGGAAGTTTATCCAACACTTCCTAGAGCAAATATATCATAAAATCTGAACTTTTCGCAGAAGGCTTGTAAGGTCTATGACAACTCAGCCTCATCAAGATTCTCTTATCACTTAAGAATAAATTGAGACAAGGTCTTGTTAAGGAGAGGCTATCTAGTTAAAAGCAACATCACAAAATCTCAAAAAACTGTGCCAACTATGAGATCAAAGTTTTAAGGTGACATCCTTGTAAACAGATCCTTTTAAACTATAGTTCATTCACAGATTATGGAAACAACATAGATGCATAGATTTCAGAACCAACCTGAACAGGCCGAAAATTGCCACAAGCCCTGAATGCTTAAAGCAGGAAAAAAGAGTGACAGTGATGAAAATCAAGAACACAAATTTCAATGCGCTTACTTTGTTTTTCACCAGACAACAGAAAACCTGTTGGAAATACCAGTAACACAGATGGGTTTGGCTAATACAAGGTGATTGGCTTGCAGCTGCTTTGCTTTGATTCTGTTTTTTCTCACTCAAGTTCTATTTGTTACATGTAGTAGAAGTTGTGTGTAATACTGCCAACCCTATTCTTGCACTAAAGGTAACATAGCTGTGTGAAAATATTTTAGAATTCAGAGCATGTTTTTAAAAATTATTTTAAGCCTGTCTTTTTTTTTGCTACAATTTACTGCTATTTGAGTATATTTAACTCATTTCAGTCTGGACTGGTATGAAGTAGCCTCTCTACAGTAAAGAGAACAATCATACAGTATGTTTCCATGCTCCTGTTTCCTCATGGTTACTACCACTGTTTTACTTCTTTGTAACTTCATGCATTCAACTTCATAGAATTCAGTCCCATTCCATAGTTAAAGAACTTCCTTTTAAATTTACTTTCTGAATCAACTTTACTAAATTTACTTTCTGAATCAACTTGGTTCCTGCCACAAGGAAGACATGAATTTGGCAACAACCTACTTCAGCAAAGCTTTTTGGTCCATGAAATGGTTTTGACTTTGCCTCAGAGATAATTTTGCTTTGTGATATTTTGCACTCAAGACATATTCAGATGGTATTCGAGGAAATACTACTAAACTGCTCAACAGAGAGTCCTCTGAGGTTTTGATTGAGATGGGTCACGACATGTGAATTCAATCTCATAAAAGGAATTGAATTGCATAACTTTCTATTATTTCTAAGGTCTTCTGTGTTCCACTTCTCTATTATAGGAGTTGTCTCGTTTTATTCTCATTGTTATTTAATATATGCCATCAATTCATGATGTAGGAAACAATGAAGTGCACATGCAGGCTCAAAGCCAGCCTGAGTGGGAAGGGGTGTAAAATGTTTTAAGAAACACCTGGACTCACTGCAGGAAAAGTCTATTTCAAGGACTTGTAGAAGCAATGATAGAAAATTAAGCTAACCCTAATATTCACCAGGAATATAGTACACCCAGTACACCAAAGTCCCACAATAAGCTAATATTTTAACATGAATCTTCAGATACTTTTAGGAAAGCTCTGATAGTAGCTCATATTAGAGATATATTCAGAAATACAGCAATATAATTTGACATCTAAAGGTCATAATACACAAACTGCACCAAAAGCTTTCAAATACCAGAGTAGGCTGGTAGAGGTAGGCAAAAGGATGAGCACAGGAGCTAATGCACATTCTTACCTCTGTCTTCTTGAAGTATATACCTAAGATACATTCAAGAGAACTATACTGCAGGATCCTAAATTTTAGATAAAATACAATGGAAAGAGATAAGTACCTTGAAAGAGTGATTCAGTTAATAAGTTGGAATCTTAAACAGTATAAATATTACCTTCACAGAACATTGAAACTGATCATAAGAGTCTCTTTATATATGGAGGCTGTACAGAGAAAGCAGATCAATCACTTGACAGAGTTGCCGTTTTATGTTCTCCCTGCCTTTGAGCAGAACTCCATTCCAGTGCTGAGATGGTCTGTCTGCAGAAATGCCCCAGATAGCACAGCTGAGAGAAAGTCAGCAGGGTGAGAAGAAAAACCAGAGATTCCATTTGGATTATAACTGCCTGCTTCAGAATTCAGCTCTATCAATCAGGCCTGCAAAGAAGCTGTCATGTGGAAAAGAAGAGTAAATCCACAAGGGAAAATGTCAGGAAAAATCGGAGTTTGATTAAAATCTCTTCACATAAAGCAACACTAGAGGTTCGGAGAAAAACACTGAAACTGAACTCTAAATTTCCTCATTCGATCTCTCTTTGGTTTTTTTCCCCACATTCTCTTTTTTAAACATTCTCTATAGAATGGCTATGTAGGTGCAATATATATTGCATTGTTATGTTCAGAATACTTTTTCAAGGAACTGCAAGTCAAATGTCAGCTGCTTTTACATGGTTTAGATTTCAGATTGTTCATGAACCACAGAAATCCTAGAGCTTTTATAGCTTTATTCACTTTTGAACAGGGATAAAGAAAAATTCTAAAAACCATAATGCATAGAACTACAGCCCTCATATTCAATTTCAGTGTGGTGTTCAACATAACTCACTTCAAGACCAACACATTTTTTTATCCTCATAATCTTTTTCTGAATTATTCTGTAATATTTACGGATTGAAAATGTCAGCAGATATTTACCAGTAAAAATGTTTTACATCAATTTGAATTAAGATCTGAGGATGGTTAGGTCAGATAAAGTTAATAAAAACGATTGTTTTTATTAACAATAATAAATAAATAATAAAACTTGAAACACTCATTTGGTTTCAATTATGTCATCTTGACTTTCAGCAGCACAATAAAGATGCACACAATTGAATTCCCCAAAAGGAGACAAAGAGGGTGAACAGGAGAGAAGAATCATAGAATAGTTTGTGTTGGAAAGGGCTTTTAAGGGTCATCTAGTCCAACCCCACTGCAACCAGCAGGGATATCTTCAACTAGGTAAAGGTTGCTCAGAGACCTGTCCAGCCTGTCCTTGAAAGTTTCCAGGGATGGGGCATCTACCACCTCTCTGGGCAACCTGTTCCACTGTTTAACAGTCTTCATGATAAAAAATTAATTCCTTGTATCTAGCCTAAT
>JAVJGJ010000059.1:85469509-85508801 GCA_035590215.1 Microhierax caerulescens
GGATGCAGCACTCCAGGTGGGTCTCACCAGAGCAGAGCACAAGGAGCAGAATCCCCTCCCTCAACCTGCTGGCCACGTTTCTTGTGGTGCAGCCCAGGATACGGTTGGCCCTCTGGGATGTGAGCACATATTGTTGGCTCATGTCCAGCTTTTCGTCCACCCGTACTCCCAAGTTCTTCTCCTCAGGGCTGCTCTCAATCCCTTCATCCCCCAGCCTACGCTGATACTGGGGGTTGCCCAGGCCCAAGTACAGGACCTTGCACTTGGCCTTGCTGAACCTCATGAGGATCACATGAGCCCAGTTCCCAAGCTTGTCTAGGTCCCTCTGAATGGCATCCCACCCCTCAGGTGTGTCAATTGCTCCATTCATGAAACATGATTACTTTCATGTATCTACATTTCCACTCACAGGACTGCCTAGAAAGGAACTGCATTCTGCAGCCCAGCTTAGGATGTGATCCACTTCTGGATACCAGAACCTGCAGCATGTACAATGAAAGCATTTACAATTAAATGTCTCTCTGCCTTCAACACCCTTGACCAATTTTTTAAAGGTAAGGTATGATCCACAATGTTCACTTTCTAGATAAAGATAACATTCATCTTTAGCCATGTATCAGAATCACATAAAACCACTGTAAACTAAAGATCTTCTCACGAGATGTATGTAGCCAGTTTGTGTGGTTTTCATCAATGCTTTATAAAGACTCCAGAACTCTACAAAGATAAACTCAAAGATTGACAGATAGTTAACCCTTGATGGTTGCTCTTAGTTAGGCCTCTTCTTACTCAAGATTCATCACGGTAGCTGCTCTTAATGATTTCTTTTTTCACTTGTGTTTGGTTCATCATAACTGGATCTACTGCTGTACGTTATTTTAGCCAACAATTAAGAAATAAACTCAGTACAGTTATCCTAGACCATGGAATTTAAGTTTTAACTAATACAACTCAGCTTATTAAGAAAGGACACATAATTTTTTTTCCTCTCTACAAATACATTTGAAAATGTAAAAGAATAGATCCAGAGATCATCCACTATCTATATAACTGGGATTAGTTTTTACAGTGGGCCACAGTTGTTACATGAAAAGCATTAGACAGAAATTTGAGATTAAAAAAATGAAGAAAAGAAAAAGTGACAAGAATGTTAAGACCTTATTGTGCAAATAATATAATGATGAATTGGCTGAAGGAAACTATTTCAGGATGTTTAAAATCCACTTGTCATATAAAAGTAAATGCTAGAAGAAAAAAAAAACAGGTAACCTAATGGAAGCATTTCAGGTTGTATACATCTGGAAGCAAACTTGGAGACTTAAGTCTAGCTTAACAGTACAGCTATATTACCTTGGTTCAAGGAAATAAACAGCCAGTAAAATAATGAGTTATTTCAGGGATGACTTTAGCTGCATGAACTAACTCATCACAAGGTCAGGCAAAAGCCACTGTAAGAACCAAAGAAATTGCAAGTAGAGACAGATAGGAGTGGCAGAGAAGGTGTTGGACTATCTTAACAGCAAAGACCAACTTTGTCAAGATGCTAAGCAGTGCCCTTAGTGCTTAACAGACTGTACTGACATAGATGTGCATCATTAGAAAGTCCAGTTTAATCAAGGGTACTGATATAGACGTGCATTGTTTGAAAGTCCAGTTTAATCACACTTGCAAGTTGTCTGTTTCTCCCTGTGGGAAAATTACTTGGGGGGTGGGGGTGGGGTGGAATTGCATAAAACTGGGGTCTAACAGAAGTTGTAGTACTACAGAAAGCTTTTTAGGGTAAAATACAGTTGCCACTTTCAGGATGGTTAGCGAGCACGGAATCTGCTTCACCATGGCTCCCCAGGCAACACAACTGCTATCCCAGAGGAGCATTGGAGGGTGGAGTGCAGTGGAGACACCGTGGCCAGGCTTTGCAGGACCAGGAACTTGATGGTACCACACAGCTGATAAGCTGCATAGCAGCTGTCAAATGGGAGATAGAAGAGAATATGTCCGTCGCTGAGCCAATAACTGTGGCAAAATCACTTTCCTTAGGTGAACCTTGCTCATTACAATCTAATTAAAATATTAACTCACACCTCCATCCCAAAGTTATCTGCTTCCAAGGTACAACCACCCCTCACTGAGCATGCACTTTATATTTTTTATCAACTATATCTTTAAACAAGAAGCGAGAGAACTTTACACCAATCTATAATAAAAGAATGTATGACTGTAGTCACTCAAGCTCCACCTGAGAGTAAAGAAAAGTATAAAAGTGAATGAGAGAGTGGGGCAGAGGTGGAAGAGTCCATCGTAATTTCTGGGATCAGTCGACAGGCTGAACCTGTCTTCTTGCCTATAGGGACGCCCATTAGGTAAGAACTTTGTCTTATGCATGCTAAATAACTAACTCACGCTAGCTGTTATTAGTGATTATAGTTTGGTTGAGTATCAATTTAAGCTTATTTTTTTGCAGGCAGGCACTACCACCGGCAATCACAAACCTTAATTTGTCACAATTTTATATTAATAAAGAGTGTTATTCTGCAAACTGTTAGCGTTAGTCTTTCATGGGTGCTAGCAGTTGCTGGCAGCAGGTAACATCTTCGCATAAAGTGGGAATACCCGCTGAGCGGTCCCCCTTATCCTGTTGGCATGTTTCCCTGAACCAGTCAAATCACCCACCAATCCAGCAGGACTGTTCAGTAAAGGGTCCCTATAACGAGACACTGACAGACTGGTTGGGCCCAAGGATCTCGGCTTTCCTGAGGCACTGATAGATGGATCACACACTAGGGGTCTAGAAAATCCCACCCCCCTTTCACGTGACACCCTCACTCCACCATACAGTAAAAAAATGTGCATGTATGGTATGAGCATGAATTTGTCCCAATTGACAGCCACTTTTAAGTATCTCCTTGAAGTGTTTTATACTTTTCATACAGTCACGAGTTTTTACAATGGTTGGTGAAACAATGGAATGGTGAGAAGTGCCAGTAAATGCACTTGCACCATTCTCAGTAGGAAATGAGAAAATTATTGGAAAAGTCAACAGCAGCCATTGCCCATTATAGTCTGATTACCTGCACTATCTTAAAATTCAGCATTTGATTCCCATTACTGGGGACATTCAGGGTAAAAGATCAATTCCGCTTTCTGGAGGCATCTTTGACAGCTTAATGAGTCAACAAAGCTGTCACTAGCAACATTGAAAAATTGCATTCTAAGCGTCACAAAGATATATCACCATATTGGTGATTATGACTTCAACGGATTATAAAACTATGTTAATTTTCTTGAAAACACTTGGATATCCCACTCATTTATTTTGAAGTGTAATCACCAAAATATGCATTAAAATATAGTGATTTTTCTACTTTTGTTTTTTTTGGAAGGTAAGAAAGTAGTCCTAACAGGAAACATATAACTACAACAGTACAAAACTATTTAAATTACCTGATCATGTCTACAAAAAAATTAAAGTATGTCTGAATGTAACTTTATTATAGCAAATATGGAGTGTATAGTTTGTCAAATTAATTACAGATCTTTCCTGATCCTTCTGATCCCACTGAGGCTAAGATTTCCAAATACGTCTGAAGTGGAAAATATGCCATTGGGCATTCATCTCACAGCACCAGAGCAGAGTTAGCCTGAACAAACCCCTGAAAGGCATTGTGAATATCAAGTCCTCAGCATCAACTGTTTCACTCTACAGATCTAGCCCTGCAGTGCTTGCTGATGAAGACATAGCTGGAAACTCAACTTATATGTACATCTCATATAAGATAAAGTAAAAAAACCTTCCAAGTTGTCCAGTTACTTGACTGGTTCTTGAAGATAGGAGTTCTGGTACAGAAAGCATCAACACCCTAAATTCACCAGAATATGGTGAATATTAGGTATTCACCTAATGGTGAAAATTAGGTATTCACCCTTTTCTATTGACAAGAAAATATAATCTTCCACAGTAACAACTGTCTCTATATTAAGGCCAGAAGTTTGGTTAGGAGAGATACTGGATTCTTACAGCATCCAGGTAATAAGGATTTTTCTCTCATCTCTCTGTTAATTTGTTTTTAAAAGGGAAGCTGGTCACCAGAAATCATATATAACTGTTATATATTCAGTATGAGAACAGTAATACGTATAATGTAGCATGGTCGTAGGTCCAGCAAAAGCAGTTACAAATTGTCATGCCTAAATGTACCGTTCTGTGGTGTTAATTAGAGAAAGGAGAGCAGATTTCAGCTCTTTTATTACTCATCTGTCCTATTAGCAATGAATGTGCCCCTGGAGATTCTGGGGATACAGGCTCATGGTATCATTTTAGGAAAACATAAATCAGATCTGTTGTTTTGGAAACTATCAGAAGGACTTATACTATTGCATAGAACTCTAAGGCTTCATTGACATACATTATCTGCTATTTTTAAAGTATTAAGTTATTTCCATTTCCCATATACCATTTTAAACCTGTAAATTATAATTTCAGCAGTTTCACAATACCTAAGTGAAAAAGTAAATGAGTGGTGATCTGCACTGAGAAGAGAAAAAGATATATTGGGACATGCAGCTTGCTTTGGCATTTGGAATACTCTTTATCTGTGACTGCAAATTTACTTGGATTCCTAAGAAGCCGACCTTTCTTTCTTCTGCAGTCTCACTAAATTGGTTTTACCTTTTTTAATGAGTTAGTCAACCATTTTGCTCAAAGCAGTGAAGCTCTAGCTATCATGTCATTTCTTCTTTGACAAAGTCCTTTCAAAAATAAAAGAGTCAAACAGAAGACGTGTTTCATATCATGTTTTTCCATTTCCAGATATCCCTAAGGCAATGAGAAAATGCTTACGATGCAACAACTCTGTATGTAACTATGGCAGTCATTACACACCTTGCGATAGCTCACACACAAATTTGGTATGTTAGAGGGAAATAAAGTCAGTTAAGACAATGGTTCTTAAACAATTATTCTAACTGGTGCTCCTGAGCACCCTTTTTGGTTGTAGAATAAATATGTTCAGATATGCCAAGCATGATTGTAAAGCCATTGCTACATGGACAGATACAGCTGGAAAAAAACTAGTGAAACAGTATTAAATCTTCAGGAATAATAGTTTCCAAAATTGTCTTACTTACATTAGGTATTCTACAACAAATATAAAGGAATTTTCTCTCTACTTCTTTTATAAGAGATTGTGCCATGTTCAGATTTTCACTTTTGTCAAGCAATGGCTTCTGTAACAATACTTGAGCATCCTGTTTATGATAACAGGTTTAACCTTGCAGCTGGTGCCTAATAATGCACCAACATAGCAGCAAGGCAGAGGACTACTGTGTGAGTTCTGAGTCTCAAAATGTTCTGAGCAGTTCACTGGGTCTGATTTAGATACGATCAAAGAAGTAATTTGGGAAATGTTAATGAGGCCAAATTGTAACTTGCACATTTGTGCATGCAAGCACTATTGTGTCACCCGAAAATGGAGAGGAAATGGAAGGCAGAGAAAGAGAAGCAGGGGGCATCTACATACCTTTGAACAGTTACAGCTGAGAAGCACTATCATATCTATGTACAGGGAAAGACAAACAAGTTCTAAATGTGATTAAATATTCCCCTACATCTCAAATTTGTCTGTGGCATACTGCAGACTTCTGGGTATTGCCTAGTGTCTGCACCAGCTCAGGCATAGAGAGCTGCAGCTGACAATAGTAGAATACTGATCTCTCAGCAGTCATTACAGAATGAGGAGATAGCTCCTTTAAGAACAGTCTTTTTATCCTGAAAACATGTCCAATGACACCATGTTACAAACAGCCATACTTCCACAGGGTATGCCATATGTCTACCAGAATAACCTGCAGCACAATCACTTCCATTTGGTCCCTTTAAATACCACCTATTAAGCTGCACTGCTCTTGCACAGCTGTTTGGCTGCTGTCTCAGGCTGAGAAGTGTTCTCCAAACACGCTAGTGTTGCATTGGCACATCACACAAATCAGGCTCCTCCTATCTATAGATACAACAGTGTTGTGCCTAGCTCACTTCAAATCAACTACATCATTTGCCATCTGTAATCTCTCTGCTGTTTTGAACTGAATATAGTCTAAACATGAATTTACTATCAGAGACAGGTGCTTGTTTCACTTTCATAAGCCCTGTCCTGTACAGCACTTGCTCCCATATTACAAGACCTGTTTGAAAAACTATAACTGCACAATACCTTTTTTTATTTCCTCCTCCCTAGATTATGGCTGAAACACCCATTAAGCCATATACTTTATGCTTCAGACAGACTGTGGCTCAATTGCTTAAGTATAAACTAAACAATACTATATCCTTCAGGTTCATGGTAGCTGCAATATAATTCACATTCTGTTTAACATGACATATATCATACATGCATGCTCTGATGTTATAGCTTCTGTAGTGCCACTCCCAAATCTTAGCAACTTCAAAGCATTCCTGCCAGACAGAGCTCTTTGTTTCACATATCCTGCTCTCTCCTGTTGTTTTCTTTGTAATCTACTACCAGATGTTATATGCAATTTCTTATAGATGTTTCTACCAAAACGCTTAATTGCCTTCTTTTCTTCACTTTTGGGAATAAAAATTTACAATAAACTGCAACAGCAGATAGTAGAAAATATTATTTTTTGTCATGTGAAAAATAACCAAAGGAGGATTGTAACTTTTTCTAACATCATAAAAAGAAAAAAAAAAAACAACCAAACACTAAAAATCTGAATGCAAAGATAGTGGTCCTGAAAAGATTGTGTGCATACATGTTTGTATTTCTTCTTTTGTTGTGTGTTAGAAATAGTAATAACAAGAAATGAAAAGAGCTGCACATGGAATAAAGCTGATGCCATATATTATATTTATTATCATAAAAGAGACATAAACACTAAGCTCCATGTCTATTACAGGAAAATGTAAGCCTCTTAAACTTTTTTTTCCTCATCTTAGATGGCTCATAAGATAAACTGATACCAAAAACATGTAAGTACAGGCATTTGTAATCACTTCTTGGAGTTACAAAAACTTCTATCACTATCACTCTTCATTCCATATGTATGCATAATAAATGGTTGGTCTAATTAAAAGCACGGAAAGATATATTTAAGTATACTTCTAAGAAATGAGCTTGCAGAACTAAAATTGCATTCAATCAGAATAGAGAAAGAAATTCTGAGAAAGATTGTAAATCAGATCTTGTCAGTCTGCCTGCTCTGTGACTTGTGTAACATTTAGCAAAGAATGGCTCTGATTTTCCAAAAACGCTTGTTTTCATACGGTAATAATTACACTACTATTTATTATAATTACAGCTACCTACTCAATATGAAGGTTTCCCAGGTATAAATTGTTTAGATGTTTTCCTCATCAGTTGTGCCACTCTCTTTTTTTTCAATAGAACGCTGGAAAAGGACAACAAACCCAGTAGCTCACTCAATTAAGGACAAGGTTAAGAACCTCAGGGAGAACAAAGTCAAGGAAAAACCATGTTAATATTGCTATATAATTTGATTTTAAAGTTTGATGAAGAAAACACTCCTCCCTGTTTGGAGCTTTCCATTCCACAGACCTTTCTGCTACAGGTAAGAAAACTAAAATTCCATTAGAAGTGGTATATTTGTGTCATCCGCCATTGTCAACAAATAAACAAAAGTACCCTAAAATACACTGAATGGGCAAAAATAGTAAGTCCCAAATAAACCATTTCAGACTTTTTTTGTCAAGAATTTGTCAAGAATTTGGAGAAATCTCCAACACTAATATGCCTATTAATACGCTTATCAGAGAGTATAATGATAGGTATATTTTTTCAGTTCTAATAAAGATATATGGAGAAAGAACTTAAAGCCAGTTCTGTACATTTTGGTATGAATTTGATTATTTCTGTAGTTATGCTTTTTAATAAGAGATATGGAAGCACAAACCTTAGCAAGGATGCAGGTCTCCTGCGTAAATATGCTTATACTAGTGCAGATCAACCCTCTCCTAAAACAAAAGAGCACTCACAGTGTAAGCACTCGGTCCTGCCAACCCTGTGACCACAGTGGGGAGGAACACATAGGACAAGAAAGAGCATTTGCTTGTGCTGCGTTAAACATGCAATATCAATTTCAATGGGAGAACTTGTGCCTGAAAGAAAAGCCTCACATTTCTTGTGAATATAAGATCCATCTTGGCTGCAGTGACCATGAAATGGTGGAGTTCCAGATCCTGAGGGCAGCAGGGAGGGCACACAACAAGCTCCCTACCTGGGACTTCAGGAGAGCTGACTTTGGCCTCTTCAGGGATCTGCTTGGTAGAGTACCACAGGATAAAGCCTGGAGGGAAGAGGGACCCAAGAAAGCTGGTTTATATTTAAGGATCACCTCCCCCGAGCTCAGAAGCAATGCATCCCAGCAAAGACGAAGTCGGGCAAAACTACCAGGATTCCTGCATGGATGAACAAGTTGCTCCTGGACAAAATAAAACACAGCCTACAGAGGGTGGAAGCAAGGACAAGCAGCCTGGGAGGAATACAGAGAAATTGTCTGAGCAGCCAGGGATCAGGTTAGGAAGACTAAAGCCCCGATAGAATTCAGTCTGGCCAGGGACATTGAGGGCAACAAGAAAAGCTTCCGTAGGTTTGTTGGCAATAAAAGGAAGACTATGGAAAACATAGGCCCTCTCTGTAAGGAAACAGGGAACCTAGTTACCTGGGACATGGAAAAGGCTAAGATACTCAACAACTTTGGGTCTTCACCAGCAAGTGTTCCAGTTACACTGCCCAAGTCACAGAAGGCAAAGGCAGGGACTGAGAGAATTAAGAACCACCTGCTGTAGGAAAAGATCAAGCTCAAAAACATCTAATGAACTTGGAGGTGCATAAGTCCATGGGACCTGATGAGATGCATCCACAGGTCCTGAGGGAATTGGCAGGTGAAGTGACTGAGCCACTATCCACCATATGTGAGAAGTCATGGCAGTCCAGTGAAGTTCACACTGACTGGAAAAGGGAAAATGTAACCCCCATTTTTAAAAAGGGGCATAAGGAAGACCTTATATAAGAACCCCTATATAAGGAACCCCTATAATGGGGGTCTACAAAAATTCTGAAGAGAGACTTTTTACAAGGCCATGTGGTGATAGGACAAGGGGGAATGGCTTTAAAGTGAAAGAGGGTAGATTCAGATTCGATACTAGGAAGAAATTTTTTACTGTGAGAGGGTGAGAAACCAGAACCAGCTGCTCAACAAAGTTGTGGATGCCCCCTCTCTGGAAGTGTTCAAGGCCAGGTTGGATGGAGCTTTGAGCAAGTTGATGTAGTGGAAAGTGTCCCTGCCCATGGCAGGGGGATTGGAGCTAGATGATCTATAAGGTCCCTTGCAACTCAAGCTATTCTGATTCTGTGATCCTTCCTCTGAGCTGCCAGGTCTCTCCCCCCTGCTTTTTACATTATTGAGCTAGGAATCAGCAACTTAGGAACAGGAGATGCAGAATAACTGAGTCCTATTCTATCTCTCTGTCTGCCTACTAGTAATCTATTCTAATATGCCTCCTTTTTTCATTTAATCTCTGATTAGAATCCTCACCTTTCATAACAAACACAATTTTTTGAGGCTTCTGATAGCTGATAAGACTACCTTGAATTCAACAATTCTGCAGTGAGACTCCACTCACTACAGAACTAAAATTCTCATCAGTGACAGAGGTAGGGGGAAAACTCAGAAGTCATCATCTCAACCTTCCTGTATCATACACTCAGCCACTATACTTTATATAATTTCTCACCAGGGAATAAATATTTTGGATACAAATGAGAAAAGTACTGAAAACATGCTTAATTTGAGGCATGCCTTGGTATCACCAACTCACATGCTTAGAAACAAACATTTGTTACAGCACATATTGAAGAGTTTTGCCTACAGAGGTCCTCTACAGGTAAAAAAACACACCAACCTTTATTCCCTGAGCCAGGGAATGAGGGCCCAAGCTAGGCTACAAAACTGCATGCTCTTGAGACACAAGTGGAATCAAATGATTCTTTAAATGATGATCTCATTCAATATTCCTACTTTCCAGAGGTTTTTAATAGTGAAAAATCAATGTCCTGATTGATTTTCCAATCATCTTTCATTTACATCTGTAGTCAAATGGCATTAATATTGAACTGCTCTATAGAAAGGCTTTGATCTATTAGTGTGCTACATTGTTGTACAATTAGAGGCTTCTTCACTCTCCTCTTAACTTCATGACCTATTGTATTCTGGACAGTTAAAAATGTCTAGTTTTCCAAAGATGCAATTAACTTTTTATTTTAAATGAGGGTCATGCACATTTCATACTTTTATCATACCAATCATGTATTATTTATTTATTTTTATATTGCTATCTAATTGCATTTAGGAAGATGGAGCAAGTTCAGAGCTGAGTCTAAAGAAAAAAAAAATCACTGTCAATGACCTCTTTTTCTGAGCTTTCTTATATTTTCCTTCCATGTACTCCCTGCACTAAATAAGCCTTTCCTGTAACAACATGGAAATAAAACAGGATTGTACCTGGATGAAGATGACAGACACAGTGTTTAATTCTTTCACCTCATGAGCACTAGACACAAGTAAAGATATACCAAAAGGGAAGTATCCATAACTACTCCCTCTCAAACAGGCTTGTGCTGCTTTTGTCCCCAGTGTAACTTAAGTTTTATCCCCAGTGTAACTTAATCTCACAGCAGTATAAATTATGCTGAACAGTATCCTGAAAGCAATCTCAGCAGTGAGATACCTTTTTTACTGTGCCATAAAAGCCTAGTGGAGAGAAATAAGTTCAAAAGCATGAAGCAGCCTAGGGTTTCTCTACGCTGAAGGGACATCTTACTGAACTGCTATTTTAAAATATTCTATTAGAAGAACTGGCACAAATTTGGAGGCTTAATAATTCACTTGAAACTACTTATTGATAAGCAATGAGCATATATCCCTTAGCTCTCTGAGCATTATACTAGAGTTCTTATACAGTACTCTTTAAACTGCACTTTATTAGCATCTAATTAGAATCCTGTTAAGCTCTTCAAAAAATATGTAAGAAAACAAATAGTCCTTTTTTTCATTCTTTGACATCATACTTGCATAACTGTGAGGAAAAGGATAGAAAAGCAAAACAGCAAAAGCACAAACTCAGCCTTAGGCCAAGCATCCCATCTCAAGCAGTATATATCAGAGCAAGGTTGGTTATGTGACCGATTTCTTTAAATACTGTGAGGTACCAGACATGTGCAGACATTGCTGATACTGTCCCAAATTATATGATGTGATATTATTTTTGTGGAGCTTGTCCTCTTGTGACAAGATAAAGTGTGCCAACATTAATGCATACACCAATACTCTATGTTCTCCATAAAATAGAAGAAATTTTAAAAGAATGAATGAAAGATCAGCATAAAAAAAGGGAGTCTTAGCATGTTTTGCATTGAAGTCATCAATGGATTTTTCTCTTCAGGTATGATCATATTTTTATGAAGTAAGATATCACTGCAAAATCAAATCTTTGACAATACATTCATATTTTTTTCATTTACTGACTCCTCTCAGCAGCAGAATATAGTGTCACATCTCACCATTTAATACCCTTTTGTACAAATAAAGGGCTCTTGGCAATCACAGAGATGCTTCAAATGTTTTATATTTGATGGATCTTTCTGTGCATATGGGTATTATAAAATGCTGCTTTGACTAAAGACTAACATTGCTGTCAGTATTTGAAAAGAAATCAACATTTTTTCCCTGAAATATAGTGCTGAATCTAGCTTCAGTCTAGTCCTTCATGAAATGAAATTTATAGAACACATGGGTGTTTCTTCCCTCCCAGGTAACTTTTAAACCCATGGGTTAAATTTTCAACAGAAGGGTAAGGTTTAAAGAAGGAAAGTTCTGACAAGTTCTAAAAAAATGAAGGAAAATAAATGATTAGAAAGCAATTTTCTGAATGAAAGATGGGGATAAATCAGCTTTTTTTTCCACTCGTTGGCAGTAGAAAGCTGTGCTCAGTGCCCGTATGATAGCTGACTTTTAGGCATGTATCAAATTATGACAGGCACTGTACTTGCTCTTTTTGCCTAGTGAATAAGTATGCACGTAAAAGAAGGTAGGAGTATTGGTACAACCTGGCATTGTTGTAAGTGTTAATGGGGAGAAGGTTACAGAGGATATGAATGAGCCACAATCATGATTTGCCAGTGCCATAACTTATCTGCTTATTGCAAATCTAAGACAGAAAAGTTTATTTACTCTAGCACAAAGAATGTATTAGTACCCAATTCATTATAATGCCTAAATGTGTTTTTGTATATATACATATAAGTTGATATATATGTATGCACACAGTTTGATTGGAAACAATGGCACCAAACAAACCTTGGCTTAACTCTGTGCCTTTATATTTTAATGGACCTGTTACATCATGGATTAAGTCAGAGAAAAATTAAATGTATGGCCAGTATTGTTCAACATCACCACAGACTACTAATACTGTTATTCTCAGTTTAAAAACAGAGATGCTAGTATTTCCAAACTACTAATTCTTTTTCTTGTCTGAGTTTTTTGGCCACCAAATTCAAACACCTGAAAGGGATTAGGTATTAAGAGACTGTCTAGCTGTCTGAGCATCAAGCTTATTTATAGAGGATCAGGTTAGGACATACTTAGGATCAGTTAGGATCAGGTGAACATACAAAGCAGGGGAAATTGCTCCTCCTCTCATTTTCTTTTTACATGGAAGATCTTTTTAACCATTTCCCTGTTAATCTTGTCTTCTGTCCTCTCCCCTTGAGTCTGCTGCTTTTGTGTTTTTCACCCATTTGTGGTTACGACCACCTATTAACAGTTGAAATAACCTCCCAGGAAACATACAAGATCCCATGCAAATTCCTCCTTCAATAACTCTTAATAAAGCACATATATTTCAAATTATTCCAGTTCTAAAGTCCACATACAATGTAGAAGGTTTCACTGTTCTTGCAGGTTTATATGGTTCTCATATTAGAAGTGGTAGAAGCATTTTTGAAGACTTCTTGGGAACTGAGGAAGGTAGTTTAGTTTAAGGCATTACAGGGGGAACAGTTGTTCCAATAGTTGATGGAACCCTCCAGTTAACTTATGAGGGTCTAAATTAAACATAAGCAAAAGCAATGATTATCCAAGCTAAAACTGGGAAGTGTTAATGCTGGCTAGAAGTCATTCTCATTCCTCACATGCTGAGCACAAGGTGATGTGTCATATCAGGCACACAAAGAAAAAAAAAAAAAAGACAGAGGACCAAAAATAGAAGGCAGAAATAGGTGAAGTGTCAAGAAAGGAGAGAGGAAAGAGAATAGAAAAGCAGATAAAAGCTGAGATATTATTTCACACATCAAAATAATGGATCATGACAGGTAAAGATATTTGCATTTGGTGGAGTGTGTGCTCTCCAAGTCTCTGATACTCAGATAATATCCTTCTAGTAATCTGGCACTGTGCCCCTTCTGCAGAACCAGATCACCTACTGTGTCCTGAGTCTGCTTAAAACCACAGCTACAATCTGTCACAAATATAGATTCCTTATCAGACTGTCATTTTTAAAAACTGTCCATGAGCAGCTGGGGAGGGAGCCACACCCTTCTTCAACACATGTTCCAATCATCCAAGCCCTTGGAGTATACCTCTTTCAAATCATAAAAACAGCCCTTAAGAGTAACCCTGTATATTAACATAAAAGTACAAAATAGATAACAAAAAGAAGAACTTCTCTATGTTGCCTTGCACTTTCTGGTGATGGAAAGCCCAAAAGGTCAATGGGCAGATAAAAATCTATTCCCATTCAGTTCTTGACCTGGTTCTACCAAACACCAGCATAGTTTATTGTTTAGCTAACCTGGGAGAAAAAGGTCTTAAGAGAACAGTAATATAAAAACAGTCTCACTTCTTAAATGATTAATTATTAAAAGTTTTAAAGGAGTTTATGGAAAAAAAATACTGTAATGATTTATTTTCGACATTCAGGCCCTCCTGTAACAAACATGAACACATGAACACGCACTTATGTCAGTCAGAAAGTAACCTCTGATGGGTAAATTTTTGAAGAACAAAGTCCCCTTCAAATTTTAGCCAGCTTAATTTACCAATATATTTAAATATATTATGTGGGACAACAGTTACTTGTAGTGCCTATCTCCATGTCTCTGTGCTCACACTTTTCTTTCCCATTCTTCTTTTTTTCTTTTAAGGTAAATGGAAAGTGTCCCTTCAGTGAATACTTTTCTGAGGGTTTTTTGCATCAGTCCTGATTTATACTTTGGTTATACCAGAAAAATAATGAGTGAATAAAAAATGTTTTTTCTACATGCAGTGAAGCATAACTCTATAAACCATAATTTATGCCTAGTATAAACACAGATTATTTTATTTTCCCACCCTGCTAAGTACAAATCTTTGAAACGATCAGGTCAAAGTCTGCATTTTCATATCAATTATGTCTAGACTTACCAAACATTTTGTTTCTAAACTTTTACTCAGTTGTTTGATTTTGTACTTTGTGCATAATCTGGATAGATAGACAAACAATATTTCAATAGTCAAAGGTACATACTTATCAGCCATTTTTATGCTCTGTTCAGGTCCTGGGGGCACTGTATGTACAGATGCTTTGATGTGTGAGAAAATAATTCTACTTAAATCAGCTCTAGGTTTGCTTTTGCTTTTGCTTTTTAAGAAGCTTTCCTGTCACAAAAATGTTACTGGCAGGCATGCCTTCTAACATTTTAGTATTAAATAATAGGTGAGATCTTATATCAGAATCTACTTACATATTCCAATATATAGTCTTTGTGTTAATCCAAAGGCTGTAGATTGGCTTTACAGTTATTGCTGTTCGGCTTCACGTGCTAAGGCCATTGTTATGCTATTTTAGAAAAAAAAAAAAGATTTAATTTTAAAAAAGTGTGCAGCGAGTTACTTAAAATATACTGACATTCTGTTTCCCTAAAGCAATCTGTGTCAAATGTATTAGACTTTTATATTTTTAACCAAGACTCGACAATATTTTTAATGTGTAACTTTCCCTTTCCTACAGAGGTCACTGGAAGCCCATTATGAACATTTGTGTATCCAGTGACAAAAGTTCCCCTCCGGACCAGGCAGACGTTAACACACACCACCTACATTTATGCATTATCGTATATAAGGCTTCTAACAAGGAATTTAGTGGGAATTACAAAGGCAGCTGCACCCTCCACAGAACACAGCCTCTTTGCCCAGCCCCTCACGCAGTTACCAGCAGAGACTAGGCACTGCATTCAGCTCACACCTGCAGCTCGCCCTGCCCCTTTGAAATGGCTCCTACGTGTGTTAACAGCGAAAAGGGGCTAAAGGCTTCCCAAGCCGCCTATTTACCTCATGCCCTGTCCTACGGAAAAACACTTCTGCAGAGCCATCCGCCTCACCAGCCCTCCTTTCGCTCGTCCTTCAACCCCAAATAAATCGACAATACGGGTGAGCGAGTGACTAGAAAGCACAAAGGACCGCGGGCCGCCCTCCCCTCAGCGCCGGGGGAGCGGGAAGGGGGGCGCGAGGCGGAGGCGGGAGGCGCGCCGCGCTGGAGACGTGGCGCCTCCGCGTTGCTCCTCCGAGCTGAAGCGGGGGAGGCCGCGGCCGCCCGGCGGACTGAACCCCTCCGGTTTTACGTTGAAATGCCTTAAGAGTTGGAGGTCTGCCGTTACAGATTCGTATCGACCGTCTGAGGCCCTAGGCAGGGTGATTCTGAGTCTGTGTCAGGGGATTTAATATGAGCAGTGTCCTGTGGTAAAGATCCCGGAGAGAAAGAATAAATAAAGTAACAGGACAGCGTCAACAAACATTAATAACAACAAAAAAATTAAATCCTCTGAGTGTAGCCTTCCAGCTTTCTCTGCTAGGTCTTAAGCTTCAAGGATCTCCTGGAAGCTGGGGTGGTTTTGTTGCAGTTTCGGGATCGCATGGCTGAGGGAAGCCAACCTCACCCACAAGGTCCACGAAAAAACGACCGGTTTCTGCGCTGTGAACCCAAAAGTGAATCCATACATCTGGTGGTGAACCTATCTATCTATGCCTGTAGCTGGAGGCGATGGAGGGTAAAGCTATACCTCAGAGATCTGCAGATATCACATGATAGTACTCGCTTGCCTCAGAAGGTTGTTGACAGGTTATGTTCATTAATTTTTGTATGAGTCACGCTGTTACTAAATTGATAGAGCTACATAAAAGCCTACCAGTGAACAAAAATAAATAAGAACATTTCTTCTCCCTAACTCACCATCTGCCACAAGCTTATGATACCTTCAAATTACTTCAGGTAGTTAAGGCATGTTTCTATAGACTAGCCTCCCTGTTTCCATGAATTTCCCCAGAAACTGCAAGCAGTTAACATCCCGTTATTACAGTCCTGGGGAATCATCCTGTATTGGTCCAGTTAACCACTTCTGTGGGGTTTTCTAAATGCATTTTTTTAAAAAAAACACCAACACTTAATTCCACAGCTCCATGGACTTGCTAGCAAAAATTAGATATGAGTACTACCGGTCGGTATTCTCTGAGGTGGTACATAGTATGAATAGCATGGCTGCATAAAGTCCAACCAAAACCAACACTAACTCCAACAAAGACCAAGAGTAGGAGTCTCAGGAGCAGCTGAAGAACAAGGCAGGTCAATATGCTACTTCTCAACAATGCTTCTCCACCCAGCAGGCACTTTCAGCTGAGGGACAACACGTTTGTAGTAAGTGTTAATAGATTTCTCATCCATGAACTTGACCAATACTCCTATAAATCCACACAGACTTTTAGTACCAAAATAACCTCTAACTCAACAGCTCAGATACCCACTGCACAAAAAGTCACCTTTTGTGTTTGGAAACAGATTGCTATACATTTCTTTTCATGTCCTTAGTTTTTGTACACAAGTGATATGTACTTATATAATGTTTCCATACTGCTCATGACTTTACAGTTGCATTATTGAGCTGTTTCCAGTATGTAGCTCTTCCATATGTTGTTCTTTCTTGGTGTCCATCTTCAGATCTCTGCTATTGCATCCTTTCTGAGATGGGAGGGAAAAAGAGGAATACCTTACAGGATTAGAGATGTAAGCATACCATGGAGGTACACAGTGTCAGTGACACGTTTCTAAAAATTCCTAGTGTTTGATTTGCAGTTTTGATTCATAAGAGCACTGATCAGACATTTTCTTGGAACTTTCTATCATAACATCCCTAGATATTGTTCCTGAAAGGCAAAGGTTAGCTCAGAACCCATCACTATATGCGAAATAGAAATTTTGAATAAATTTGTATTTATTACCATTGAATTTTATCTGATGTGCTCTAGCAACTGCCAGAAGATTAAGCTAACCACAGTTCTGAAACCTAGAAACCTAAATTCATACAAAAAAAATTTCTCACCATAGCAGTGAAAAGGATGGTGCCATATTCTCTTACTTTTGAAGTGCTGATTCAGCTTTTACATTCCAAATGCAGTAACACCCCATCACTGAGGTGCTTTGTCCAGGCTGTTTTTCCTGATACAAAAAGGATACACTGTGTCCAGACTGATACTGGTTTCCTAACTATTTAATTTGTAGTTTCAAAAAAAAAGTGTGTCATGTATATATTTAATGTAAAAAATGAAATTTCACTTATGCAACAGCAAATACTGGACTTATACTTGGAGTCTGTGGAATTTTTTATAACTGCATAAACCTGCTATCAGTAGAGTATAAAAATAAAAGCAAAACTTTTACAGATTTTCATTTGACTTAAATGCAACTAAAACACGTATGGGCTACTTTCCCCAAACTTGTTGAGCTGGAGCATGTGTGAGGAGCATTACAAGATATAAGGCTCAACAATTGTATAGTCCAGTGTTTGGGAAATACACTGTTGGTGAGTTGACCAATAACAATCTAAATAAACCAAATTACAAACTGCAAAATAAATGTGAATTGCCAGCTGTATGTAACCTGTATTTTTTTATTAGACTTATTCTGACACAAATAAATAGGTTGAATCGCTTTTCTGTAATATTAGCCAAGCTTTTAAATTGGTTTTATTTAAATATTTAATCAGTTGGATGTAAGTAGATTTGCTGAGGATTATGCAAGTTTGCATGAATCAAATACTTAGCATTTTACATTTTAGCTTTTGTTCCTTCTTCCTTTGCACTAAATTCATAATATATTTGGCCCAGTCTTATCTACTTTATTGCACCTTTTTCAATTATACTCTCTTCAGCTGCCATGTTCCTTGTTCTCTTGAGTTTCAACATGGGCAGTCCATTTTGTGACAGCTTCCCATTTTAGCAGTCAGTTACAGTAAATGAGACAGCTAAACTTTTAGAATTATAGTAGTTTTAAGCCAAATGTTTTCTTCCAATTCTATTATATCAGCAGTGAACTTGGACCCAAAATATTTGCAGTATTTGCATACACAGAAAGAAGGAAATACTTAGGTTTGACTAAGTGCTGAAACAAATCTACAAATTATCTATTACTTCATTCTTAATAAATTATTGCTTATTGTGTAGTTTTCCTGCATATATAAAAATGTTGCTTATTAAAAAAAAAGAAAGAAAAAAGCTATATAGATTATTTAACATGATTACATGATTACAAAAACACATGGCTTTTCATTTTTTAGAAATACTGTCCAGTGAAATAATAATAATAAAAAAAATAATTGAACTAAGGCTGCCATTGATTTATGGATTCCAATATTAAATAAATGATGAAAGACGCCATTCAGTCTTTTCTGATTCCTATGTCTGGGCTTCTCTCAGCAGACACTAACACCATTTGTCCTTCCTTTACAGTACTATCGCCTATACTCATAAATTGATTTGCTGGATTATGTGAGATCCACAGTCTAGGATGCTAGCTGGTAATGGCTTTGGCATGCAATTTGTAATTAGCAATTGTACTGGTGCCAGTTGCTGAATTATGCCTGAGGTGGTGCAAAGGTTCAAAACTAAGTGGGATTGGGAGTTTGGTTTATTGCTGCCCTTCAGGAGCAGGAATAAAAATGATGTGACATGAACAAATAGCTTCTGATTAGCTGCAGGCTGTTACAGTTCACTGCATTTTGGCCAAATCCACACCTAGGCATAGGATTGTAACTAATCATTTTAAGGTGAACATGAATCAAAACAGAACAAGGGGTTTGCTTTAGTTTTGGTTCCTGAAAGACTTGCAATAACAGGATACTATCTGTTACCAAATGAATTAAGGTTAGTTCCCAAATAGTTAGAAAGTTCTCAGCGGGCCATGTTAGGATTTGAATTTGGATCCTGGAACAGAAAAAAGGCTTACATGAGGAATGGTACTAGCATCATCATGCTAGCAGCGGTAATTCATACCCAGTCTTCACCTCATATGATGCCCTGAAGAAACCAGGGGTTCAGCCCTTTTATCTATACCTAACCCCATCTGCAGTCATCATCCTAATGGCTCAGATGAACGTTGTAACCTGTATGGCCAAATGACTTGTTAATATTTCTAAAGTACTGCCAAGCTGCCGTCCAAGTTGAGGTTAGACTAGGGATTAGTAGAAAGATGGTAAAGATTCAGTTTATGATTATGTGAACAAAAACAACAAAGATGAGGGCTGATACTGACTTGGGCAACTTTTCACAGGGATTTCTGGAGCAGATATGGGATACTAGGCTCCGGCTGGATGGTAGGTTGCCAGCTACAATTCGAGTATCAGGCAGTGAAGCGCAAAACTGTTGTTGCATCTTGCAGTATTTGTGAGGCAAGAGGTAGACTGCAGTAGAGCAAGGATGTGGCTCATGATCTGTGGAAGTCAGGACTGTGTTCATTTAGGCCTCAGTTTTCATGGATACATATACTCACGGACCCACTGAGAGGATCATTATTCCGCAATCTACCTGCCCTCATCTCAGCACTTGGGTGTTTTTCAGAATTCATCAGAAAAGCAAGCTTTTCATTCCCTATTGTTGTGCATTTCAATTCAAACCCAATGCCACAACTAAGTCTATATGCTAGTATATATGCAGCAAGCAACTAAATGTAAAACACATTGGCCATTTTTTGCTAATCCTTATCCTACTGATGGGGATTTTGCATGACCTGGCAATCAACCTAAAACTTCATTCACTCCTACTTCTATCCATAACTGAACTCTTAACAGGAGACCCAACTGTAACATAGTCCTAGACTTGGTTTTTACCTCACCATGCTATTGGCAGGGAATGTACCCATTCTGTCACTGCTCCTAAACTTAGCCACCTAGGTCTTGCTGGAACCTGGAACAAAATGCAAGTCTTAGCACAAAGTTCAGGCAAAACCTTTCCCTTAACTGAAATCCAGCAACAGGCAGCTGTCACAGCATACTGGTACATTGCTGGCAACAGCTGGCAGTGTAGTTTGGCGAGCCTTGAAGAAACGAGAAACAATTCTTATCAGTTGCACTAAGCACATCCCTGGTGGTACAAGTAGCACTGACTTCCACGCCTGTCTGATGAGTAACTACCCACTAGTTTCTCACTACCATACTTTTGCCCTGGAGGCTCTGGTAGGTTCTCCAGTACAACCCTTACTCTACCTTCTTCAATCTCGTCCTGACTTAGACACAGTGTTACCTCAGAACAAAAAGCTTTTGCCCATGCAGTTACAGTACCATTTCTCACTGTTTTCCTATGTCTCTTGAAGGATTTAATGACTAGTCTTAACCTTACCCTCAGAATTAATCAGGAAGCAATTGCCTTGCTGGCTTCAGTATCTTTCTGCCTTGCAGTGTTCAGACATCATCATAAATTCTTCAGTGTGTGCTGTCCTAAACTCCAGCCCTTAGCCTTGGACATAACCTACTCTATACCTTTCTGCACATAAACAGAATTACTGCTGCTGGAAAACTACCATCCTTTCAGAGAACATTTAACTTTTAGTTACTTGTCCAGCTCATGCTGTAAGAAGCATGTGCTCTTTAGGTTGTCTTACAGACAAAATTGAGGCTAGAACAAAATGCTGTCATCAGATTTAAGTGCTGCCATCCTGAATATTACAGCATCTGCCTAGGATATATTTATACTGTATACAGGGCAGTTGAAGGCAGTATCATGTAGAAATACTGGATCTGGATGAACTGATATTTGCAGTCTTACAGCCTGCAACTTAAGGCCACAGAAAAGTTATTTCTACATTATTTGGGTACCTAAATATAAGGTATGTGACAGTGCCTCCAAGCACATGACTGTGAAGCCATGATCTCACTTTCAGACTTAAGTATTGTCAGATAATTAGTGCAGAAATGGGTCTCCTGAATACAGCAGCAAAATAAGTCAGTGATAACACTCAGATTTTATAGTAGTTTAGTAGCAGGAGCTAAATTCTGGCTGCCTGTCAGATCTCCAAAGCACACCAACCATCAAGCTATGTGGATTTCTGCAGTGGAAAGCACCAAGATCCACTAGTGAAACTGCTCTGTTTTTTCAAACTAGTTGAAGACCCACTTGGAAAACAAAGTGGGTATGGCTTTGCAAATAAATGCTGAGGATTAGAAGAATTGATCAAAGGAGGGAGACCTGAGCTCCAGTCCCTTTTCTAAACACTGTTCATGCATTTAATCCTACAGCTTTTTCATATATAAGCTGTTGGACCAACACCAGGACTCATATCTTCCCCTCATCAAGAAAGTGTGAGGTTAGAGGAACATGCACAAATTACTTCCTCCTACACTTGAAAGAAGCCAGTGCACATCTTTCTTTACTAACAGCATTGATATTGCTAGTTCTCTAAAACATTGCTAGATATTCAATGAACTGCACCATGCAGAATTGGTCAAACAGGCTGATTAGCTCTCATAACAGCCCCCAAAAGAGAATGAGTATATTATATATCTTTATGCTATGTATAGGAAATACAGAATCCAGTGAAACTGAGTGATGTGTTCAGTCACGGACAGAAGCCAGTTCACAGCTAGGTTTTTCATGGAGTGCAATCAGTTAATTTATGCAAGTTATCCTGGAAAATTCTAGTAAGAGTGAGGAGGAGGACAGGTATGATTTGGGATCCAAAGTGAATGACAAGCCTCGCTGTGGCCAGTGGATGCCATGAGCACCTTCTGGTTCAGCTGGAGCAATGCAGTCCCATTCTGTAGTAAGAACAACAAATGGGAGCTACAGCCCAAATTCACTGGGCTGCATAACTGGTGCAGAGAAGAGCCACCTGTGTCAGCAGTGGGGGTAGTGGTTGCCTTTGCAAGGGTTTTGGGCCACTGTTTGCAGCCTGTGCAGCAGATTGAAGGAGAAAGCCAGCAGCAGTAATTGCAAGCATGACTAATTGAGAGCATAGATGCAAGTTGTCGATGTCAGGGTACAAGATGTGTGGATTTTGAAATAAAGCAGTTGCACACTGTGTTTAAAGAAACATGACTTTATGTAAGTAAACAAGATTAGACCAGAGACTATGCCAGACTTTAGAGTCTGCTTTTTAATTCTGATGGAACAACTGAAGTCATTAGGTTTGAAACATATATGCTAAAAGCAGGTACCGTATGCAAGTATTTTGCAGATTTATGATCTTTTCTTTTTAAATGAGAAGTCATATTAGTCAAAGCACTGAAAGAACTGAGGGGGGAAAAAAAGAAAATCAATGCCTGCCTGCAAGCTTCCATTTCTTGTCCATCAATAGCAGCTCTGAAACTTGTGGCCTAGACACTATAAACATTGTACTGAGGCTTAGGTTTATGCACATTAGTCATGCTGAGGACAATGGAATTCTGTTTGAATAGTTCCTGTACTATTTAAGAGACCAATGTGTAAAAATGACTGCCATTCCCAAGTCAGGGAAAGCCATTTATTTTCATACTTCTGTTTCTTCCTCTGCAAAGAAAAGGAACATACATAACGCAAATTAGAATTTAACTGAGGAAAACAGGCTTTTCAGTCTTAGCAATGAATTAGCTGAAATAATTCTGGCAAGTTCCATGTTGCCAATGCAGACATTCAAAATCAAAATGTAGTATTGTGCGCCTGATGTCAGGTTAAAAATAACTATTATAAGCTTCCAGTGAACACAAAGGCATTTCTCTCAGTGTTGATTTTCCAGAAGATTAATACAGATAATTTGATTCTGCAAAGACCTGTATTTTTTTCATTTATGAGAACGAGCAGTTCAAGTAAATCTACTGAAATAAGATGCAATATTAGGACTCTGCCTTGTTTGATAGCAGACTTGATACAATGATCATAAAGAGTTTTAAATCAAAGGAATGTGAAGATATATTTTAACTGGATATATAGCAAAAGGAACAACATTATGACATAAAGAGATGATGGGTTTTGTATCAGTGAGTGATGTTATGTGAGTATTGAATATAAAAATGGTTTATCAGCACCAGTCAGTAAAAATCTGTCCATTATATCTTAACGTCTTGCAAAGGAACAAGCAACTTATTAGATCTGCTTATACTATTCTTCCATTAGCAGAACAAGTGACTTAAATTGTGTTTCTTTTATTTCAGAACTGAAGGGATGAAGGATCATTCTGTCTAGCTTTTAATATTGTATTTGACACAAAAAAAAGTCAGATGTGCATACTGGGAGAGGTTAATATGAGTCACACTGTTTATGAATCTAGAAGATTGTCTTCAGAAATTGTGCTCAGTCAAAACATGTTCCATCAAAGTGATAATGAAGGTGCCATAACTAATCAAATAAGGAATAAAACCACTTTACAGGACAACACAAAACAATAACATCCTAGAGCAACCAGGATTCTTCTGGTTAATTTGGATGTGAGACTTAAAAAAGATCCCAGTCTTACTGAAGATTTCTAGTCCCTTTCCACTATTAAGTTGAAAGAAAGAGTAATGGATATTCTGCCTCTGTCAAGGAAACGGAATTCTGTAAAACTCATGGCTTTGATACAAAGCAACATTGACTGAGATCATGGTGAAGAAAAAAAAAATCTCTACCGTTTTTCACCTTTGCTGAGAGGCATATGAATCCAGGAGATAGAAAACAAAACAGGGACATTGCAAACCTGAATTCTGTTCCAAGCTCTCACGCAAATCTCCTGTATGACTTTGGACAACTCGCACCACCTGCCTTTCATTCCCTTACAAACATTTTGTTTGTTGTAAGATAGCAGTGCCTGTGAGACAAAGGCTCTTGGTGTATGTTTGTTTACAGCACACAGCGTGACAATGTCAGGGCTTAAATTGAAGTCTCTAGGTAAGATAAATTACTATGGGCATGTTCAGCAAAAATAAAATTAAGAACAAATGAGATTGTAAATGACAATATAATAAAACAAAGAAAATGGACTGTTTGGATTTGACACCACCCGGGTGTTAAATGTATCAGTGGGTAGAGGTACATAGCATAGTTCTGATTCTTGCTATTGACACCAAAATGAAGCTAGAGGGCAAGTTCAGGAATTTCGTAAGATGAGTTCTGCTTTGCAAAACATAATTGAATCTGTTGTAGCAATTACTCCTAAATGGAGAGTCACAATTTTCCCTTTGATAATTATGTTACAAGGTTTGAAAAAGATTTGAATAACAATGCACCTAATTGTCCTTTCACACAAGTGACAGTTCCCAGTAAAGCTGGTAGAATTGTATGAATGAAAGCTGAAAACTCAGGCCGTATGAGTTATGACAGTTCCAGCAGTTAGTTAGCTGCTACCCGTCCTCTTAGACTTGCCTGGTTTATTACAGTGTCCTTTTACAAACAGTGGGGATATCACTCCTCACGCAGCACAAGAAGAATAAGCTTCAATTTTTTTAAAGACAGCTTCATTGCATCAGAGGAGTAAACTTCTTAGTCTTGTTTTTTATCATTGTTAGTTGATCTCTCAGATTTCCTGGGCTCTAGTTAACAAGTGCGTGGAGATAAGAATCTGGCCTTGTTTTTTCCCCTTGGAGGGAAGTCTGTGCAATGAACAACAGATATGAAGAGTTTGTGGTAAGCTGTGTTGCTAAACAGAAATAGCGCATCATGCTGCAACAGATGAATTTTCCTCAGTACTTAATGTTTTTTGCTCTTTTATGTCTCATTATCCCTCAGAAAGTGTAACTGAGACATGAATAACTGAAGCCAGGTTATTACTTTAGAGTGAGAAAAGTCTCCTAGCCCACAAGAATTCCCAGGAAGTGTTACTTACCACTGCTCAGGGTTCTTGCTGGGACTCATAATTCAAAGATAAATTGTTTAAGTGTGGGTGTAAACCATTTTGCCAAAGCAGACACATTCCGGCTTCTCCCCAGTGGATTCCTACAAGCTTCATCATCACCTCTCTTTTGCTCAGATTTGCAATAAGGAATTTGTTCTATCAAGACAGAGCTTTGTCAAGCATAGAGCCATCCCAGTATTGGCAGTGTGTATACACGTGGTTTAACACAGGAAACATAGCACGGAAACATTTGCTTATTGATGATGTTCAAGATCATGTCACCTATTTCATTTACTGGAAGCACGTAGGTGTTGCCTAGGACCATGAGACAAGTGAACATTGTGAGATTTCTTAGTGAAAAAATCTGTTAGTGAAGAAGCACTTTCTCATTATTATTCATCAGATGTGTCCATCCAGGAAAGGTTCAAATTATTTATGGGCACCATATATTGTAGTTATTGCTATTACTATGTATATCCAAATCACTTACACTTAAATATAAGTATCTTTTAGATGATGAAACACTTCCAATTCCATCAATAAGTAATCCAGAAAAATAATCAACAATAGGTACTAAAGTTAGGGGGGGTTCTCATATCTGGCTAATGACCTGGCTAAGAATTCTGTAAGTTCCAAGGGGGTTAGCAGAGGGAAGCTGCTTTACAGAAAAAGACCTGTGAGTCCTGGTGGGCACCAAGTTGAACGTGAGCCAGCAATGTGCCCTTGCCCTTGTGACAAGGGTGGCCAACAGTGTCCTGGGCTACATTAGAAGGAGCACTGCCAGATCAAGGGAGGTCATCTTTCCCCTCTGCTCTGCAGTGCCAAGGCCACAGCTGGGGTACTGTGTTCAGCTCTGGGCTGCCCAGTACAAGATAAATATGGAGCTACTGGGGAGAGTCAAGCAAAGGGCCATGAAGATGGTTAAGGGACTGGAGCATTTCTTCTATGAGGAAAGGCTGAGAGAGCTGGGGCTGTTCAGCCTCGAGAAGGTTCGGGGGCCAGCTCCTCAGTGTGTAAAAACATCTGAAAGGACAGTGTAAAGAAGATGGAGCCAGACGGTGCCCAGTGACAGGCCAAGAGGCAACGGGCACAAACTGAAAGACAGGAGGTTCTGTTTGAACATGAGAAAACACATTTTTATTGTGAGGGTGACTGAGCACTGGCACAGGTTGCCCAGAGAGATTGTGGAGTCTCCATCCTTGGTGATATTCCAAAGACATCTGCACGTGGTCCTGGGCAGACTGCTCTAGGTGGTCCTGCTTGAGCATGGGTATCAGACAAGATGACCTCCAAAGGTCCCTTCCAACCTCAACTGTTCTGGGATTCTGTGATTCTATGAATGCTCTGAATCATTAATGCTGATGTTTGGTAATTCTTGGAACACTGGCAAAATTCTAGATAATGAAAGAAAATTTATGCTATGACAATATTAAAACCACCTATTAGAGACTATCCATCTGGCATCAGCCTTGGCCAAGAGACTAGAATGGCTGGAAAGGACTCTGTGAGGAAATAAGTATGATAGTGCAATTACAGCTAAGCTAAGTACAAATGATGGATATTTTCATTAACTTGATTGTTTAATAGCATTACAAATTAGTGTACAAATACACCTCCCACATAAAAACAAACAAACAAAAAAAAAGTTGATTTAATAAATTGCTTTGTGACATTTTTATTTATAAAAACAAACTTTGACAGAATTTAAATTACAGGTATAGAATCTTCACATTTAGGCCAGGATACAGCCGTTATATTTGTAATTTATTTCTTCAGGTTTCTTCACTCTGCACCTAAAAGAAGCTTCAAAATCACTAATAAGGTTTACAGGTGAGGCTGGAGAGCTAGAAAGTAATTAAAAGGATGGATTACTGACAAAAGTCAAATCAGGTAGTAACCTGGGTAAATTGTTCATAAGCAGTGAGAAAAAAAGTAAGCAACCAAGTGAACAGCCTCTACTCACCGAGAGAATACAGGATGTTTTACTTATGGGACAGGAGACTACTTGCTATGTCTTAAAAAGCTTATGCCCTGCACTATACGGTCAGATCAATATGAGCAGACTCCTTGTGAAGCTGTGACCAAGAGTAATAAGGACATGATCCCTGTACATCTGGGAACTCAAGATTGCACGGGTTAAAACTATGCTACTTTCTGTATCCATGCTAATGACACTGGAGCCACGTGTCCAGCTCTAATGGCTAAACCTCAAAAAGAGTGGGAAATAAATTACAGAATATTAGAGAAAATAAATCACAGGGATAACTAAGATGTGGAAAATGTTCCTTACAATAAAGGACTTACAACTGCTTCCAAAAAAAAACCTAACTTCTTTAAAATGAGCGTAAATCTCTCTGCATTGCATGGTGGTGAAAATGTCATGATATCTCTGAGGTAACAGTGTCTTTCATCCAGCAAAGTCTCGCTGAATGCTGGAACATGCTGAAGTATAGCATCAACTACATTTAATTAGGTTTTATGTTTCTCTAATTCTCCAGCCTACCCTTTCAAGAAAAAAACTACTAGAGATGTTCCTAAGACCTCCCAGTGGCTGATGACTCACACAGTAAAAGGACTTTGTGCAGCAGAAACATAATATATGCAGGTAGCTTTTCCAGTTACCTCAGAGAGCCCCTTTGGCTCATCTTACTAATTCAATGCACATATTTGAAACTATATGCTTTGAATTATAACTTTTTTCCCTTCAGAATAAAATATTACTAATTATACAGTGGAAGTCCTGACATTTAACCTCTCTAAATTGTTCATAACTTTAAACTTCAGCAGCCTCTCGTGAATTTGTCTCAGAGTGCTGCTTATCTGTATTTTATTGTGCTGCTTTTTCAATTGTTGTAGCAACGTTCAGGTCATGACTTCAGGCAGGAAATATCCATGAGAATTTGCTGAATGCTAATAAGATGATCACACAGACAGTAAATTTCTTTAGTAATAACAAATGTGGAAGGAGATACAGATAATAAGGCAGAACCATTCTAGTTTGTGTCTTTTATAATGCTCCTTGAAGCCTGAGGCATTCAAACCGTAAATGACACCAGCAAACAGTATCAAGTTCTTTTGTGCAGAAAGCAGTGAACAGCCCACTAACAATACTATTATCATCCAGCAATATACCTTTGAAGTTAACAAAAGAAACTACCACTGAGATTAAACAATTAGCCAAAAATCTGTATATGATAAGAAAAGATGAATGAAGCAACTATCTCTTTGATTTATAGTTGCACAGCGAAATCCACCTAATGTCAAGGCCTCGGTAAGAATCAGATTCCTGATACAGCCTTTGGTTATATGTCTGAGTGAAGCCAGAGACAAAGTTACAAGGTCAACACCATAACTCAAAAACTCCATGTAAACACGATCATCATTTAATGAAGCCAAGTAAGAGCTTTTAAAGCCAATGATCTAGTCAAGGTATTCTGAAACTATAACCCCACAAAAGGCATAATCCAAGTGTTGGAATCCATGTCACAAACAAAAAGCTCTACTTCCAAGCTGCAACCTCCCTTAACTAATGTTTTTTTTTAACAGAACCAGACACCGTTGCAACAGTTCCTCCAAATTCTTGCCCTTTTGTCAGCTCATTTGCTTCCTTCAGCATCAGTCATAGGTGGCTGGTTCTGACAGAAAGCTTTGTGATAAATGCACAGACTTAATTGATCATCAGGGAAGGGGCTGAGTCATCATCCCTGGAGGTGCTTAAAAGGTTGTAGATGTGGCACTTAGGGACATAGTTTAGAGGAGGATACGGCAGTCTTAGCTTTACGGTTGGACTCAGAGTGGTCTTACAGGTCTTTTCCAAACTAAATAATTCTATGATCTTAGATGAGTTGTACTTATCTACCCCAATGCAAAGTGAGGTAGGTGATAAAGTTCTGATTGAACAGCACTTTTTAAACTTTCCTACCATAGATATAAATGAGAATGCAGGCTTATGTAATTTTTTTGTAGCTTTATTGGTAGAAGCAAGTTACTTTAAAGAATTAATTAGTATGGATTCTTATTTAAAATATGTTTGTTTTCTACCATATCGTAAAGAGAAATGTGTCATTTGTATGTGTCTCAAGCTGTTAATGCATCTGATTGCTTCTTAGCACTGAGGTATATCAGAGACAACTCCTAAGTTTGTAAACACCAACAAATTAATGTCAATCCCTCAAGCAGGAGTCAAGTGCATTTTCAGAATAGCCATGAGTTGCATCTGTTTTCCACAGAGATATCAAAACATTGTTTAGAAACAGTCTTTTGGAAAGGAAATACATTTATCTCTTTCCATAGGATGACAGCCAATGATCTCAGACATGTTTTCTGTCGCACTCTTTGAATTTAAACCGGTGATGGCTGTAACTAAGTTGTTTGCATATACAGACAGCAGAAAAATGCCAGCCTGCATCTAAGTGGTATTGAATTCTGTGAATGGTATGACCATTTGCAAACATAGTTTATAAACTATGCACCCTTCAATGTTTTATAGCAAACCGTGCCCTGTGTTGTAGCTTTTCATAATCAGCAGCAATAGAAAACACTGCCAGCCTTGTCACTGCCACTCGGCTCAGCAGCTTCTCTGTAATTAGCCATGACTGGGCCCATCCTCAGACTTTTCAGCTGGGTCCCACCTAAAGCTTTAATAGGTCTTGTTTAATCATATCTGCGACAAAGTCTTTCCACTTCTGCACCACCCATGCAGGCCTTCATCATCTTCTGTTTCACCCACTGCAGCCTCCTCTTTCATGGCTTTCACAAATACATTTTATTGCGCATTCAAAATGCTGAGGGAAGCTCAGTTCCTTGTGTCCCTGCTGGTTCCTCCTCCTTCCACAGACTAAAGAACTCTATTTCTCTTTTGGGTAGCAGAAGGGTGAGTCTCCATGCTGCTCATTTCCACCACATAGACTTCTGTCAATAATGCCAGTCCATCTGTTAAATGTTCACACAAGTAGCTGAAAGCTTTCTACCATGCCCCGATACTGTGTGTGTAAAGGCATAGATGTCAGAGCCCTGAGAACATCCCCCTCCAGGAGGTTTGACTCCCAGGGCTAAGGGCCAACGTAGAGCCGCCGCAGCTGAGGGCAGCCCCCTGCCTCTGGTGCCCTTGGAGGGGGGCTCCCAGGCGGCATTTTGAGGGGACCTTGGGCCCAAGCCCCTTTCACTTGATTTGAAGCTGAGGGTCTACCAACCTATCCCCTGAGCTACTTACTGCTCCTGCTGCATCACAGCCGTATATTTGGCTGGCCACGAATCCCACTCACCCAGACTCCATCCCAGGGACAATTTCCTGGTCTGGCCTCAGCCTGACCCTGTCACCATCCTGAGGCTGTGTCGGACCCTGGTTGCCCTCACCAGACCTGATGCTGGCCCCCACCCGTGGGCCAATGGCCCAAATTGGCCTCAGTCCATCCCCAGGGAGTTGCCTATTGCCCAGGGCTGGGGCTGCCCCTGCCTGCCCCACTCTCTGGCTGGGGCAGTGGCACAGGCGCTGGCTGGTGATGGCCTGTCCTGCCAGCCGAGAATGTCCCCTGCGGGTCCTGGTTCCCTGGGATGTCAGGGAGCAGCCAGCCCACACAATAAGCACAACCTGGTAACCTGGTAACCTTCCTTCAAAGCCCTCCCTGCGAACTTTATCTGTGTTGAAAATAAAAACTAAATCAAAGTCTGGTTTTGTTTTGTTTGGCCTAGTGTATTCATAGTGCTTTGTGTGGACCAGTACACAGTTACGTGTTGTCATTCTCACTTTTTCTGTACGTTCTTAGCTGTTTGTACAGAGCCATGTAGAAGAAATCTATTCATGGCACATTTAGTCACTGGGAAAGATTATTGGCATTAGAAAGGTCAGTAGTTTGGAAACTTAACCACTCTTATCTGGAAACCTAGGGATGAAGTGCTGAATTATTTTACTCTAAATTAAGTCACTGCACTAAAAGTATTTATTTTCATCTCTTTACAAGCTGTATGGTTTTCAAAAGCCAAACTAGAAATAGAAAGGATTTGAATATTTTGCTTTTTGTGTTCTTGTTATGGTTTGGTGATATTTAATGCTTCCCACATGGAGCTAGAGGTCCTTTTTGAAATCTTGGTTCTCTGTACAGTGAACAACAGTCCCTCAGCCTGGGGAAGAGGATTTAACTCTACAGCCTGAAGTATTTGGTATCTCTGAAAATGAAACATTTTCTCTGCATATACTTCCTATAAAATTAGGTCAAATTCTAATATCAATTTTGAAGTGTAAGTCAGAGTAAATTCACTGACTTCATACTGGAGACCAGGACAGTTCTAGTACTTACATAATTTCATGTTTTCTGCTGTCATCAAGATGGCAGCCTTCCCAAAATTTGTATGGATGACAAAATTTTATCCTCTGTTACTTCCCCCAAAATGGTATTGATTCGTTCAATAGCTTTTGGCACTATGCCTGGAATTGTCTTTAATAAATAATTTTCCTACTCTCTAAAGATTTTTTTACTGTTTTGAATTTACATAGTTTTTGTAACAAGTCTCTTTGATTAAAAGCACTATTAAGTATGGTTAAGAATGAACGGAACCAAATTTGAGCAATTCATCATTTCCAATTCCACAAGCCAATATTGGTAAGTATAGAGTAGTCCTGGCTGTCCTTCACTGAGAGAGGAGTAATTTTTCAAAGTGCAATACCTGTCCAACCTGGAAAACAGCCACAGGATATCTTACAAAAATTCCATTCACCAGCATTGTTGCAGCTGCGATGCTCAATAAAACCCTGCAGAGGTTGTTGACTGGTCTCTGTAGAGTTTACAGTTCTTCCCCACTGCAAGTGAAAAGTTTACTGTGACTCCCTTGTTATACTATCATTCTTCTCAGTAGTAGTGACTAGATTTTCTTTTTCTGGGTTGGAGTTACTAAACTCGGACACCAAATGGAACCGCAAGCTTTAGGAACAAGTATCTGCATAACCGTGCATGTGGTCTGCATGACCAAAGGAGGTAAACCACTGCTCTTTTGTCCTCACTGTTTTGTCTACTGTACCCAAGTGATGTTCACCTGTGTCCATTCTGTGCTTGTGGGTATTCTTGGAATGCTGTTAGTATTCAAAACTAAAAGATTTCTGAGATGGACAGACAGAGACCGATGTCTGTGGTGGGCTGACCCCAGCTGGCAGGTAAGCCTCCACCCAGTCCTTCGCTGACTTCCCCAGTGCGGGGGGGAGACAGAAGACACAAGTGGAGAAAAAAACCTCATAGGTCAAGATAAAGACAGTTTACTAAGTGAAGAGGAGCGGGGGAAGCAAAAGCCCAAGTGATACAAAAGCAATGAACTCACCACCAGCAGACCAATGCCCAGACAGTCACCAAGAAACAGCTGTTTTGGAAAACCTCCCCCTGTGTTTTGCTGCTGAGCACGATCTTATATGGTCTGGAAGATCCCTTTGGTCAGCTGGAGTCGGCTGTCCTGGGGCTGTGGCCCCCTCCCAGCCTCTCGTTCACCCCCAGCCTGCTCACTGGGATGGCAGAATAAGAAACAGTGAAGGCCTTGGCACTGTGTGAACACTCTTCAGCAACAGCTAAAACGCTGGTTTGGTCAACCATCTAAAATACAGCACCAAATGGGCTGCCATGAAGAAAATTTTCTTCTTCCCAGCCAAACTCAGTGCAGTGCTTTTCAGGAAACGGGGGTGTGCACTCTTTCCTGAACAACCCCCAGGGCAGAAGTTATTTCAGGCCACCATCAGCGGTGTGGAGCTATTACCCTGGCCAGAACCAGGGGTCTTTTGGTGACACTCTACTTAAGCACAGTCTTAAAATTGCAGTCTGTGGGAGTAGTCATTCAGGCAGATAAAAGAGGACTCTTTAGTATTACAGAATAGAAACAAAATTGACACAGTGGTCATTCAAGTACTTTGCAAAACAGCTGAAAGATACAAGTACTACTCCCTGTTCACTGAAGAACTGCAGCATAGTGGAATCATGCTCACTTGCAGACACAGCTTGGCTAAAAGTAGCTTCTTCTTCCAAGAAAGCAGATGTGCAGGCTATCTTCTATACTCTTAAATAAAACAAAGCCCGTGAATGGTTCACTGACTTGAAGCCAAGTGGCCTGGGCTACATCCCCACTGATGGGCACCTGACCCACATTCTCCGCTGGGTTCGACTTGGAGTTTGATTTTCAGTTCTCAGAGGCTGTACCACCATACCTTAGAGAAGTGGTTTTGTAGGATGAGACAAAATGCATCTCTTCTTGCCTCTCTGAGTGTGGCACGAGGGCAGGCAGGAGCATCTGAGCATGCAAAGCTTGCTGGATGGTGCTGAAGGATGGGGAGGGCTGAAGGAAGCAAGCCTAGTGCAGCGCTGTTCACACAGAGTATCGGAAATGCCCTCTGGCACAAGGTTTCCCCTGGACTTTCCCTGGGCATCGTCTCAGAGTGCTAGTTGGCACAGACCAAAATGGTGTCAGGAGCTAAAGGGTGAAGGCTTAATGATACCTCACTCAATCTCATGTCTTAACCCAGATCTATTTTGCAACACAGAGACAGCTGCAGGGACCTTTTGCACCACAGCACCCAGACAAAGGCAACAATGGTCTTATGGGTATGAGCTTCTGTTGCTAGTATAAGATAGATGTTCCCCAGACCGCTATCGTTGCACGGCTAATCAGCCATGGGCAAGCAACCGTTTTGTTGCTAGTGATGAAACAGTATTGTATTGCCAACTGGCAACTCTTATTTTAAGAATGCACCTGCAATTAAGTATGGTTTCCAGGTAGTTTTCCAACTGTAGCATATAGTTTCCAATTCAGATGCATATAGTTTATGCTCAGACACAAGCCGACACCCATGTTAACCAAGAAGGGTAATGTGTCGTGGATTTGGAAAACTACATGAACATCACTGCAAAGCACTGGCAAGATGCAGCACAGGATTCTCAGAATATCCAGCATTCATATTCTTTGACTGTCAGTGATGAAGAAATCACGAGGATGCTTTTGGCCACCTTTGTTTGGGACTTTCTGTCTTTTCTTTCCCAGCTGATGGCAAAACCTTGCATGCAAACCATGTGACTGCGAAGAAATTCAAGTATACTTCCAACATTTGGTGATGGAACACCTATATAAGACACTGAAGGAAAAGTGGCACTTGATTCAGAAGCACAAAATGCAAATATTACAAACATCGCACAGAACTGCAAGTTCACACCAGGATACCATATCTCCAAAACTAAAGAGAAATATTTTGCACGCCAAAGCTCACTGTGTTTTAAAGGATTCTCTCACCAGTTCACACAAGTGCCCTTTCACAGGCAATTTGGAGCTAGGGTCAAGGAAAATTAAGAACCTGTACAAGTTAGTATCTATGCCATATGTGGTGGTTGTAATGAGTAATCAATTGCTGATGCTTGTACTGTTTTATGGATTGTGAAATACCTTGGGGCACATTTTAATGATGTTGCAAGGTACTGAAATGCCTGTTGTGCTTATTTTTTTTAGACTTCTGGTGTGAATGGACTGCCAACCTGCAAGGGTTACAGTATGCCAAATTAATTTTATAGATTGTGTTGGTAAAGGTCGATTCATTTAGCAAATAAAATACCAATTAATTGTATCCCTGTGCTTGCTCATTAGAGACATGGGGTGCCATTTAATTGGTTCATTTAAACTGCTTGAGCTTTTGTGTGTGTGTGTGCGCACATTTTAATAAAAACTTTTTTGCAGTTCAGTGTCTTCCTCTTTCTTGCATTTAAAGCACTGAGAATGTGTGCTTGAACATGGTAACTTAAAAAAAATACTGACAAGTAAATATAGTTCAATTGCTAAATAAATTCAACTTGTCCCACACGCAGGTCCATTACCCAGTGCACAGCACTGATTCACACCCCCAGTCAAGGTATTTCTCTTTTTATTCTCATTTGTGCAAAGTAGAGAGCTAGGTGGTAATCCACAAAAACTAGCTCAGCTCTCAGCACATAGTTAAAACATTTTATACACTTTGAACAATTGTTTACACTTGCATTTAGTCTTGTTACTATCTTGTTACTTCTTACCCTGTGAGATTTATGGTGTCTATTCCTTCTCCCAAGGCCATGTTTTGTTAGCTGTTTGTCAGGATTTACTAACATCCTCTGTTTTTCAAATTCTTTCTTGTTTTTCATTGTAGATATTTATACATATTTTGTCTAAATTTCAAGTTAAATAACAGACTGGCCTTCTGTTAATCATGTCTCTGTGAGCTGGTCGACTACAAACTTGTAATTAAAAGGGGGATGGGAAAGCATCTTTGGTAGGGAGACAAAAAGATTTCCTGGTAGATCAGTACTGAATTCAGGAGAAAGGGAGATTTTGTGTTTTGCCGGGTGTGTTTGACTTAATTATTCTGCATCTCTTTCTCAACATGGGATTTTCTGCATCGTCACATCAAGGTGGTCACTCCCCACATAAAAAGAAACTGAAAAAAGCACAATACAAGCACTAAATGTAGTACTGCTTCATAGATGTAACAACCATACAGCATCATAGGCCAGCTGGGAGCTGTTGCCCAAGATCAGATGCTGGGAGGACTGTCAATCACATCTTCAAATTGCAGAAATAGGAGGCCTTGCTGGACTGCAAACGCTGGTTTGCTGGACACTGGTCAGTGTCTTTTGTCTTTTATGCTTGTTCATTTGGCATTGCTACCCAAAGCTACCAATGGCCAGCTTAGTGAGACTGCATTATGAAGATTAATTGTCCTGTTACAGAAGCCAAAATTATGGTGCTTGGCCTATTCTCTTCATCTGTTCACTGAAATATAAGTATCTCTCCCTGTGCAATTAGCTGCGCAGGAACACAGCCTTAGCTTCCTATAATAGGTGTTAGCTGGCCATCAGGAATCAGTAGGTCCCTAGTGGTACCCTAGGTACCACAAGGAAAAATGAGGGGTTTCACACTGAATAAGGTTTTCTAAAACACCATCCATCTTCCAGCAAGTAGATGGACAGAATGGTCAGAAGACACAGAAGCAAGGAGCTGGAGGGATAGCAGGGGCTGGGGCAGGGGTCATCTGTACTGGAGGCTGTCACTTGCATCGTCATGACAATCTCACTGCAAGCTGAACACAGAGAGGGGCCGGGAGCAAGAGAGCAGCATGTACTCGAGGCTTGGGAAAAATCCTCAGGACAGAGCCTGAAACATCATTGCTGCATTACTGGCATACTTGAAGTGGAATCCAGGCTGTTCCTGTGAGAACTGACTTTGAGGAGAAAAGTAACCTCATAAAAACTTACAGATAAATTCTGTAGAGAAATAACTGTAGCAGCTCCCAGGTCTTTGGCCATGTTAATTTGATAGGGGTGAAGAGATGCATACTGTGAAAAAATATATATTTTAAATAGAAGAAGAGTTAACCCTTATGACATTGTAAATATTTTTTTACTCTCTTTGTGGTATTTGAATGCCCTTCTGATTCGGTGAATGTTATTTTGTCTGCAGTTCTGTGGGGTACAACTGGAAGTCAGTTCACTTAAGATAAGGGCATCTCTCCATCCTACACCCCAGTCTTCTGCCAGTTGTCAGCTCTAGACAGGAAGAGCCTTAGTGGAGCAAGGCATTTTGGGGTGAAGGGGACCTCTGATTTGTATTTGTGAGAGTAACTTGATGGCTCGGAGCCGAAGCAAGGTAAACTACTGTGAGCAAGAGCCGAATCAGTACAGGTATCGCTGTATTTCACGCTGTTGAGAGAGCCTCAATCATCTGATCCCCAGTTGCACTGCCTCCATGTTTAGCATGGCATTGCAACTGTTTTAATATCCCACAGACAGAAGGGGGGTGACTAATTCAAGAACCTTCTTTTATTAACCACCTAGATATTTAATCAGCAGCTGTTTACTTCATCCACCTTTCAGCTATTTAAAGATACTCCGCTTGCTTATCTTTGAAGTTACTTGTTTACCCCTCATTGAGTGTGTGATGGGATCTGACATACTGTGTTAATTTAATTTTGTTTTTCAAGTCTGTGGCAGAAGAATAAATCTTAAAGCTGGTTTTCATGGTATTTTTATATTCACATAGCTGAGAGAGAATCAGCTAGACTCTTCCAGAAGCTCTGGATGTTGTAGTACTGTCGGTAGAAAGAAGATGGAGCACTGCTGCGTCCCAGGGCATGCAGAGCCTGCACACGGGCTACACCACGACAGTCTATAAATAGATGCTGCATGAAACAGCTTGACAATCCCTCCACCTCGCTCTCCTGATGTGAATTGCCTTGTTAGGAGCTTGAAACAGAGCCACGATCTCACCAAAGAACGCTGCATGTGTACCAAGACATCTTCATAAACCTTATGTTAAGCTAGTCACTGGGGGCAAGGAGACCTTCAGCCTGATGGTTTAACAGCATTATTTGGCAAGGAGTAATTAATTACTGTTGCTATGGAGCATTAATATTTTATGGGTGGTGATATTTATTAATAAATGAGTGTTTGGAAGATTTGGAGTAGCAAGGGGAGAGTTAATGCCAGGCTCTGTAGCGCTGAAACACATATCAGGTATTTCTTGACATAAATAGATGGATAACTCCAGCTTTCCCTGGTGGAATGAATCTCACTGACAGTACGATTCTTCTGCTGGTGTTCATTATGCTCTGGGACAAAAACATAGCTGTTTTATTTTTTACAAAAACTTTAAACTGGAAACCAGGTATTTTGCTCATTATAACAAATTACCAGTTATGTAGGTGAGTGACAGATTTTAATAGTGCTGACATCTGGATTATGTGCATTAGACATATATCAGCAGTACCCTTATAACAGCAGCGCAGCATTTGTTTGTTTCTGTCTTCTGTGGCAGTGGAATATGCTTGAATACAGAAATATTTTTCAATTTTAGAAGAATGCATTCAAGCATTAACCTTCAGGGTATCAGTCATTATCTGTGATTAATGACCAACTGGTAATAAACAGCTCAAAGCAACGACAAAATTAATTCTGTAGCCAAACATCAGCAGATAAAATTTGGCTGAGCAGCTGTGTTTCTAAATCAACTGTCACCTAAAATGTCACCTAATCCATGTCATATTACGAAGTAGATGTTTTGCTCAAAAGAGGATCGACAGAGAAACATGCTATATTGTTAAACTGGAACTGGGCTTCACTTATGAGGACTTTTTTCTTATCCTGCCAAGTAGCCAGCCTGCTGTTGAACCTATGTTGGAGTGTTTTCTTTGTTCCACGGATGATGGTTCAGACACTAGACATTCCTGAAAGACAGAAGGAAACCTAGGATGCAAAGCCCTCATTGCTTATATGGCAGTTCAAATGAGATAAGCATGCTAATACAGAATACTGCCATGGGTTTTTTCCTAAGAAAACAAGGAGCAGGAAAGTAAATTTCACATGATTTCACTGTTACAATTTCCCCAAGAATCAGATTAAGCAGAAAGAATCTGATGCAGCTGAAGAACATGCAAAATTTCCAAAATCCTGCATTTGACACTATTTCACATCCTTCTCTAAACCTCAGCTAATATATTTGAGATCATTTTCATGGAGAACAAAACACAGCAGATCATTTTCTTAGGTACAGAAGGAAAGCTGCCAGCACTTTGAGTGATATGACTGATACTAAGATTTTAGAAAATCGTCTTTGAAAGCTAAGAAATGTAAGTTTGTTTCCAGAACTCCTGATTTCTATGAATGCCACCATCAGGGAATGCACATCATAAATCACACACACGCAGGCACACAGGGTAGGAGAGCTACTAAGCTGGGCTACTGCCTAGAAATGAGCTCCAGCAGCGCCTCGGTACAAGCTGCTGCCTAAGCCACACACTGCCTGTGTGTTACTCATACTGAAGACCACGAGAGAAGGTGTTACAGGGAGTAAGTTTGGCATTCAGAGTAAGTAGCCTTTTGCCCTCCAGTCTGAACCTTCTTGGAAATATTAGAGTTAAAGGTTCAGAATTATTTCCACAAGCACAGAGATGGCAAACGTTTTCCTTGTAATAAAATAGGTGTGGTCCATACTGGTAACATCATTCCACAGGCTGCAAATTAAATAAGGCATGTTGGCAACAAAGCCTGCGTTGTAGTACGACACATAGTGTGAAAGGTACTGCGGAGGCTGTGTTACCTAAACCAGGAGTGCCTATACCAGCCAAGTGCTTCCTCA
>JAVJGJ010000059.1:85521635-85562318 GCA_035590215.1 Microhierax caerulescens
CCTCGTGACTCAACGGGAGGATTTTTCCTTTCTTCCTTTTATACTCTTTTGATATCAACCATTGTCCACGTCAGAGACTAAGTTTGGATCCAGCCGCACCTAGACTCTATCAAGGGTTTGGAGAGCAAGGGGGTCCACTCTGAACCTCGTGACTCAACGGGAGGATTTTTCCCTAATTCCATTTATATTCTTTAGACATGAACCGTTGCCCAAGTCTGAGACTAAGTTTGGATCCAGCCGCACCTAAACTCTACAAAGAGTTTAGAGAGCAAGGGGGTCCACTCTGAACCTCGTGACTCAGCGGGAGGGTCTCCCTTACCCTTTAGCAGCTTTAATCTGTATGTAAATTGATCCAGTCAATTTTCATTTGATTATTCTTGGCGTGTTTTATCTACATATTGAGTAACAGAGTGAACCTTGTCATCAAACCTTCTGAAGTCACCGTCCCACTGCAGACAGGGCATCCTGGACCAGGCTCCAGGGGTTTGATCCGATCCTGCTCAGGTTGCCCACCATGATTTCCCTTACCCCAAAATACGAAACTAACAATGTTGTCCAGAGGAAGAGCCGAGCTCCCTCTGAGTTCAGCTGGAGTCTAGTGGAGGAGTTTGGAGTCATTTCGATGCCTGCCGGGTTTGGGAGAGCTCCCTGGTAGCACAGGGAGGGGTAGCACTGATGCCTTCCAACCGAGCCAGGGCAAGTGCTTCAGTAAGGGTAAGGGAAAGGCACACGGTGGAGGGCCCCAGCTCCACTCCGTTGCACGGGGTTGGAGTATCCCTGAAGGATATCTCACACTGTTATGCTGGGAGGCAGCAACCCGCGGGGCAGGGACTCCAGGCAGCCGGCAGACACGGGGAACTCGGAGGATTATCAACCTCCTGCTGCTGCTTCTGCCCACAGGGGCTGGTGAAAGGGGCAGGCAGACAAGGGCTCGTACGCCAGCTGTGGGGAAGCAGCAGCCCCAGCCACACACCATCCAGTTTACTCTGCTTTTACATCCCTTGTATTGCTCCACTCTCCTCCTTGATTTCCTACATTAAGCAGGAACGGCAACGGAAGGGGCTTTCTGCATGGTATATGGCTCCTGCCAGAACCTCAAGTGGCTGAAGGAAACGACACGTGAGTTTTACTGGCCATTGTACACAAACAGCAGCTTCAATGGCTTTTAAGTCCAAGACCTGTTTTTAAGAATCGTGATACCTATTTGAGTCAACCAAAGCAATTTTACGGCTTCTAAATGCGCAGAACAATCCAGCCACCACCTGCAAAATCGGGCTCAGTCACTCACTACATCAGGTTTGATATTTATAAAAAATTCTGTGTCAATGTATATAGGACAAAGCACAGCTCAGCCATCTGCCACACAGCTGGATGGCTTGTGTCACACACTGATTTGAAGGTTAACGGGTGTAGCTTTCCTGCAAGAAAGAGAAAAAGAGAGAGACAGGGAGAAGGGGACATGTACCAGCACAGAGACATAAATTCTCCACAGTCTTTTCTAGCTGATGGTTGCTCTTCTATCTCCCCCCACTATGTGCTATTTCAGCACCTCCCAGGTGACCACTGAGTGACATAACTGGTGCGTTTCATGTGTGTGAGACTCGTGTTACAGCTTCTTTGAGCTCTTTGGTGAGAAACAAGAGCCCATGCCGGTGAGATGCACATAGTGGAGGGGACAGAGCCCTGCCAGCTACCACTGCAGTCTGCTGACTCCCTCGCTTTAGTTACAAGGAATGTTTGAGTTCTGAATATGTTTGTGTTGCAAAGAAAGTAAGTGCCAAAACACTTCCACCAGTATACATGTATTAAAGAATCAGGTCTGACCTTTTTATTCTCTCCCAAGAACCTTAGTCTGCCATCTGGTGATGCGCAGAAGATAAGCAGAAGAGTTACTTGTGTGGAGTTGAGACAGAAAAGCTTCCAGAAGAAACAGGTGCTGAACAGCAGTCGTAGATGGCATAGAAAACAGAAAACCTGAGTATTTGCTTCTGCTTTTCTAAGGCTTCCCCTCTTGCTAGGCTGGGAATGATCGAGAAGCAAGGCAGCCAACTGTCTGTGCCAGGAACCACAGCAATCGCCTCAAAGCCCGTATGTGGTAAATAGCCACAATAACCTTACAAATGTTTGGAAAAAGCTCGGTGTGAATGGGGGCTGGCATGGCTAACATTTTGAGCTGATGGCGTCTAGTGCAGGCACTCAGTCTAGAATAATCAACCTGATTTTCACCAGTTCTAATTACCCGTACGCCTTGTAATGGAGTGAGTGTCAGGGAAGGGTAAACAGCTGAAATGGGGCAGTGCGAACCCTTGGTTTAAGTACTAGACGGCAAATCAATATAATACAAATCTTTCTAATCACTTTGTACTTCAGCTCTGTGTCTCAGCACAGTCTCCAGAGATGAGCAGGGCTGAAAGGGAAACAAAGAAGGCAAACCGAAAAATTGCAAGTTCTTTGGATTTGAAAAATCCAAACCCATGATTTCATATCATATCTGTAAACACTTTAGACATGATTTCACAGGTTTCCTCTTAACGATATATGCCATATTCCAAATGTCTCTAGAATAAAAATCTAAAGCTTTAAATCACTAACTAAGAAGTCCGGCAAACTCATTTCATCTCCAGATGCCAGTCATGTGTGAAATAAGTTTGATATGTTCAATTTCTTTTCACAGCTAGCAGAAGCCTTGGTTTCTTCCTTATCACCAGAAATACGTATGTATATATAGTTTGCAATTCCAGCTCACATTACAAATTATCACCAAAGTTCGCTGGCAAAGCTGCAGGCAGTTGCTTGCAAGAAGTAGCTCACAAAGTGTAATCTGCCTGGTTTAAGCGTTTCACTACAAACTCCTCTTATTAATGAAAAAAAAAGTCATCAAGATAAGGTAAAGAGCTATATACAGGATAAAAAAAAAAATGGGGTGAAAGTTGAGAGAGGTTTCCTATTCCTCAAGAGATTGACTCTTGTTTGCACAAACCTGGGGAAATTGGCAGAAATTCACCGTGGGAAGGAGGACTGAATACAAAGCAAAGAAAATGAATGTTTTTGTCAGTTTACCTTGCATGCCCAGAGGAATACCATTGCCAAAACCTGCAGCCACAGACACCAGTTATTTTTCATGCCAGCCATTTACATAGCCTCACCATTAATTATCTTTGTCTGAATTGCTGTATTTGGCTGTGCAGTTGAGACAGGAGAGCTGAAATGTAGCAGGAGCTATTGCACATTGAACTGTGAATCAGGAGGTGGTTTCAGTGCCATTTGAGAAAAGCCATGTTGTAGTAATTTGATCATATTAACTGTATTCCATGACTAATACAGAAATCCTAAGGGCTCTTTCTCATGGCCTCAACCTTAATTCCCTCATGATCAACTATCACGTTATTGTCTCTGTCTGCTGTGTCTCAAATGTGCATGGGAAATATAAAGGTTACAAAGGCAGATTTAATCCTTCTGCTACAGGATGGGAAATGTCTAAGCAGTTAGAACCATAAAACTGCACAGCTTGCTTACAAACCGCTTCATGAGAGTCTTTTCTCCAAGTTCAGTGAAGTGTCACGAGGTAGATGAGACATATCTATAACGTGCCCTGCCGGTGGTGAGAGCACAACACCCGAGCCCAGACAGTGAACTTACTTGTGTCACGTTGTTCTGAAGCGTAAATGCGAACAGCAGGAATCAAAGGCCACCGATATCAAGCTTAGAACATTTAGCATCAAACAGGAGACAGGTGTAACTGTCTTGGTTTCATTCCTCTGGCAGCAAAGGAGCCCCTTGTAGGTGAAGGAACGCCAGGCCAGGAGACTGCCCCAGTACTCTCATCTTCTCATATAAAATGATCTCCCTCATTCGCAGACCATTCAGAGCAGCCAGCCTTGCTGAACAAGCCGCAGCATATCTCGCACCATTCTAGGAATGCTGAAATGTGAAAGAAAAGCCAGGGCTTAAGACTCAACTGTGTTTAAAAAGAAAACGGTGGAGGCAGAGCGAGAAAACCAGCAGTGAAAGCTGGTGCTTTTTGCAGTCTCAAGGTTGGAGATGTTTTTATGGTTTTTACCTTTACATTTCATGGACAGCAAGTACCCTGCCTGCCTGCAGCAGACAGTTTTTCAAGACCTTCCAGTTGAAATTCCTCCCTCCTCCACTTCTCCAATGTGCACAACAGCGGAGCAGCCTGCAGTGTTATGTGACCTGGCTGGTGATGGCCACGGCAAAGCTGCTCCTCCCGGGCGAGCCAGGCTTGCCTCAGTCCTTACCAGCTCTCCACAGCTCCGCTGCAATCTTAAGAGCTGTTGTTGTTGTTCTCCAGCCCTTGCAAGCACGTGGCTGTAGCAAGAATAATGTCACTATTTAAGTACTTAATGCATAATGCCTTCATGCGGTCCACTGCTGCGATGACATAGCACAAATTCCTTATTTATAGCAGTTTATTAAAGCTATCTCAAGCTCATTTAAATTAATTCTGCTTGGTCGTTCCTCAGCTAACAGCTATTGCTCGTCAATTACTGCTCAGGTAACTCGCACTCCTGGGAAGGGTCGAAGATGGTTGCCTACCCTTTTCGTCGACCTAAGTTTTGAAAGCTCAGCGTAGGTCGTTGACCCACCTTCGGATGTCAGTAATACTACATGTTGCTGAGAGCATGACAAATCGGGGAGCCCAGGGAAGTACCAAATGGCATTTTGCAGCAAAGGGTTAGCTCCTCAATGTGAGCGTTTAATTACGTTGCTCAGCACAGCTGACATGTATTAATTCTTATTGATGATCCCCTGGAAAACACAGGGAATTAGGGAACAAGTACAGGCACCAAAATATCAAGCTGAAATATTGCTTTTGCTTCTTGTGTGCTGTCAGTGGGACGGAGTCTCTCTGCCGGTGCCTGGGTCACGGATGCAGTGGCAGAGGGCACGGGTTGAGCCTGCAGGAGAAGCTGTGACCCCGAGGAGCTCCCTCGCAGGCTCTCTCCGAAGTGACCAACTACAGAAGCTGCCCGCAACCAGGAACGCAGTGAGAAATACGGGTGATAGATCGCAACAAAACACAGAACCTGAACCGCTGGCGAATGCGTCACACAGGCAAACCCTGCGAACGGATGATGTACCAAATAATTGCAGTTACCCTCCTCTGTCTTCTTCTGTCCAAGCATTCCATTGCTGTTGTGGTCGACTCCATAAGAAGGTTTGCTTCACCCCCCAGACGGCAGTCAGGAAAGCCCTGGATGCTCCCAACTGATCTCAGACTCATAACAAAACAGTAAAAATTTACATTTTTTTGGTCATGCTGAGTGACAGCAGATGCAGGAGAGGGTGTCCCATGGACCTTGCACTCCCTTGCTCAAACAACTCTTTGTGACCCTTAGGAGCGGGTGGCATATCCCAGAAGCCATATGCCTCACTGGGACAGACTCCTTTTTGGTTTCTGTTCTGTGTGAACGAAACCAAGACCAGCGGGTTCTTCAGTTTCTTGAGATGTCTCTGTCATTTATTTATTTAGTATAGGAGCAAAAAAAAACTGACTTACTTGATTTCATGTACGAGTGTTGTCGCCAGCCTGGCAAATGCACCCTCAGCTGTCAATAGGCGACTCAGATTTGAGACGCAGTGAACTTATAGGATTCGTTTTACAGGATAGAGGAATTCTTGGCTTGTTAAACAATTCCAAAATGTTAAATGCTCTTGACAAGAGGAACCATTTTTCTGACTCCACAGAAAGGCTTCAGGGCTTACCACGCAGCTGGCAGATGCACCCGGAATCTGAGGGCTGCAGAATTAAGTGATGTCCATCTATCCTGTGGATAAGAACTGATGTACCTTGGAGTTTGCTTTTAGAAAGAGCTCTTTAAAAACCCAAATGGAAATATGGGATCCTGTTTTGTTCTTCAGAAAGCTGCTTGATAATAAAAGAAAAAGAAATGACTAATCCATGTTATGCTAAGCTATGGTTTAAAACAACACAAAGAAGATCAGCCAAGGAGAGTTTCTCTTGACTCTTTTAAGACAGGTTTTGCTTTTAGTCGTAAGTTCCTCCCATTACACAAGACGAGAATTGTTAATTATTTCAGAGCTAGGTAAAAATAAACGTTGAGGAAGATACAGATTCAGTTATCAGTGGAAATCTGGTCAAACTCCTTTCACTTCAGCGTAACGAAGACGGCAAGTTTTGCTGACGCACGGTGCGATGCAGCACTTCCATCGCAGGAGAGCGGCTGCTGGATATTCCTTGCGCCTGAGTTATCACATCTCCTCTACGGAGAGACTATTTGTGTCCACATCCTAAAGAGCCGGTGGTGCCGCGCTGACCCCCCAGCGCATCGCTGTCCTGCCTCCCTGCCCTTACGTGCAGCACCGTACAGTCGGCGTGGGCTGCTCTTTGCAACAAGGCGATCCAAAATAGTTATAGTACTTTTTTGGGGGGGAAAAAAAGAGCACAGAGCACAGGAGGACCGTGAAGGTGCTGAAAGGCCCATGAAGTGGTCTTCAAACAGCTCTCAAGGTGGTGAAACGCCTTTCCATGCAGGGATGGTCAGAACTGGAATGTCATGGTTAACTGGGCAGGAACAGTAATTTTTTTGAATAATCCTATGATGGATAAGGACTAGAGAAATCAGTTTAATCCAGATTTGTGTGGGCCGTGGAAAACTTTTTATTTGTTCAGTTGTGACATTAATAGAAGGGGTTTGATAGCCAGATTATCAGCTTTATTTTGACTTGAATTGTCTGCAAAGCACTTTAGGATCTTTTTAGCAGCCCAGAAGAGAAACTGTAAGATACAAATACATCTCCTTCTCCCTTGCTCATGAGAATTTAGCAGTAATAAATCCCTATAATCCCATTTTCTGGAGGAAATAAGAGGCTACTTATTTCCACTGTGTTAAATCTTTCTGGCCAGGCCAGCAAGGATGGGAGGTGGTGATGAGCACCCGTCAATCATGCAAGCACTGGAAACACATCGCTGTTGGGGTGGCCCCATTGGCTTTCACAGGCTGCTTCAGTGACAGCGGCTCTTCACAACTCTTCCCATGTGTTATGTTCTTAAACTCAGCTGGAGAATGAGTAGGATGCTCCACAGAGTGACCTTGGAAACCTTGGAAGCTTTAATCCCTCAGCATGCTGGGGCAGGTATGTAAAGGCACCAACTGATCAGGCAATCTCCCACCTGCACTTGTAGCAGCTCACACAGGCGTCTTTCCAGGTAGTAAAACACTGGAAACTGCTCATTCATACATTGCTGACTATCTGTCAGCAGGCAAAAAAAAAAAAAAAAAAAAAAATTACAAAAGGTAAGCAATGGCCAAAGTTATTCTCTTTATTATGCGTGTATAGGTCGTGTGCTGACACAAAGGGGATAAAAATACTCCAGTTGTCCAAGTTCCCAGTAAGTAAAAATCAGACATAGAAATGATAAGCTAGAAAATGTGTAAGTTTAGCCAGAATGATTTAAATTATAATTTTGACATGAGAACTTCACTGCTAAAAAGACAAAATTGAGAAACTTTGTAATGCAGAAGGATTTTAAATTTGAGGAATACAATTGGGTTTGCCTGGACTACATAGAAAGAGAAATGTCCATGCAGGGAATAATCAAGATACCTTTTCATTAATTTTTCTCCAATTACTTGGCATAATTAATTTCTGACTGCTTGTTAGCAGACTACCAGCTCAGTTAATAAGACTTCTTGCCCAGCGTTCAGGGTCCAGCTTTATGATTTTTAATAACCCAACTTCCCAGCCATTTTCCCTGTTTGATCCCGACCAGTAGCACCCTGGCTTTGGCTTTTGTCAGCATTCCTTGGACATCTGGGCAAACCACTCCTGTGCCTGAGCCAACCCCCTGCTCTCCTTGAGTCTGGGGGTCCTATTCACTTGTCTAACGCCTTTTATTTTTTAGCACCCCAGATTTAGAAGCAACACCTGACTCATTCTGGTATCTCAGTGTAGGCATGGCCCTTTCCTCCCCTCTTTTATATTTTGTTTTTGGGTTTTTTTGTTTTTTTTTGTTTTGTTTTGTTTTTTGTTTTGTTTTGTTTTTTGTTTTGTGGTTTGTTTTGTTTGTTTTGTTTTGTTTTGTTTTGTTTTGGTTTGGTTTGGTTTGGTTTTTAATCAGATCAAGGCATTTCATAAAGCCCCTGAAGTATTTTCTTTAGTTGCTTCAAGCAAGCCCGTGTAAGAACGCCTGTCCCACAGCTCTGTCATGTAACTGAACATCTGCCCTCGCTCTTGCATTACTGAAAGTTTCGCTTGTTCGAGGGAACAGATGTAAATGTTTACTCAAGTTTTCAAAAGTGTTCAAAATGTAATGAACGAATTCATCACATTCTTTTTATCCCATTTATAAAATAAATTTATCTAATTTATTAATAAATTAGATGTAGAGGATATCTTGCTTTCCAGAGCCCTTGCTGACCAACACCTTAAATGTCTTTGCAGCGTGACCTCTTAGTTATCAAAATCCAGGTTGGAAAAGTTGTAGCTAGGTTTGCAGGTGTCCCTGAAAATTTGGTAGGGGATGGTCCAATCAAACCTTTGTTTTCCTCAATTCTTTCTGGGAAAATTAATAGCTTGAAAAAATTATTTCTGGGAATTTTCTTTCCCTACCCCCCTTTATTTATTTGAGGAATTTCTGGTCCTGATGGTAATGCACTTTGCAAAGCCTTGATTCGGGTGAGACCACGCGTTTTTTGTGGTAGCTCGGTTCTATTTGTTGTAGCCTGGTTCAAGCAGGGGTACCAGGTGGCAGCTCCCCTCCCCAGCAGCTCCGCTACTACGAGTAGCAGCGCCGCTTTGTCTCTGTTACCCCTCGTCGGGCTTCAGCGCTCTGGTTTCTATCGGAGAGAAAATCAGTCAGACAAATCTAGTCTGTTCCTTGGTGACATTGCCTTACGGGAAAGCCAGAGAGGCACAGAACCTCTGCTCTCTCCTTCGACGGTGTCACCAAACCCAGCACGTGGGATTATCCCCTTCGCTCTCTCCATCCAGACCCCTCGGTAAAATGAAAGCTGGATCCGCAATCCGTTCTGGTCTGTCATTAACGTTTGTCATTCAGTGGCAGCCGTGACAAAGAAATTGGAAACTTGATCATTTTTCAAAGGAAGGCAGATTTAATGAGCCATGTGGCTTTTCTCAGATAATTTTAACACTTGAATTCCTGGTAAATTGGCAGCAGAACTAGAAAATTTTGGAGGCTTCAGATTTACTTTCTTTCCCTTCCAGATATGCTCAGCAAGGTACATCACCATGGTTTTCTTTTTTCCTGAAAAGCTGACAGGCAGGTGAAGGGCTTCAGATCTTTTGCTGAGCCTCATATACTCTAAACATCACTGTTATTTTTTTGGTATCATGATCCTGTGGACACTGAACAGACCTGAACACACACCATCGGTAAGCCAGGCTCCAGACCCTACGGAACCCTCCAGAACCCCCTGGGGTCTGCGGCTGTGCCCCGTCCCACAGGGAAACTGCTGTGCCAAAGGTACGGAGGCACAAAATACCATCCCTCAGATTGGTGATAATTTTTGCCCAATTGAGCAAAACACACTTGTGTAGATGCCTTTCACTCCAGGCTTCTGCAAACATTTAGAAATGGGATCCTTACATTCGAAAACTGAAATAAATGGTGACATCGGCGCCTCTGCAGTGCTGCAAATCTAAAGCCCCAAGTATCAGTGGCTGAAAACCTCTACCGATACGATCTCTGTTCATCCATTAAATCTTCCAATTTAAAAAATAGGACGCTTTTAAATATATGCATATAAACCAAGATAATTTGCATGGAGAATTAGAGCACTTCAAGCACCGGCAGACCATATTAATTCAAATAAAACCGATAACACATCACTGCATTCAGTGTTATCTAATGGACAGAAATATGGATAAACCTGAAAAAGAAAAATTTCAGGAGACCTGTGGAAATGCCGAGATACGCACAGCACTGGGGGTGACCGGTGTGACATCGCGGTGTTTAGCAGAAGGAAGCAGCTGTCCCCAAAGGCTGTTAGCCTCCCGTTCCAGCCAGCTATCGCGACTCGCTGCGGTACATGCCTGCCGCTCAGCAGCTCCAAGTACGCCAGCAAGGAGCACCGCTAGAAACCCCCACAGGGAGAGGAGAGGGAGAAGTGAGCAAAACTGATCTGGCTGGAAAGACACAGGTCATCGGGGGTCACAGCCCCCCTGGAGCCAGGAGTAACTGGTGGTAACAACTGGGCACTGTCAGGTCAATGGTTCGTTACTGCTACCAGCAGGCGGTACGCTGGCACGGACCGAGGTTTCAGCCGCGGCAAAGCCTTGCCCCAGCACTTTCTAGAAAGCAAATGCACTAGGATTGTGCTTCGTCTATTTGCCCATCTGTAAGGATGCAGCTATTTCCTCACAGAAATCTCATAACAGAATGCAAGTCAAGTGCTCGATAAATTTCCGACGGAAAGCACCACTGGAGGATCAAATCTTGTAACTGTTTCTTTGGCTTCAGCACCGCAGCGCCAGCCTACGAGCAATATCGACGTGTATAAAGTGATCCGAGCCAGCCTCAGCGCTGCTGCCTGGGAGGCTCCAGAAAGTGGCAAGACCAGTTCATTGATCTGCAGTGATTCTCCAAAACTCGTTTAGCTTCAAGCTTTTCATTGTGTCTCCCCGGAGAAAACCCTTAATTAGAAATTCCCTTCAGCTATGCTTTTAATCATATCTATTGCTTTATAGATTTTTTTATTTTTTTTCCTGCTCTCCTATGCTTTCCAGTGTTTGGCTCACTGCATTTTAAGCAGCAGGACAAGTTCCAACATGTTTCCTCATCTGGAGGAATTTAAATATCAATTAAAAGAAACCATTGATGTCAGCCAGGATGAATTTCTTCCGACTAATTTTAAAATCATTGCTTTTGCGACCAACATCAGGTTAAAGCTTATAATCAGCTCATTTCAAAATGCTTTCAAAAATGCTTGTGCTGGGGGGCAGCTTTTCTGAATTTTACAAAACTGCATGTAAATAAGCCCACGATGCAGGATGTAATTTTGCACTCAGTTAAGCAAGTACGTAACCGCAGTGACATGAACGTTCCCACTGACCTCTCAGAGAGGAGCTCTGCTTAACTTGTAGTTCAGTGCTGGAGCATCAGGGGACAAGGGCAAGATTTTATTGGACACATTTCCAATTGCATAAAATCCACATATTTTCCAATTAAAATCACTTCATCTTTAAAGAGGAAACAATGGCTTTCTATGTTAACGTCACCTTGAACTTTGAAACATACTTAAATTGGCCAAAGATAGAAACTTAGGTACTGGAAAAGCTTGGAAGCCTTAAAACACATTCTCAAAAACTCCCAGCAACAAACAAGGAGTTTGTTACACCAAGGAGCAAACTCTGCTGGTGTAGAATGAAAGGTCGTCCCTCTCCCAAGCTCAGCATCCCTGGTGCCAACATCTGTGCCCCGATAAGCCACTGAGCTGTGCTTTCAAATCTGTATTTGAACTTCTGCTGCCCATGGAATAGTAACTTCAGAAGAGCCACAGATATGATTTCCAGTAAAAGCCAGCATTTTTTTAATGTGCAAAGGTGTTGGAGAGGAGCTGTCTTTGAGGAGGTTGCCCATTTAGAAAATCAGTTCAAGAAATCACTAAAGCAACATGTTTAACCTCAGGTTTACAATGGGAAGAAAGCGACTTGCGTTCAGAACATCGCATTAAATCGCATTTAAAAAAACTGCTTTTTGTAAATGACCATTTTACCGGCCATCCATCGTACTGACAGCAGCGACGACACCAGGAACTTGATTTGCATAAATCCTTGCACATGTGGAAACGAAGAATGAACAGGGTTGTGCGGCAGAGTTTTGCTAACACTTGAATTCCCAAGTGTGCAGGTAATAAGATTACAATCCTATACACCTGCATCTTTAGCTAGTCAAATAAATTTCATCTGCGAGGTGCAAAAATTCTTCTAGGAAACCAGCAGAAAATAACCTGCACTGGAGGGTATGTATTTGGTGGGGTTTATTCCACTGTACAGAAAGAGCCGCCTATTGCTTCAGTCAGTTTGTTCGAGAAGCTCCAGCTATTCTGCAGAGTGAAAAATGGTGCCACCACTAACACACAGTGTAACTCCGGAGTATTTCCAGCTGCTATCCTCTGCCATGGAGCACCTGAGGCACGTCGCGGAGCAGGAGGCGAGTATCCCTGCACTGCTGGCCGGCGCTGACACCACCGCTCTCCTGGCCAGATTCTTATGCACCACCCGCATCCCCCACTCTCCTGTGCACGAACGCTGCCTCCGGTGACTGGCAGCGCTCAACAGCGCGTGGTACCCGGCCTGGGCTCGGCATCCCTCCCCACAGCCACCCGCTTCTGCGCATCTGTCACTTCATTTCTTCCTTGAGTTTTTACAAAAGTCTGCTTAGCCTTTTGTACTTTATTGAGTCTCCTAATCCAGTAACGTCTGCTGAGAAGACGGTATTTTGCCTGCTCATTTATTAATCAGTTTTCATACTGGGAAATACCATTTCTGTCATTTTCTCCAATATCTTTTATTAAGGTATTTCACTTCTTCATACTTTTAAACCCTCCTGAATTACTTGCAGTCACCTCTCAACAGAATCAGCCATGGATAACCCAAACCACAACTCACATCCATGTCCGTATCATTTTTTCAATGCATTTTTCTTAACTTATAACATTGCCTCAGAGGAGATGCCGTGACTGAAACATGAAGTCACTCGTTAACTTTTTAGAAGTTTATATATAATCCTCGGGTTTTGTGCCTAGATTTATACAGGTCTGTGCGTGCATGGGCACACAAACAGAGCTTAGAAACCTCATGTTGCACATTTTTAAAAAAATCCTTAATGTAATTCAGCCTTTTCTGAATTTTTTTAAGATTTTTTTTTTTAAGAACCATTTTTAAAGAAAAAAGTTTGCTTGAAAGGGAAGCCATGCTGCTGCTAAACTGTTATTTTGTAATGTAACATAAAGACCTCTAGACTCCTGATAGTGCATTTAGCTACTCCATAGGAGCAGAAAGCCTTATAAATTATAAACATGTGCATTAATTTTTAACGCAAGTCTAAAAATGCCAGACCTAAGGAACTGATGGACTGGAGCAACAGAACTTAATGAGGACACGTGTTAATTGGTAAGTGAAAAGGTAGGATTTCTCTCTGAAATGAATGAATCTCTGTCCCCTCACTCCACCCTGGTGTTTGAATAATTTTGCAAGCATTGCTTGAAACCCCGTAAGGGTACTCAGTAAGTACAAACTCCTGTTTTAATACAGCCTCCCCCGGCGAGGGCATTCTGTAATATTCTGGCGTTTTAGGGGTCCTCCTCAGAGGCGAGGTCAGGGTGTGAACCTGCGTCCTGCACCGGTGACTGCGCCTGAGGCTGTCAGCACGACACCAGCACGGGGTTTAGCTCCTCACTACTAACTCTCTTGGTATTAGTATTAGTTGGAATCGTATTGTTAGTACAAAATAGTATTGTTGGAACAGATCAAGATCTTTGACAGCAGGATTCCAGTGATCTTACCCTGCTTTGAGCTATTTCCAGGGCTGTATAATCCCGCTTGTTTGCTAACTACTTTTCTTCCAGAAACACGTGAATCGTGAGGGAAGAAGGTGAGAAGGGAACGCCTTGCTCCCCAAGCAGCTCTCTGCGGGCCGTCACTTGCAGGAATGGCATCGGGTAGGGCTTACTAAGTTAAAAATAGTTTTTACAAGATTACTGAGCTCGTGAAGCTGGAAATGCCGTTCTCCAGCACCAGGCCGCAGTCCCCGGGCACTGCTGCGGGGGATGCTCTCAGTAACAGCGTTTTAGAAGTCAAAGATGACATTCCTGTGCTTTAAAAAAACTGATTATCCATCAAGATGAAGCTAAGCAACTTGTGTGGCGAGCGGCTAAGTTTCTCCCTTGTATTTCTCCACAGATACAAAAGATGGTGGTCTGAAAGCTCCCAGGCACGCAGCGAGCGGCCTCCTTTCCTGCACACCCCATTTCACAGAACGCTTCCTGCATTCCTGCATTCCCTCTCTCTTCAGGGCTGCCTGTCAAAGCAGTAATTGTAGACCCTTTCAGTGCTTGAAACCTTTCCAGTTAAAATTACAAAGGCCTTCGACTGAAACTCACTTCTCGGCGAAGCAGCATTCTGTTCCGATTACGCTTCGGGTGTAACGTACGTGCTGTAGCACCAGCTGCTTTTGGTACAACGCACGTGCCATAGCGTAACACCACCTTGCTGTTCACCAGGCCAGGCGCCCAAATTATACTCGCAGCTTTATTTCTCTACGCTACGAGATGCGAGCATCATTACACGTACGCCACGTGTCAGCCCACCTGCTGATGTCAAAAGGCAGCAGAGGACTGATGGGATGTGGCTGGATTTCCTAAGGACTTCTGAAAAACATCCCTGCATAACCTCGGCTGAGTGGCTAGGTGAAAAAATGAAGGTGGGAAGAAATAGCAAAGTGCTACCCTACCGCTTCCACAAACGGGGCTCTCTGTGCGTGAGGGTATGAATGAAGCAGCGCAGACCGAGCGGTACCGGCAACGAGAGAGGAAACAACCGTGGTCAGTGAAGTTGGGGAACATGAAAAAGTCCTGAGCACTGGGAAAACCCTTCCAACTTTGTCTTGTCTTTGACTACGCCAAACTGGCACCTCTGAACCTCAGTAAAAAACTCCTGCCCTTCTAGAACTGAGTGCTGCCGCGTGCCAGCAGTGCAGCCTTAACGCCGTCAGGCTGGGGACTCGGAGGGAATCGGCGCACGGAAGCAGGATGAGAGCAGGCTGCTGCCAAATGCACACGCTGGGAAGGAGATCTTGGAGCTTCACACTAAAACTCAGAGTTTTGCTCTTGCGTGAAGTTAGCCAAGAGGAGGAAATTTAGTGTTTTGCAGGAAAAGGGCATACTGAGTTGAAGCCGGGCCAGATGAAGAAAAGGCACCGGCCCGGAGCAAAACCAGAAGGTTCAATAAAGCTTTTCAACATATCAAGCAGCAGGGAAGCGGTTGGAAAATCATCTACTGGTGCACCTGACAGGTGAATTAAAACTCATTTACTTCCATTCTACAACGGGAAACACGGTCACTATTTGGTGACCGGCATACTGGATTATTGTTGCCTCTAGCTTTGCACACAAAAATCAATTCCAGTGTGAAAATGAACCCCAGTACAGCAAAGTGAGCCAGTGCTGTCAGCACAGAATAAATGATGCAGCAGCAGCAATAATACAACTTTTTTTTCTGGAGAAAAGTTTGCTTATGAAAAAATATCATTTCCTATTTCAGTACCAGTAGGTTAGACTGCAGGGAGACTGTGCATTTCCCAGCGCTCAATTACAAATTAACACGTTTGTAAAGTTCCAGAAACACTTTATTTAAAAATGGAGTTGTAAATGCATATAACAAAATAACATACATAATAAATGTAACAAAAATAAATAAAGAGAACATGTTCATACAAAATAAGAACATAGTAATGCAAAATGCTTATTACAGAACATAAAGGTATAAACGCCTGAAAGAACACAAACAGAATCTCGCATGAAGAGCCTGCACCTTTCATCAATCCTTCCAGCCATTTCCCACGTTCCACTTGAGTCTGCAGAAAAATTATGTTCCCAAGCATTAAACAAAAGAATAATTATGGCGATGGTTTGGTACACTCGCTTTTCAACACCTAGCTCTAGTTTCAATTTATTTTTGCCCTTCTGCACCTTCTAAAACTTTTCTTGTAGCCTCTGTAAACTAGTGTAGTTCAGGCTCCCACAGTTAGCTGGAGCAGAGCATATCGAGTCATACATGAAGGCTGCTTGCTTTTAATTTTTTTAAAGAAAATATGAAATCCATTATACAACAGATTAGTGGTTTTGTTTTTACATCTCTACAAAAAAAGTTTTTGCATTTTTATTAACTGGTCCAACTTCTACTGATTTCTGAAAGCCTGTACAATTTAAAAGTGTACAGAAAGTAGTTTTTTTTTTTTTTTTTTAAAACAAATGTCATATAGGATTATTGCTGAAATATTACAAGACCATTTCATAAAAGCTGCAAAACTGTATCTTTGACCTTAATATATAGAGACTGATGCAAACATAGGAAAATTCCAGTCTATTAGTTACATTTAACAGAAATAACATTCCTCCAAATTACAGTGTTCTGGAAATACAAAGTAATTTACTTTTATTTTTATTATTATTATTTCCAAATGTTAAATTACTGGGACAACTTATAAGGAAAATAGGCTTATATAGGAAACTTTAAATAGACTTGCTTTTCAGTGGTATAAGCAAAACGTCTACGTTAGCAGTTGTCTTCCAGAATCCTTTTAAATATGTAAGACAGAGACAGCTTTACTAGCAAGACTACAGGAAAATATACAGAAGCAAATCAAATCATTCGCTTGGGAGTGCATCTATTGATCAAGCAAATTATGACAACTCTATTTCCAAGTCCCCTAAAGAAAATTTTACATCTCGTGATGATTCCAAGGAACAGTAATTTCTTCTGTAAGCTTATGTTGCATTTGAATTGGTGAGAGCCCATTTGCCTCAATATGCTTTGAAATGTCCCACACTGCTGTATGTTTCAATTTGTTTCCTAGTTTCAACAAACATTTGGACAGAAATGATATGAAATACTTCTACTTTCATTAACATCAAAAAGACATTTGAAGATGATCAAAAAGTGCCAAATAGTCCTTTCAGAAAGTGGATTAAAACACTGCAGTGATAATACAAGCACAGTATTATCAGTTTTCTATGTACACCAAAACACTGCTTGCTGTTTATTAATGTCGATATGCTCATCTATCACTCCCAGCAAATCTTAGTGCAAACATAATATGTGAACTTTGTAAACCCCAAGACAATTTACGCAGCAACAAGTTTATATAAATCACAGAACTGTTGGAGATTTTCCGTACACAAGAATGAATGCTTTCTGAAATCTGTTTTACCTTTTGCAGTAATGTGTCATTGTAGTCACAGATAATGTTTCCGATATAAATCACCTAATTCAGAATTAAGTGTTCAACAGTTCTGTACAAACTTTAGTGGAGGAAGTCCATTCATTAGAGCAGCTTGGCAAAGAGATTTGGGGTTTCAGTAACATTAAATGTTAGACTGCTTGCATGGCTTTTTAAAAGAAATAAATCTATTAAGGGAAAACTGCTGATATAAATCTTTTGCAAAGCACACAACCACAAAGGGCAAATCTGCCACAATCTGCTTTCCTACACTGGTATCTATGCATAACTTTATGATTTTAAAAGGATTTGTGTGACAATCAAAGCATCACAGTTAAAGAAAACTGGTTTAATAAAACAACTGCTGTTTGACCAAGCCTTTTTTTTTTTTTTAATTATAAACCCAATGTTATAATTTTTCCTTTTTTTCCTAAACATTCCACATGAACGGCTTTTGTATCAACCTCACGATGTCACTCATGCAGGGTGGCATCTTCCTCTTCCCCATCCGGGTTAAATCTGTTGAAATGTATGCTGAAATCCGACTCTGATTCAGCATTTTCAAATTCAGCTGCAACAGGGGCGGCGGGGCGGAGAGCCGGAGCTTCGGGCAGGCAGTTCGGCTGCACTTGAGGGCGGCTACTTTGGGTACCGGGACTGGACTTCGGCTTCGGCTGAGCAGGCAAGATGGGGCTGGCGAATCCCAAGTTGCTCAGAGCATCCAGGGTACCATCAGGGTCGATCATAGCATTAATTGCTAAGCAATTAAGAAAAGATGAAAGGGACAGGGAAGAAACCACAAAAACCCCATTTTTTTTTCTTACTATAAAAAACACAAAAATCCTGTTCTCAAACATTTATTTTTATGTCAGTCATGAGCTTTTACATGTGTTGCCACTGCAAAGGAGTGGTGTATCCAACATATATGTAGCTGATACATATTTTTTAAATCATTTTCATATACTGAAACTTTAGAGAAAATGAAACTGCACAAAATAAACCTTGCCTGATATTAGGACAGAAAACAGCGATGACAAACAGTCTACAATGAGCTTATAAGGACTGAAAGCTAGGTTTTTTAGTCATGTGTAAAAGGGGCTTTTTCTCTAATGTTACCATTATATTATGCTTCATTCCACTCCCCTGCCCCCCAAATATCCATAGCTGCTAATTCCATGATTGAATGAAATCTGTATACAACAGCAGTCATTTATCTTTTTAAATGCGTAACAATGGATTTGCTGTCCTCCCTCCATACGGTGAGGGCAAACTGAAGCACCTAGTACATTTTTATTTTACTACACCATTAACACTTTGTCACACTTAACAGAGCCTCTCTCTTTTTGATTTCCCAAAATGTACTAACATCTATTTGAACACCACTGCGTACACAAGGAAATGATTCAGCCTCTTCCTCTGGGCCTTATTTCTTTGTTATGTTCTCTAAACATAATATAATTTGTAATAAATTAACATTTTTAAATTTTAGCTGAGCATCAAACAAATACTAGTTTATCTCCAAGGCTAATGATTCCTTCTGAAACATTCTATTGTAATGTGTTTTGTTGTATGATTAATTCTGAATAACAAATGAGGAAATTTACAACAAATACAAAATTGATTATATATAAGCATGGACCAGTAATCCATTCAACCACACCAAATTAAACAATGAACTAATGATAAAGAATACAGAAATAAGACTGCAACTTCTTTTAAAAATATACTCAGGTTTTAAGTTGATTCTGATAGAGGGAATATGTGTCTAAATAGCAGTCTTTGTAAGCATAACATAATTCTTTCAATTTTATACATAGATAGGTTTTCAGATGACACAAAATAACTTGTCAATTTTGTAGTCTGTGGGCTGCACCATTACAAACAGTGGATTGACTAGTATGAAAGGACAATGTCAAGAGCCAATTCTAAATTTTCACATTATTGTATCAGATATAGTTTGGTTGGGTTTGGTTTTTTTTTGTGATTTCCTATAGATTATGGTCCCAGTGCATTCCTTATACTGAATTGTGCTACACATGAGGGTTTTACTGATGTGCAAAGACTGTTTTATAAACCTCAGGATTCTCTGTGACCTACTCATCAATATTTACCCACAAAAATAGTTATATTAGCAATGTTTCACAAATAATTCCTTTGGGTTCTCTGGGCTATTTTAGTTTTAGTTGAGCCTTTTCTCATGTTTATAAAAAGTATCATCGTGCTTTTGTTTTAAAATAATTCAGTGTTGTTTCTTTACCAAATGTGTCAGGAATGATATGATATTATATACATAACTGATACTGTGAATATATTTTATTAAAATGTGAAAACTTTGTTTCATGATATAGATATATGTAAAAAAAAAATTAAAGGAAGCAAATGAAGAAAAGTGAAAAAAGATTTGTACCTTGCAGCTGTTTCTCAACTCGTTTCAGTTCCTGTAAGATTGACGATATCTCCTAGGAAAGAAACAGACACGTTTCATTACAGAAGAAGAGACTCGAACTACACATCGGTAGTACACAATCCCTGTCCCCAGCCTTTGCAACCAGCTATTTGCACTGTCCTCGCAGCACCACGGTGGTGGCCCAGCCACGTCCACCACGGGTCCCAGGGGGTAGCACTGAGGCTGGATGACCACAGCGCACTCAGCTCGCTCCCCCGGCCGATGGCTGGGGTTAACACACCTCGCTCTGCCCCCGGCTCACCTCCCTGCCCCGCTTCTTCTCACGCACAGACCTACAGACACCGTGTTTCTGTAGAAATGGGGCAAAGTAACAGCAAACCTTTAAAGACAGGTTATGGTACAAGCCCAGGATCAATAGATTAGGGTGCTTTACAACTGCGTTCAAGACGTGAGAACAGAAGGTGACTTCACTGAGGTTTTGTCTGCAACCCTTGGTGCCCTGTGCCCACGGGACCTTGCACAGCACACCAGTGTTGGGTCCTCAGCACTCCTTTGCCTGATAGATTATTCTTCTCTGTGCTGCTCTACTTGCTAACACCGATGGACCCACAGCAACGCAGCCAGAAACACAGCAAATATTAAATGTACCACATCTGAAATTGTAAGCATGTAAATCCTACAACTGAAGGATCCTACGCTGAAGAATACTGTTAATCCAGCTGTGGAGGAGAGCTATCAGTGGTCTTCAAATAACGGAGAATTTTCATTTCCAGAAACCCATTTAACCCTTTTCACAAACCCCTTCTGTACTAAGTAATGGGATTTTTGTGGGTGGCAAAGAGATTGATTACCTTGGATTTTACAAAGTCATTCTCTTCAAGCAGATTTCACATCTGAACTGGACATAAATGTCCCAAGGACAAAACATCAGTTACAATTGTCCTCTGTTAACTTTTAGTAACATCCTGTGGTAAAAACAAGCACTGCATCTGAACAGTATGTTGCTCTGAAATCTGAGCAGAAAACTTGAAAATCCATGCATAGACAAAAATAGTCCGTGGACTTTCAAACAAAGCAAGATGCTTTAATGCACTGAAAAAAATATTTCTAAAATGCTGGACTTAAGAAGAAATGTACAACTAACCTTTTTCTTTTTAAATGAATGCCTTAAACACCTATTCATGGCATTTAGAATATAAAACACCAAATTCTGATCTTATTCTGGAAATGGACAAACTCCTTATATTATACTTCTAAAATCAGAAACTTCCATGAGTAACTTGCTTAATTTAACTTAAAAAAACCCCAACAACTGTCAGTGTATCTATTACATTGTAACGCTCACTTAAAAATGGTTGCTCTTAAAAAAATATCCCATTTTGCAGGAATGATGGGCTACATTTTTAATACTTCCAGGACAAATCAGTCTGGATGAGTTTAATAACTCACGATGAGGTAACAGAGAAATGTTAGTCGGTTCAATGCCAGAGGAAAAGCATTCACATTTTGTTTCTGAGCAGCCCTGTACGAAGTACGTGAGATTTCTTTCCCTCAGCAAAGAAAACTGCCTCTGCAAGTTGACATTCTTAACAGAACAATACTCCAGATGGGATAACGAAGCTGGAATTTCTGTCTGCTCCCACAGGCAGAGATGTTTTTCAAACTATGCTCTGTGTTTAGAAGCAAAGAAGCGAACTAGGAACCAACATGTGTGCTCTGCTCCCTCGCACTGTCACGCAGCCTGGCCATGGAACGGCCCTAATGAGGCAGGGGTAGAAGGCTGCATGAATCGGCTATAGTGGTCATTGGTATCTTACGGTTATAACTTCCCACACAAAACCAACATGATTATTTTTCACTGAGGTGTGCTTTTATTGCAATGTCTCTACATATTACTTTCATTCACATACAGCAAAATACAGCTATTTCTCTAAATAATCAGCAGGAATAGTAAAGTATAAATAATCAGTAGGTAAAGCAGTCTTTAGATGGTAAAACAAGCTCATTTAAAAGCAATTCCATGTTCAACGGTTGTTATCTTTTGGTAAAAAAAAAATACTGACGGTCTATATATAGTCTGAACCCCTTTTAATTCATTCTTTATCTGAGGATTTCCCCTCAACAGTTTCTTGTTTCTTTGAAGATCAGGTTTATTCTTAAAATATACTGAGTGGCAAATAAAACCTTTTAAAGATTTCTGCCTTTACATCATTGACAATTACACATTCCTCTACTGTTTATTTAGAAATTAGGTAAGAGGCTTAATCAATCCCAGAAAAGATAAATATTCATACCATGCTTGATGTTTTCACAATAGGAACTTCACTTTCAGCTCGCAACTTATTTTCAATTTCTTCCCAGTTTCTGTCTTTGTCCTTAAATAATATTCTAGAAGAAACAAATTCACAAACACTATGTTTAAAATAGACAGAAATGAACAAACTAAAACTGAAAGATTGTGTAACACAATACATGAAAGCCGCATAGGGAGCACTGAACAAAAGTAAAATCTGAAATACTGAAAATTGACAGAAGCCATCCACGCAGTTTAAATTTTCAGAGAACCAGACAGGGTTTCAGCAGTATCATTATTACTGACATTAAAATGGCAATTCTGTGGCTAAGTATTTGCTTATGGTGTTGAAAAGACACAGCTGATTCTTCCCTCCAGTAACAAGACTTTTTGTTTGTTTGTTTTTAAAAACCCAGCTATTTTACAGTAGTCAGAGAATTCCCTATTAACACTGCATTTTACTAAAATGGCAAAACGTAAGAGAAAGATTAAGCGGTAAAAAAATGCAACTCTTTTACATTTGTGTTTTATATTAAATTAATGAAAAATAAAACCCTTCAGGAAACGAAAGAAAAATGCATTTCATAGAAGAAGCTCTTATTGAAAAGTCTCAACATGTAAATTGTGTATACATGGATTAATTATATTAGTATCACTGGTATTACATGTGTAAAGAAGTCACTTCTATTATTTGTACAACCCCAAAGCATGCTGTGAGATTCCCCCTTTTTAATGTTTTGCTTCCCTGCTGTGATAAAGCTTTTGTTTTCATTGTCTCATCATAAACATAATTTAAACTGCCTACATTTTCACAAATGGGAAAAAAAAAAAAAGGCACGTGCAGATATTTAAGGTCTGGGTATTATTTTTTGTTAAATTGACACCATGATAACTAATTGGTATTTCAGAGTTAGAAGTACCAAAACAGCTGCAGTAAAACTGCTAAGCAAACAAACAAATCAATTTAAAATCATGAGTGAAAAGTAGTACATTTAAACATGTTTTTAGTGCAGGTAGGTCTCTGAGAAAGTAATTTTTAAGGTGGGAATTCATAATACCTCGCTCATAAAAACTGAAATTTTGAAAGCAAGCTGGGAGACTTAGCACTGCATTTCTGTTCATCTTTCCTCAGTTATTTATACCCTATGGAAAATTCCACTCTCTACTATTATCCTGTCACAAAAGCCTAGTTTTTCAAGACATGCACCCTGTCTTATCAGTACATAGATGTTCATAGACAGCCCATCCAGAAGCTGCTTTAACTCTTCTGTCCTTGAGGTATTCACTTGGTGCTGCTTCAGAACATGTTTTTGTCAGATATTTCTCTAAGAGGAAGTGCTGCTCTCATGACACAATGTCATGGGACTGAGGCAAATGACCATTTCTGCAAGCGACTTTAGTGTCTTCATGTACAAAGCATGCAAAGACTGAACATTAATAAATACATACTCTTTCTGGAGAAGGAAAAAAATAAATCAAAAGTAATTACAACAGTGAGCAAAACACAAAACACTTCATGGCTCCAAGTAGTGTCATCATCTTGTAACAAACTGGATCGTCAAGAGGTCTGATGTTCTGGAATGGAGTGCAAAAGCTTGCAAAGCCATACAACTGCACATCTGGATACCAGAAAGTCCAATTAAAATGGAAAACTTACTGCTGATTTAATTTTATTTATTAAATAAGTAAAAGGTAGAGCCAATTAAAACTTCTACAGGATCACACACTGAACACCAGGCAACTCCTGGAAATACTTGGATTCAGTATACAGAGAATTGTATGCAGCCATACTTTCTGTACTTTAATAAAACTTATCACACTGGAAATCAGCACGAACTAGAAAATAAGGCTTTATTTAGCAATAAACAGCACTAGCAGGGAAAATATAAAAGTTGTCGCATTCTGTGTTTTTTTCATCTACCTTCTGGCTCACATTATACTGAAATACTTCTGCCTATGCATGTAATTAATGCCTTGGCTTGTGTATGTGCTTTCAGACTTAAAGTCTCTTTCAGAGATAATCTTTTTACTTCTCTTTTACAATTTGAAATCTTTCCATTTCATAGAAAATTATTTCATAGGAAAATATCCTATCATTTTCATTTCGTAGGAAATTGCATTAAAAAAAAAAAAGGAAGAAAAAAATGAAAACAGTAATTTAAACAATGTTATTATTTCCACTATAAAGTGGACAGGCCAGTTTGGTTTTGCTATATTTTTCGGAAGCCTATTTCCTTTTTACATATTTTTTTTTTCAATTCTTAATTTAGTATATTTTTACCTCCTGGGGGTTGTTCATCTCTGCCTCCTTTGCTCTTCTCCTTTGTAACCATACTCTTTATATTAAAAGAACATATTTGTAAATGCCTGCCACCTTGTGCTCTTGCCTTTCCCTGCTTTCTGGGGCAACCCTGCCTGAACTTTCTCATTTGGTTGTACTCAATCCCCATGGTTTTTTTCACTGCACTTTGCAGGATGCACACCGAAACACACAGACTGACAAGTAGTGCCTGCACTGACCTAAATGCTTTGCCTACATTTTGCCTGACTGAAGAGGTACTTGCCTGCTTCAAAGCAAGGCCATAACAGTGCATTCACACTGCAGAGTACTGATAAAACCATGTAGGTCTTCTCACTGCAAAACCTACTTACCTCTTCCCTCCATAATCTCTAAATCCCTGCAAACTCATTGTAACATATAAAAGACAGAAAAGCAAACAAAATTGTGTATCTTCTTCCTAAGAAGCCACTACAATAATTCGTTAGCAAAGAACAGGTTATAGGATACACGGCAAGAATGCTGCAGGATTTTTAAATATAATGTAGTTTCTGTATACCAGCAGATAGGAACCTAACAGATTATTCAAAATCACGAAAAAAAAAAAATCATAAAAAAGTAACTTAGCAATACTTAAGCTATGACCTTATCCTGAAGCAAACTGCACATAGGATTTAGTGAAAGGAAAGAACCAGGCACTTGAATCTGGTTCAAATTTGAACACTGTACTAGGACTTAGGGAAAGAAAACCAGTTTGGCCAGCACTGGGAGAATCTAGCCGAGGAATACAACATCAAAGGTTCTCTCAATCCTATTTCTTAAAAATGATGACAGAATTCAGTGGAATTAGGAACATTAACTATAAATTAGAAAACAGAGATAGAAGTGGGGAAGAAACTGGTGAAGCACAGAAGTTATGTATTTCCTTTTGTCCTCATACTAATTCATTTTCATGGTTGATTTTAGCATATTTTAATTTCTGATCTGCTTGTCAAGAATGACTGAGAATATTGATGTGCTTAATATTTTAGCCAAAGCAAAACGAGTCCTTTTGCAAAGCTAGCTACTGCAACTAAAGTATTACAGACAGAAGAGTGCTCACACTTCAGTCACAAAGTCACAGGAAGCACATCCTTCTCCATGTGCACCCAGAGAGCAAGGATACCATTTTAAGTACGTATGATTTAATTTGTAAGGACCATAATTGCCCTATACCGTCTGTGCTCCTGGGAGAGAGCTTTACATTGGTCAACAAGACAATTTGAGTGGGGACTTTTAAAAGACAGTCAGGCTTACTTTTATTGGTGCCTCTAAAAATTTCTCCTCTTCCTTTCATGTTTGAGTACTGTGGGGAAAAATACACAACTGCTAGCTGGAGAAAGCCTGACTTATTATCACTGCATCTGCTCTGGGCAGAAATGTTAACCGGCTTAACTCCAGTATAAGGAATAGAAGCACACCAGTTGGCTGAACTCATGTGCATCAAAACAAAGCTGAAAAAAAATCTGTAATAGGTCCTAGCTGCCTTATATGCTCTCTAAAATGCAATTCTAAAACTATTGTTGCGTTTCTGATTGAAAATACTAATGACATTACGAATAACATCCTATTATTCAAATCCATTCTGAGCAGCAGGAAAAGGGAGTTTTGATCACAGCTCTGGGGAATATGTAAGTAATTACTTATTAATGAAAGATTCTCCGCTGTATTTTTGTAGCAATAAGCAATGCCACTTTCTTGAAAAGTATATAAAATGTTGATAGGTATGTTTATATTTATAATACCATACATGATCACATCATCATTACATTCATTACAATGTAGCTGACCTACCTTTTAAGCTCAGAAAATTAAGCAGAAGAGTGTAAGACTTGATTTTATAGTTACCCGCTTTTCTCAGAATGAATTCACATACATACATTTGTTTTAACTCACTGTACTGAACTCAGTTTTTTACATCAAATAAACTACAGCTGCACTAGCAATACATTTACAGATCAGAAACTACAGACCAAGAAAAATCAGCATGATGAAAAAAGTAGAGTATCTACTATCTACTGCTTCTGAGGCATTTTAAGACACATATTATCCTAGATGCCTACCACAAATAAGTCAGTCAATAAGCAAGATTCTTGCTCCAATGATGCAGCTTTAAAAGGAAAAAAAATATTGGTAAGCAGAGTTCCTTACGCATGTCACTGTATTTTCCTAAAGAATTATGCTCAAAACAAAACTTAATGTAGTATTTTGTTTCTATTTCCAAATTTCAAATGCTTTTTAGAATGCATCTTTTTATTTTCTCATTTTTTCAGATCAGCTATTAAAGTAAATGACAGCATGCACGTAGAGGCTGATTAAACTTGAACAAACTTTTGCATAATTTGTAATGAATTTTGCATAATGAAGCTGATCTCTGTTAATTTGGCACAGCTTTTGAGAGCAACCATATAGTACACCTGTATTTCACAAACTCATTTGTATCTGAAATTTACGTAGCGAAAGACGTTTATGTCTTTTGTTTAATGACATTTAAATAAATAGTATGATACATAAAAGAATGTATCTGGGGAAACCAAAGAGGGAGAGGCAGCAAACAGCATACTTCCAATGTTATAATCCTGCAGCCCCAAAATTGTGAGCTGGAAAACCAGAAGTGAGGTGAATGTCAGTGCAGGACCATGTCCCAGGGTACCAGAGATAAGGTACTCACAAATGTTACCTGTACCCATCAGTAAAAACAACACACAAAAAGCTTAGAACAGAAATAATAAGAATGGGCTACAGGCTTTTAAAGACTTGATTCTTCACTCGAAGCTCTTCCTATTAGCAATAGCAGGGCTAGGAAATGCAGATAACCTAAAGTTTTTACTGATTGATATAGATTATTTTTTTCTTCTTGATTTCTACAGTCAAGTCTTTTTTTGGTCCTCCTATGAGAACACAATCGTCAGAAACGTTAATATAGTTGCATCACCCTATACTGAAATAAATCTGTGATATGGTGATTAATGTGTCACCCATCTAGGATTTCAATATCTGACACTTTCTAGACAAGCTGATCAATTACAGACCAAATATTTTCTCACATTCAGAAAATTATACATGAAGTACAGCCAGATGACTTTATTTTTAATGTACTTGATTTTTACGTTTAACTGCACAAATACATGAAGAAGGACATGTGAATTATTACAGCCCTGAACTCTGTATTTAGAATTTTCATTTATTCCTGTCAACCAAAGCGGTCACCAAATGGCTGTACACTCACTCACTGTAGTTAAAAGGAACTGGTGGTAGAGCAATACGTTAGAATTTTTGACATGCTTGTACTTCCCATTAGCTACTATGACTTTTTCTGCAGGAACCTCTCTATCTAATCTATCTATTTAATTTTCAATAAAAACTCCCAGATGGTTACATCTGTTATTTTAGATTTAAAATTCAATAGTGACCACGTTGTCTCTAGAGCAAGTTCTTTTTCAGAAACTGCTCTCCTCTGTCCCATTTGTTTTTCCTCCTAAAATGGGGGATGCCCACAACAACTTGGCAAACATAGGGGACTCGGTTTTACAGTTCAGCAACATTTCAAATATGTATTTGAAGGAAGGGAGTTTTATAAGACTTGCATAGAGGTCATGTAGATTTTGCACAGCATTTGCATGTGTTGGAAAAGCTCCTCTGCTGGAAGTATTATGGACGTTTTTCTGTCCATGTAAACTTTGCCGATATAATCATGGAATCATTTAGGTTGGAAAAGACCTTTGAGATCATCAAGTCCAACCACTAACCAGGACTGCCAAGTCCACCACTAAACCATGTCCATAAGCACTGCATCTACACGTTTTTTAAACACCTCCAGGGATGGCGATTCCAGCACCTGCCTGGGCAGCCTGTTCCAATGCTTCACCACCCTTTCATTTTTCCTAATATCCAATCTATTTATCTTCTTATAATGTGAAATACACACAAATGATAATGGAAAAATTATTCATCCCAAACCTTTCTGAATGCTAAAAAAGCCACAGGTAACATTGTTTTTTTAAAACGCAGGTTTCTACTAAATACACATGCTCTATCTGTATTGTACAGATCTCTTCTACAAGTAGGAATGCTGATGAGAGCAGACATTTTCAGCAATAACGATTTTTAAAAGCCCACCTGATTTTGCCAGCTGTTTTGTCTATGGATTGTCTTATCTTGCGAGAAAATTGGAAGACTGAAGACAACAGCAAACTGTCCCCCATAACCTGCAGTATTTTTTTAATAAAAAAGGGTATCATCAGTTTAATGAAAGTTAAATACAAACAATTCCATATATTTTGAAATCATGCTTGTGTTCTAATTAGCATCACATAGTAACAATCGTATTTGAAATTTTTGCAAATTTAATAGTATACAAATAATTTTTTCCAGTATTAATGTCACCTGCTACAGGTAAGAAAGGTAGTGTCTAGAATATAAAGTGGGGAGACAACTGTAAAAGCTTAATATATACACGTTACTATAGAGAATCCTATTGTGTACTCACTTCATCTCTGCTCCAAGTCCTTCTCCGGGTAATTGTAGGGGGATCAAGGGCATCTGTTAGCTGAGGTCTAGCATCATTAGGCCGACCATTCCCCTCTGGTGGTTTGGCATGCACTAGTGGAGGGATTTTTCTAAAATTGAGACTTTCATCAAATACTCTGTCAACCAACTGGGGGTGTAAAAGAAAAATGCAATTTATGAAACCTACTGGATACATGCAAAAATGAGATTAACACTTTTTCCTTCTGAAACAGTTTACAAGAAGTCTATAAAATAAAAATAATTCTTGTATAGTATAAAATATCGTTATAGTATTAAACGATGCATCTCTTACGTAAGATTACCTTGTAAAAAGGAATCTATTTTTTTCCAAATACCAGACATACGTGGCAAAATTAGAACACCCCACAGAAATTTTGCTTATAGGTAGGTAACATAATAGTTACTATAAACTGGTACTGAATAATTTATTCCTTTGATTAATGGAATATATCTGTGGAATTAAGCACAATACTATCAAATTTAGTTTTTTTTCCAGATTAATTATTGTTACAGAAACACCTATACGTAAAGGAGATACTGCCACCTGCAGTATGTACACGCTGTGCAATATTTTTTTTTAAAGAAGAAAATAATTATTTAGAAATATAAAGAGTGACCTAACTGGATCTGAGAAAATGAGCACTTCCTTAAAGTTTAGCCCTAAGTCCATGAGAATTAAACCCAAAATCTATGTGAAAGCAGTTATATTTTTTTCTGAGTACCCAACTCACAGGTTTCTTAGCACTGTATATATCTTTTTTTCCACAGAAAAAGACAGTATTATACTAACCACAGTAACATAATGTATTAACCAAACTTTATGCACACAAAAATGAATAAACACATTTTGAAAGAAATACCATGAAGAAAAAAATGCAGTAAACATTTACAACATATCAGGGTGAATTTTAATATGGTAGAAAGTGATGATTTAAATTCAGATTAACATGTTTACCAGCATTAGACCTGTGATGGTTACTAGAACAAGTTAGTCAATATATTCATAGAACAGCACCCCAGAGAGAGTCAAAGAAATAAGAATTATTAGAAGCACAAGGCAAACTTATTTCAAGGCAGTTTTTGACAACGTTGTTAAGAAATTCTGAAGTTATTGTTAACTGATGGTACCTAAGCATTTCAGTGTTCAGAAGATGAAACTTTTATGTCACCTGTGAAAAGAGGGACTTTTTTGTTTTTAATAGCTATGCAAAGTGTTAAATGTATACATTTATATATACTTGTGCATACAAACTAGTATCTTTAAGTGCACTTAGATACTATCCAACTGTATCTAAGGCTACAGGCAAGCAAGAAACAAATAACTATCTTGTCCTATGTTTCGTGGAAAAAAAGAGACAGACAGATAGTATGCATTCTCTTGACAAGCTGTGTTCATAGAATAATATATGTTGTTTGTTGAAATGTAAAGGAACTTTAAATCAAAAAACAATGTAGAGATCATGCACACGGGTTGAGTGGAAATAACTAAAAAAGGCTATGCAAAATGCTAAAAGCAAAAGAAATAAAGAAAAGGAAGAACCTTATGCATTTCTCCATGAAGATCTCCTACCTCTTCTCTAGTGTCTATGGCAGAGCCAGGGGTGGTGGCAGCAGTGCTTACTGTGGTACTGGGGGCAGTGCCTGATGAAGTCACTGAATCTATCTCTCCTGCTACATCGTTGATCTCCCGTGCGATGAGAGCCAGATCTTGACTGATCCTAGTAGTAAAGAGAGAGTTACATTCTCCCCTACAAAAATTACTGGAGCAGTAGAGCCCAACCTGAAGCCTTTGAGCTTTTAAGTTCTAGTTCCTGGTAACTGTGCTATGAAAATGTGTATACCCTTCTAAATTGACAGTTTATTTGTAGAACCATAAAAGCAACTTTTTAACTCAAGTTTTTAATAATATGCCTTTCTTCCTAAAGGAAGAAGGTAGGCAATCTCAAAAGACAGAGCATCCTCTTTTCTTTCTATCCCAGGCAGAGATTGGCGCAACATGCAGTTAAGTAAATCCAACACATGGGATGCACTGGAAGAACGCTGAAAACACCGCACGAAGTGTACATGCAGTAAATCTGAAATGTCCAGAACCCATTTATTTTATACCTCAGTTTATGGACTTGCAAAGAACTTTTTCAGGACTTCTAATTATCTAGCAGCCCTGCAGCTTGCTCAGGTCAAGCTACTTTCATGCCTGAAATTCTAGACCAGTATCTTAAATCCTCAAATTTAATCAAGACAAGCTTTCTAGCTGGACAAACAGAATGTGCCTGTAAACCTGGATACGATAGCACTACACAAATGCAGCTGAATTGTCAGCTGAAGAATCTTTTTTTCTTTCTTCCAATCTGCCACATCAAAAAATATCTCTGCTCTGTACTCTGCTCAGTATAAGGGAGGAAGCTTGCCTAAGTCTGCTTGTGCTACTTCTCCCCCGGACACCCCAAAAGGAGGAGGGAAAAAACCCCCTCAAACCAAAAGCAAAAGCTGTAAGCCCCTATGGCTAACTATGGCGCCCTGAATCTCCAGCTTGGATCAAGCAGTTCAGCAGACCTAGAGTTCAGAGCAACCCACCGATGGGTCCCTTTTCATACTTCTGTCTGAGAGGACTGAAGGCAGAGAAGTCAACCGTGCTAATTCTGCACCACCAAGGACTCTGTCAGCAGCACCACCTGCCACTTAAATGGAAAGGAGCTGCACAGCCATGGGACAGTGACGTGCTGGCCAGCGCTTGTTAAAGGTGAGCTTCTTTCTGCTCTTCATTCACTTTGTCTTCAAGTCAGAAAAAAGGGACACTGTCCACCTAGAGATCATTTAAGACTGAGTGAGCAGAATTTAAACTGGGAAGGCAAACGGTGACATTTCCAGTCAAATGCCAACACTACTCTGTGGTTAACCATCAGCAACCTGCAACAACGTGCAAGCTTGTGCAACTTAGACGTGTAATTGGGATACGGCTGTAGAAGAATCATGCAACAACTACCTGTGACTACCCAAAACTACTCCTGAATTCAAACTATCAAAGATTGGAACATTGAAGCAGAAACCAAGTCAACTGCTCATTTTAATTCAAATATGGCAAGTACCTATTACTACATTAATTAACCTGATTACTACATCTTTTGGGTCAATTTTAATTTATATTTTGTGTTCTTTTATAAATATATATATATATACACACACACACACATGCACCATTAAAACTCCAAGGTTTGAGCTAATATTCTAAGCAGCAGAGACACCAGAGCACCTACTTCCTTTATTTCACACAACCATATCATGTTTTTTTTCTTGAACAGAGAAGTTGCTAATGATCCCATTTGAATTTCTGTAACAAATTTTGGTATTTTATGAATATTTGTCAAGAAAACCAAACCCAAGAAATTTCAATTATCAGTAAATCTTCCAGAAAACAAATGTCATTAAACACCATAATCAAAAGTTGCATCAATCAACTGAGACATAACTCTCCACAAAAATCAGCAGCGCTTCAACGTGCCACAGCCACTTCAAATGAATTCTTACAAAGCAATCAAAATTACATAAAATGTCAGAAGTCTACAGAAAAATGAATTCAAATGAATCCTGAAAATATCATAATAAACAGCTCTAACATGGATGGCAAGCAATTTGTTAGACAATCATCACAGTCAAATGCAAGTCAAGTGAACAAAGTCTGGAAGTAGTTTCAATGTAGTAATGACACTAAGCTACAGTCAGTACTAACAGGAGTTTCTGTATAGAAACAACATAGAGCACTAAACAAAAAGCATTATGAAGAAGAAAATTAGAAACCAGCTGGGAGTTGGGCCTGACTTTTCATAAATGAAACTTTAAGCTCATTCTATATTAATTTTTAGAAACACAAAGTATTGCTTAAGCATAAGGAGTATGTTTTGTATAACCAAGGACAAGCGACTTAGGCTTTAGGTACGCTCTAGTTACTCTGTCACAGCTGTAGGTTGCCTTGCCGATATCTACTGCTTCCTGCATCAAACCTAACAATCATACAAGGCAAATCAATTCAGGGAGGCAAAATTAAAATAAACCTCAAATTCCTTAACCCCCTCAACCTGTTGCAGGAAATGTCACTATTATGTTGACTCAGTGAGCAGAGTCCTGCAGCTACACAGTCACGTAAGGGACAGGCAGTTTCCAATGCAAAGGAAGGGGTGAGAACACTGGGCTTGGGATGGGGAGAGCATGACCATCTCCTTCAACAGCCTGGAACTCTAGTTCTTACTTACCTGTAGTGAAAGAATACCCATAGCATTAGGAAAAAACTCACAAGGATATAAGAAATACTTCTAAGATACCTGTAATAGGTCTGAACCGCTGGATTACCGAACAGATTTTTACGTTTATTCTACTATGTACTTATTGCAATTCCTGCAATGAGTGAGTTTATTTTGTAATGATACTTTAAAATCCTTCAATAAAACTTATGGGAAGCTCCTGTTACTCTGAGGGTCTATATTCCCTCCAGGGAAAGTGGTTTTAGATTAAATTTAGTTATTCCATATTGGTTTTTTAAACACCTCTTTCCAATTTTCAAGTTTATTAACATCTGTAAATTGTAGGGTCTGTGAAAAGTGCAAACTGGGTCAGTCTTGGAAGACCAGTTGAAAGACTGTATGATGGTAACACGGATGCAATGAAATGTTTGTCATACAGCCTCCACACTACTTGCAGGTGCACAAATATTTTAGGAAAAACTTGCCTTTACAGATGCCTATAATGCAGTTATTAAAAAAAAATATGAACTCAACCCATTTTAATGAGAGCGTATAACTATCCTTTTTGTAATGGCTCTAATCACAGTTGAAGGGACTCTTGATCACAGAGGCTGGACTAAGGGCTGGGAAAAAATCCAACGGGGTAGACAATGATAGAGGGGAGACTACGGCTAGTAAAGTAAAAGGGAGCAGAGACACAAATTATAAAGGACAGAAGTTACACCTGAAGCCAGGGGAGCAATACTGTGCATCAGTACAACGAGATACGGAGGCACAGGAAGGATCAACTAGTGACTGGAGCAGGGGGACTCAGCAGAGGTTGACCAAGGAAACTGGTGTTGGAAGCAGTGACAACAGATGACAGCACTCTGGCATTTCACAGCTGCTGAGTGCTAGCTTTCTTGGTCTTAAATACACTCATTTAATGCAGCTTGTGTGAAACTGTATACACAAATTTGGCAATACCCACTTAGGCCTCTCACCACTGGAAATAAGCTGAGAAAGGTAGGGTAAGTATCTAGTCTTCAAAGCAAATATAAAACCAGTATCTAAATGAAGAAAATGGTAAGAAGTCCAAAGGAAGAAAAAAACCTGCAAACCTAACCGTCAAATAAGATTAGAGTGAATCATCAATTACTTCCAGTGTCAGTTTCTCCTACATGAGAAAAATGTACCAAGAAATTTCACTGAAGTAGAGGCTCAAGCTGCACTTCTCATGAGGAGGAAGTAATATGCTATGGCTATCAATTTTTTTTTTTTTCCACAGACACACATTCCTCCCTATACCCATCTCTAACTTTAGATTTATTATTCTTGAAATAAGTATGTCATGATTTATCAAGATGCTATGAGATTCCTTAGAGCATTTTTCCTTTGCACAGACCACACTAGAAAAACAAATGTGGAATAATGTTACCAAAAAGAGGAAAACAAAAAATAATTATGCACACTAAGCAAAACACAACGCTTCACATCTTTGAGACGACAGTATTAAGACTGATTTCCAAAGGAAAACGCTCTTCTTGTTTAGGCTTCCAAATTTAAGTTCTGTGAAAATGTTCAGAACCTGAACACTGGCATCTAAGTTTTAAATAACATTTATAAACGTACATAGTTTCATTAATTTAGTGCAAGCTATCTGAAGTTTTCACTGCTTGGGTATTGAATGATATGGGAGTAACTGGTTGCCAGAATGCAGAACTGACTACCTTTTCCTTGGTTCACTTGAAGCAGGGTGCTATTTGCAATAACAGAGGAACTGCTGTATTAATTTCAGGGGCTCACAACAAAAGAAATTATTTTTTGATGAATACATCTGATTTAAATCAGAAAATACCTAACATGAAAAAATGTCTAGGTAAACCAAAAATTAACATGAGAACATGGTCTCTCCCGTTGCCAAAATCCTTTTTGCTCTCCCTGTCACCTATGCCTCGATCTTAAATTTTACCTCAGTATGAATGTACAGGTAGTACAAAACCAGATCTATTTCAGCCTCAGCAAACAGACCAACTAAAAGTGCTACACAGAGTATCTCTGCAAGTCTCGCTAATGGAACCAAAAGTTCATATTCTGGGATATGGCTATCAAAAGCCAGAAACAATTACCATTTTCCATTAGAAAGAGATGTGCTGGTAACCTGAGTGTTCTGTCTGTCAGTCTCGTAAGAAGAATCTTCGATTACCCATTCAGTCAGAGAATGAAAACACTCGGTAGAGTGCTACTGAAAGTCCATTAGCTTTCCTTCTCCTATATATGTACCTGTGTAACTGGTTGGATACAAGTTTTTGTTATTTTAGAGGCCTGCCTTTAACACCAACCTTGCTATTTCTTCTCGGTGAGCAGTCCAGTCACGAATGTAATCCTCCTGTTCCTTTATTCTGTGCTTGAATGTATTGCTACTTTGAACTGCTGTCCCAGTGCTCTGCAGTCGCGTGGTTTTCAGGGCTGGAGAGGTACGTAGACGGGTATGTTTAGGGGAATTACGGTTTGATCCGAATTCATCTTCTGAGGTGGAAGCATAATCTGTAGGAAAGCGCCTCCATCTTGCACTTACTAAATTAGTTTAATTATTAAAAAAGAAATATTATTGCATCTTTAATAAGAACAAACATTGCAGTAATATCACAAAAATACACAGCTATTCATTATCAATCCCCAGATACCTCACAAAAGGTTTATTTACTACATCTTAAAAAGAAAGCTACAAAATTTGTGTTAAATAAAAATATTAATAAAAACATAAACCGGATGCTCTTTGTATAATGATGAGTGAAATCAGACATAAAAGCCAGTAATTGTATGAGAGCTCAAGCAAACTGTATTACAAAACAAGGGCCCAATTCATTAACATTTAAGTATATAGTCAGATGGCACTTTTTCTGCAGATTTTTTTCCCAAGTTTCATTCAAGTTTTACGTGACACACAAAAAAAATGAAGAGATGTGAAGGAAGGATGGAGCTGGCACCAAGCCTGGAATGCATGCTTACATAAGGAAAGCGTAAAAATCCTAGATGATGCATTATGTATTTAGTTCGGGGAAAAAATACGTTAAAATTAATACTGTGTTACAAAAATCAGCAGCACATCTACAAAAACAGCAGCCTCAGAGCAAAAAGCATATATTCTCACATGTAGCACATAAAGCATATACAGCCATGTCGCTGAAGACAGCCTGAGGTATAGGAGAAGTGAAACTAAGTAGGAGGCTCTCATCCCCCTAAGAACAACTAAAGTCTAGAAAATACATTACAGATACGCTCTCCTGAAACACTGCCAGCAGGAAGAGATAATCACCAAGTGTAAAGGAATGCTCATCATGACAACCTGCTAGATTTGTGTAGGGGATTTAGTCCCCTAAACTCTTGGACATTCATGAGGCTCTGTAATTACTGTAGAAATTTTAAAGTGTGTGATCACCACTTGGTAATTTAAAATAATACATTCAAGTAAATTATTTATTTTTTTTTAGTAGAAAGAAAATGCAAGAAATAATTAATGATTTCTCCTGAAACATTAAAAAAAAACATTACAAATGAAGTATATACATCGATATGAATGTAAATAACAAATAATGGAAGTAATTTTTAGTTGAGAAAAGATTTGTGTAATGCTCTCAAAGATTACAGTATGTAGAATATGACATTGGTGTATAAGCTTACATCCCTTCCCTCACATAAATAATGCATTTTTCATCACTGAAAACAAAAATGTGCTTGTGTAATTTTTTCCAGGTTTAAATGTGGGCTTCAAATAATTTTTTTTTAAGGTTCTAACTTTATTGAAGCAAATCAAAATGTCTCTCCAGTCACTTACTGTTCTCTTTTTAGAGGTTTCAAACTTGTTTTGATCTTAGGGAAGTAGAACATAAGCAGAAAAAGCACATTTCCCCACCAACAGCATGCAAGCAATGTGTGACTGAAGTCCAAATAGCTTTATGAGTTGGGCCCACATTTTATCATCAATTTTTGTTTAAATTCTTTGTCCCAGTTCAAATTATATGCATCAAAATAAATATAAAATTTATCTTAAAATCTCACAAATTAGTTAGTCCAGCAACTCAGCACTGTACAATGAGCATATGTAATCATATATTTAAAAACTAAAAACTGAATGAGAAGTGAAATATCAGAAACAGATTTGATTTCTAGTACTCTACCACTGTAAGTTTCAACATCAGGATCTGGGTCTGGGAGAAGCTTGGATTTCTCTGTGTACAAAATAGCGTTTTATCATGTTAATTCGTATTAAAACATTCAGATTAGAAGCATTTGTTTAAATAAAATAGATTATGAGATTAGTCTTAGGTCCTCTTTTCCACTCATACTTTTTAGGAAAAGATTCTTACATTATACATTCAACCAAAAATACTGGATTTTGTAAAAGCTTAAACATTTCAGAGATACTAACTGAAATGACATCAATAACAGTTGTCTACACAGTACCATAAAACCCCTCTACATTTTTAAAGACCAGTAAATACTAAGGGCTTAAAATGTTGTTTATATTATCAGTGGGTTTCTCATTAATATGGGGAAAAAAGTTATTGTAGGATTAACAGTATAAATCTCTGTTGTATGATTCATGACAAGCAATATCCTAAACACATTTTGTATTAAGCTAGCTGTACATTTGCACGTTTTCAATACTATTATGCAAAATGTCATTGTAGTTTATGTAGATTCCAGAAAGCTTTGTGCAATTAGTTATCTCTGACACCAAAGACTGAATATCAGTACCAGTAACTAGAAAATCCTCCAAAACGTTGCCTGAAATAATCAGCAGATAAACCTAAATCAGTGACTACTCTGCAAGTGTAATGTGTTGACAACACCTTAAGTTGGCAGGTATCATCATTTACACACCACAATCTCACTTTATCTCACATAATCTCAGATCATTTAAGATCTGAAGACAGACTTCATTAATTATATGCCTTAAAAATAGTATCATTGATACATTTCCTTCTCAAGGTTCATCCATTCCAGAGATCCTGAAATTTGGTGCTCAGTAGTGTAACAATACTAAAGTGCAGTTAATAAGGGTTGTTTCCTCTCCATGCTCAAACCTGGGTTTTGGGTTTTTTTTCCAGAGATACCTCAACAGCTTTGATCACCCTGTCTTGCTAGTTATTTGTAATGATGGCTAGGTCAGCAAGCCAGCAGAGCTGCTGAATACAACTGATCGTTCAGTCTCTCTATTCTGACTCAATGCTTAATTTTACAGTTGCAGCTTAGCACCTTTGCAGTAGGTCTGGTCCTGTTCATTTTCCAAATACATAGCTCCTTCTGTAACATCATCTTCAATTTTCCTCCACAATTGTGAAAAATGGTCTCCAGTCTCCTCTGTTTTTATTGATTACACTTTACTCTTTGATGATTCAGTGCCTTGATTAAATCTTTTATTGCTTGTACTACAAAATTACTAATTCTGCTTTACAGTGTGTTGTCAGTTATCAAGCATCCCACCACAGAAACACTCTGGTAATTACTTGAATGCTGGTAATTCTCATCCAAGATGTTCCATTTATCTTCTAGCCCTTTCAATTAAAAGTAAGCAAAACTTAACAGTATTAAGGATTAAAAAAGATTCTTGAAATTATGGACTTGCTAATCATTCTGAAAATTTTAGTGCTATTATGTTGCAGTTCATCCGCATGAAGTACAAGACAGTAAAAAAAGCCAGTCACTACATCTTTTTTTGCCCCCTTTTTACAGGCATGTATGTGTGAACAATCAAAACGATTTGGGAAATGTGGTGATAATTTTCTCTTTGGTAGACTGGATTTAAGAAGCAAGATTTTGCTGCCAATGTTTAGTGATCTACAGTGCGGTAGGTTAACTATACTCTGATGAGAAGACCTATAGAACATTTTCAACACTTCAATAGCAGCCAGTCTTCTGGTAAAAGAAAAAAAAACACCAAACCAAACTCTGTATTGGTAATGATCATTCATTTTCCAGTCATTCTAGGTCCAGGGACAGAAGAAAATGTATCGCTGTTAAGCCTTGATTAAATGTGCCTGAAGTAAAACACATTCAAATAGTTGAGGCACTTTTGTTCGGCACTTCATTAGTAATTTCATGAGTGCTACAAGTTAATTGAATTGTTGACTTTTCTAGAAAAAAAATTAAATTCAGAAATTATATGCTTTGGATCTGAAAGCTTCTGCTACGTTCCATTTTTATATACTGCATAGGGTAACACATTTGTATTCAAAGATGTTTTAAATACCTTTATCTAAGGGTAAAAAAATAAATAGTATCATTAATAACTTGATATGCTGGGTAGTTATTAGCATAATTTCATAAAATGCTAATGGAAAAATGGCAATGTACTGAGTAGTGGCCTATATATAATAGGAGATATAGACAGATTTATATATGCACACACTTTTATATATACACTAGAAGATTATATCATTTTTAAAGCAATTTAGACTTACCTGAACTATACTCTACATATTCCAGTAAAAAAAAAAAAATGCAATAAGCTTACTGATACATACAAAATCTGGAATTCCAAATCCTAAACAGTAGTAATAATTTTCTTTACTTACATAGTATCAAGACTTGGTTGATAATATTATTAAGCTATGATTTTGTTTTGAAAATACCTGACTGCTTTATTAATTGCTTTCAGAGTTTGCCTTTACATCAATACAGGCTTCTCCCTGATTTTGATACATTGATAAAAGCTTTATTTATGACAGAAGTAATTTCTAATGTAGATTTCTCTAACAATGGTCTTTTTTAAAATCCCTAGCTTATTACATTGGATTAGCTCACAAGAAGATGGCATTTTTTCTTTCATGAAAACAGGGTATTTTATACAAGCAGTAAACACCGACTGTATAATGCAGGTAAATGAAATGAACATTAAACAGAGATGACCATGATAGACTAGTTGACTGGAGAAGAGAAAGATATACCCAGCACCCCTGCACAGAAGCAACAAACTGCTTCAATGCAGCAATGTGGGGAAAGTTCAGGAAGCATTTAATAGTTCACATGGACACAAAGCTCAAAATCCATATACAGTTTTGTGCAAAACACAAAAAGTAGTGAAGTGACAAATAACACCTGGGGTTTACCTTTTCAAAAACAAATATCATGATGTGAACTAGTGTTAATTATTAAAGTAAAAATGTAGAAGCAGTTGTAATTGATACTGTTCCTTGACCTAACGTTGCCACCTTTCAGGCTGCACACATCAGTTTCAAAACTTTGATTAAAATTGAAGACATGCTACTTTTCCAATGATATCTTACAAGGCGAGACTGATTTTTTTCTTTGAAGTTTTGCCTTTTATTTGTATCTTTGTAGACACCTGTCATAATATCAAACATACTTAAGTTTATAGTTCAGTGAACATCTCATTTGTATCCCTGCAGAAATTTCTATTCAGCTGAATAAATGACACAGCCAAAAGATAACTGCCTGGGGAAGAATCTAAGAATGCTAAGAATCCGAAGAAGGTGTATTTATGATATAGAAGCAACAAAAGAGCAGTAGGACTCTGGACTGTGAGAGATTTAAGTATCACAGTGTTTCTATCAACTCTGAATGGGAGATGGTACAGGAGAATATATAATCTTAGTAGCAACACACAGTACTGGAAGCTATTCTATTAATTTTTTTTTTTTTTTTAGATTGTGGATTGGCTTCAAATAAGGTCAAGCTGGTAACATGACAGTTCAAAAAGCAAGACAGCCATCAATTTTAGATAGTCTACATGAAAGTTCACTTATTTAGAATTACCACATTCTAATTCTGGTTGATTTCCTATTGCTGCTGGAAAAAACTATCAGCCTTTTCCACTGCTTGCATTTAAAAGTGTTGTGTTATGTTACACTTCTAACAGAATAGGTGAAAATTAATCAATTGTATGGACTTTCCCCTCCACACATAAGAAAATAGGATAGTGAAGGAACTACCACACAAAAGAAGATCAAC
>JAVJGJ010000059.1:85562418-85573818 GCA_035590215.1 Microhierax caerulescens
ATCAATTGTATGGACTTTCCCCTCCACACATAAGAAAATAGGATAGTGAAGGAACTACCACACAAAAGAAGATCAACATGATTTGGAAATCATGATGAAATCATGAATTGTGATGATTTGGCACAGAGAATAGAAACCATTCCATTGCAAGGCAAACATTTTAATATAAATTACTTTATGATATTTTGTTAGGTAGTTTGTGTTTAATTTTTCCATTTTTTACTTCACTGTTATTATTATACCAAATCTCATTTTTGTAGTTCCAGAAGCTAATCTGAAATTATTAATTACCCTACAGGGGCTCAGGGTATACCTTGGAAAACACCTGCTGTTCAGCATATTTACAAGCCTACCTTACAAATAAATATTATATCTTCTATACAGTAAAAAGTGCTGCTGACCTTCTGAACTTCCACTATGACTTGAGCAAAGAGATCTCTGCTCTGTTTCTGTATTAATGCAAATCATTGCTGTCACATCTGAATGCTTCAATGCAATTAATTCTCTGTTATCGGTTTCAAGTTAAAAAAAATAAATATCCAGTGTTAAAGCATTATGATTTCTTGTCTATACGATTTCAAGTGAGAAAATCCACAAGCCCTGTGCCAAAGAAGCCTCTTACTCTTAAAAGAAAGACTGCATCAACTAAAACTCAAGAAATGCTTCATAAGAACAGGTACTTAAAAAAAAAAAAAGGGGAAAAAAATTCCACATATCAAAAACATCTAGTACTGTAAAATTTGTTCAAATAACATCACGTACCTGAGGGAGAATTGTGAGCTGAAGCCAAAGATTTGGATTTTGAATCTGAAAGTCGAGAAATGCTATTGGCTCGAGTTCTAGCAGAAACTTTACTATCTCCTGCTGATGTTAATCTTGCACCACTTCTGATAATAGCTTCTGGGGTACGAGATGAGGCAGTGCTTCTAGTTATTGTTGCTTCAGAATCACTACGTGCTGATAAGGAGCCAAGTCGAGTTCTGCGAGGTTGAGCAAGTAAGTCTATTCTGGAAATACTTCTCCTCCCTGATGGAGGTTTTGATGTAGAACTTGTAGTGGACACTTCAGAAGCCACTGAAGCCTTATCAGCATCAGCAAGCTCACTATCTGAGGCTTCACCAAGTCGTGCTCTGCGCAAGAGAGAAGTTCTTGTAGGACGAGGTCTTGGAAGAGTGGTAGATTTACTAGATTGCCCAAGTGCAACAGGAGAGGATTTTGATTTAGCTGACTTGCCTTCCATCTTGGAATGTAAAAGTTCATCTGCTGAGGCAAAAGGAACTCTTCCATGTGATTTACTAGAGTAGGTTTCCTGGTCAGATGATAAGATATCAGAAATGGCAGAATGAGGTACACTAGATGTTTGGTCATCATCTGTCAAATCTACTGATGGTTGTCTCATTCTTCCACTGGACTGCACAGTTTTGCGAGCATCAGCTCTAGACCCGCCATCTGAAGATCGACTTTTAGTTTTCTTTTCCATTTTTTCTCTGGCACTTGTTGCCGAAGATTTCAGAACATCCTTTGAAGGGGAACCAGAGGAACATCTATCTTTATATAAGGTTGTAAAGCTTTTCCGCTTCTGCGTGGATTTTCTTTCACTGTCACCAGTAACAAGACTGATTGTGCTGGCTGTATCTACATCTGATTCTGGTGATATGGAATTATCTCTGTTATAGCTAGGAGTCTCAGGACCTTCATCAGTTTTATTTTCTTCACGCAATTTAGCTTCAAGGAAAGCCATTACAGCTTCTGTGTCTTTTAAAATGAGAGTTGTATCTAGACTAGAATCAGTGTCCATTGAGTCACTTCTGTCACGTATCCTGTTTGCAGACACCAAAGGAGCAGCAGATCCACTTTGTTTATTAATATGAGGAATAAGTTCTATAGGTATATTTGTGCTAGGCTTATCTATAGTAAAGCTACCTTGCCTCACCAATGGTTTTGAAGATTCCTTTTTTTCTCCCCCAGATGCTTTAGGGCTTTGTCCTTTAATAGTTTCCTCATTTTTTCTTCTTTTTCCCTCACTGTGCACCAACTTCATTTCTGCTTTATCTGTAACATGTCCAGGAGCTTTGTCTTGATTATCCAACATTTTGGGTGACACAGCAGTGTCATCCCTACCTTTCTCAGCCTGGTTTGCAGCAGGTTTTGTTGAGGAGAATTTGGAGGGCGTCCAGTGTCCTTGCTCCTTTCTTTCTTGTTGTTGAATTTTTGCTAAAGCTTGTTTTACCACTGAAGTTTCTCTGCCAGTTTCAACCCTCTCTTTACTGGAAGAGCTGGGGAAAGAGAAAACTTTGTCTACAGTAGCTTTGGGAGAAAGACCATTCACTGTTCTGCTTGACTTAGCTATACTTCTGCTGTCAGTGTCCGAGGCACGAGCTGGCGTTTCTTTCTCCTGAAGTTCAGTGTCTTGCTTTTCACCTATTTCTGATCTCTGATGAGATGCAGTTTTTGCTTTTGAGTTTTCATTCACTTTCTCCTCTTTGGGAAGCTGTGGAAGTGTCCTCCTCTTTCGCTCACCTTGGCTGGTCATAGAAGCAGCTGAACCAGTGCTTCTAATGGAAATGCCAGACTCGCTGATGTCTGTGTCTAAAAATGAAAAGGAAAAACATATCTGAGAAGTCATTCAATAGCAAGGTAAATAGAAACATTTAAGTTCTTAAGACTGCATAAGACTAATACAACAACATAAAACAGAACTGAAAAAAAAGTAATTAGTCCATCCCTCTGTTCTATAGCAGGATCAATTATACTTAGACAAATGTATGTTTAAAAATATGTAATGAGTTCCTAAAAATCTCGATTGATGGAGATTTGACTATCCTATAAGCTCTTTGGGTAGACAACTCTTAACATAATTTTCTTATTCTTTAACATGAGCTGGACTTTCTCCAATTTAGCCCATTACTTCTTGTCCTATTCTCATTAGGCATCATTTCCTCTTTACAGTAAAAGTGGAAACAGTCCACGTATTACAGACTGGAAACAGTTAGTGAATTACATTAACTACCTCCAAACTATAAGTAAGTTGTACATAACTAGCTGTACTATTTCATTGCACTGTTGCAATACATTTTGTAATAAAACCCAAACAAAACCAAATGCAATACATTTTGTAATAAAACCCAAACAAAACCAAATGCTAACATAATTTAGAATGGGTATTGCCTGATTAAACAGGTCACATACATCAAAAAAATATTTCTGTGTTACCAGAAGTAGAACGTTGAATGCCATACAGAAGAATAGTTCACTCTACGCAATCATAAGTGCTGATGAGCACGTGTCTGTGAAAGCAATGTCTCAGATGTTGCAATGGAATTACTGCAACAAGCCATTTCTGGTTTATCACAGAGACATGACCATGACAGAAAGTCACCTTCCAAACCAGCGTATTGCAGGGAAAGGGAAGGAGTCATTTCAGAAGAGAGCAAAGACAGAACAACATCCTTTCCTCCTGCTCTGCTATGAACAGGCAGAATTTCTTCCCAACATGGGTAATTTTGGTTGTGACTGAACAATCGCCTGTTTGTGTGGCATCTTGGGCTACTACCTCGCTGACACTCTGCGACTGGATACTGGGGAAGGGAACACTTCATGAACATTTGTGTTGTTCTTCAGAGGGACTATAACATTTTTTCCTGCTTCATTGTAATTTCAGTATATATTTTTCATAATATGGGTTAGGATTGCTCTCATATAAAAAGGGAAGTTTTCATAGATACCGGAATTTGAGCTGCTAAGATATGCTCTCCCTGAAATCAAACTTTTAGCCAGCTGTGTACACTGGGACCGTTATACAAACGTAAAGTTTTTATGTTCTCACAGTACGATAAAGTAGGTACATAACAAATCACTGTGATATCAGCACACCATTACAGCAAGGAGTGGAAAGCAAGTCTTATATTGCCAAACACATTCAGCACCAGATCTCAAAGCTACTGGACAGAGTTCGATCTCCCTCCTTGCCTGTCCCACAGCTCAAACGCTGGTCTCACCAAGGGGGTACAGACACTCCCTGCGAGACTTCCCTCAAAGAAGAGGTTGCAGTGTTGGGAGATACGTTCAGCAGTATTGAAAAGCTCATGAATAAAGGACTTACTATGGCTCAGAGAGCATAAAGAATGTTTTTAACCCAAACAAGGCACTGTAGTACAGAGATCTATAGAAAACATATAAAAAGCATCAAAAGAATGCAGTAATACTGCTAGAGCACTGTTATTGAATTTAGTGGATACAGAATGTTCTCTGGGCAGCAAAATACAGCCATGCCATGAACTGTTGCCAGGAATAATTGATGCTGAATACCCCCATTTTAGAAATCAAACTTTATTTTTCCAGTGATGACTGTTCCCTCCTTGCCCATTTAACAAACGTAGCAGTTCTGCTGTCAGAAACAAACCTTTATTACTCACAGATAATACACATTACTCTCTGAGTTGCTCTAACTTAGTATATTTGGATAGAAAAATAATTATTTTTGCAAGTTCATTTCCCAGTTGTTGCAACACAATGTGACACACTAACATGCACATCTCTCAATTCACTTTTCACCACGGGAGGTCTATAAACAACTGCCCTGCATACCCTGTTGGAATCTTATTATCAAGGCTTTCCACCAGCACCAGTTGTTCCAGGAATATAAGCTGGAATACAGCTTCCCTCTCTGTAAGAATTCTCTAAGCACTTAAATGAATATCAACAACCATACTGTATGTACACAATTGTACATTTGTATAATTGTGTACATACCTGTTGCTTTCTGAGCTCCTCACAGTCTTTCTTTTCCCTTTGCACAGCGTCACACCTTTGATGAAGAATGCAAAATGACTCACACCTTTTTTTTTTGTATAATCCATGTTAAGACACTCATCGAGAAGCAGGAGGTATCTCTGAAACCTAAGCAAATTTTTCTCATTTGTGGACTATTTTGCTTGGAAATTATAAAAAAAATGGGAGGTTCAATCAAGATCAATATGATCGCTATATGTGAAGATTGAATTCTCTCAGACACACCTACCAGATCAAATCTTTTATATACATTTAGGCATGTAACTTGCTTCTTGGTAAATTTCAAGCAGTCTTTAGTAGAAAAAAAAGGTGTGGAGTTGTTCAGCACTGTCTATAACATAGCTATACATGTTATGTAAAGTTTAACTACTAAGAATTCTAAAGAAAATACAGGCATCTAACCCAACAAGACAGATTTTGTGAATTGGTCTTTGGACATACGTATCAAACTGTATTTTACATTACAGCTTTGCTGCTTGAATGCTTTTTGGGTTTCTCCTTAAGTATTTTAGAATTCTTGCAGTATGGGTATGCGCTACACAGTAGTTGCTTCACTTATATTGTAAAGTTCTTATAATGGTAAAAGAAGTGTTAACCTCTCCAAAGATCCTCGTTAGTGTCCCATCTGAAAGTGACAATTTAGAACAATACCAAAACCAAAGGCCATCCCTCATTAACCACCCAAAGGATCAGTCTCAAGAGCTATGTTTTTAAGTGTCCTACATGTACACCTGATCCTTCCAAGTCATGCATAATTTGCTCTTCATTTCCGTTATTCTATGTAAAAGGTATATCAGATAATTTATTTTTTCCCCTTTCCATCTCCTTTGACTTTTAGTATCCAATGCAAAGTTCAACCGCTATGAGGTGTGGAAAAGCTACCATAGAAGCAGCAGTTAACTGGTAAGAATTCTTCCATGCATTGATACAGAAGTTTGCATTATGTAACATCAAAATAAAAATTTCTTTGTAAACTTCCCCAAAAAGGAAAATGGGACTATGAAGGTGGAATGTATTTTATTTCTTGCTTCAATAAATGGACTCACCTTCTACGATTTTAAGATCATGAAAACTTATTTTAGAAAGCAAAATATCAGAAAAATAACTGTATCTGTTGAAACAGTTAATTAAACATGCTTACATATACTTTCATCTGCTGAATATAAACCTGAACAGAAATCCACTTACTAATCCATACATCACAGCAGCTTCATTTTGGAAGAAATTCCCAATATTTCAGTTTGACTTTTTTTTTTTTAAAGTAGTCAAATTATTTATTCAACTTCAGAATTAAAAGTCACGTTCTTTTTCTTCTTTTCACTGTGCCAGAATAATACACAGAATTAAACGCTAACTCTTCTGCGAGGAAGCTAACTGGCTTTTTTTTTCCAGTAAAGAATAAATCGTACAGGTAAGACCTCTATAAAGAACACAGAAAGTATCTGAATTAATTTGTTAGTTTTATCTAAAATCTGAGGGCAGTAAAATAAATCTATTGCAAATCCAATTAGGAAATACATATATTATTTACAACTAAGTTAAGGTGGTGCAGGAGAAACAGAGGGTATACGAAAGAAAAAAAAAAAGTAATTATCATCTATGGGAGTCAAGATTGAGCAGTTCAGACAATGGTTCAGTTCATCTAACTTAGACCAGGAACAAAGAGAGTTAGCTAAACTAAGCAAGCACCTTAAAATTTGGGCAGAAAAATACGGACAACATAATTACTGTGGGTTTTGCCCTCTTTTTTTGTTTTTCTTTTATATGTCATGTGCAATAGATGAACATTTTAGAGAAATCTTTGTCACTATGCTTTTACACTGGTCTGAAGACCGAAGAAGGTGGTCAGGGAAAAAACCCCAAAGAACTTAGTAATAGGTTGTTTTTTTTTTTTTCTGCAGTAGGCTTGAAAGCTGGACAGAGTGCTGGGACCAGGTTTGCAGTCTAAGAAGGGAACAAATCACATGGTTCTGCTCTGAAAGCAGGAAAGACTTGGTTTTAATCAGCTGAAAATGAAGTCTCCTCAGAGACTAACTTATAGGTCAAAGATGTAGCTTGCTCTGAAATTGTAACAGACATGGATTCTTGAAAATCTGAAGGAAGCCAGCAGCTATAACAAAAAAGTAGAGAACACACATTACACTTGTGAATGTAACTATGGGGCAAACAAAGAAGAAAAAAAACCCAAACAACAAAACCCCCTACAAAAATACTCAAAACTACAGAAAAAAAAATAATATTTCTACTCACCAACATCTAACAAGAGGTTATTGGACATGCTCTGTAGATGGTAGTACATCTTCAGAAGTAGTGTACACAGAAAAAACATTTCTACTTCTAAAACACACTTTTCCCCCTAATCATTTAAACTTTTTTTTTTTTTATGCTGAAAAATTCAAAGTCAGCTGGAATAAGAGGAAATGCTGGAATTGCAGGACAAAAACACATCTGAAATAGTAGACTGATAATGAGTTACTTCTTAATGACTAACAGCACATCACCCTCAGAATTGGAAGCATTCATTAACATGACATCCCTGCATAGCTACCAGTCAATTCTGAAATTGAGAGCTACATTAACTCCACCTCAATACACATGTATCGGCACAAAAACTACTCTAGAATTCTGTGTTAAATCATCATCTCTAAGGTGAAACAGAGGAAGAAAACAGCAGAGAATTAAAGTACGGTAAGCAACTTCTTTACAGTCAAGAGTGTAGATCTTGAAGAACAAACCATTTAAAAGAAGAAACGTGAAGAATTTAACTAAGGACAGGCATAGCCTGAACATAAGGCACACAAGAAAGGGAGATAAAATTGTTTGTTACTCAGAAGGTTTCCGTGGCTTTCAAGAAACATGGACAGTCTTATATGTTTACAAGATAAGGAAGTATGCTATGCTTCAGCTGAATAACGACTGAATAACGAAGTCTCAGGTTGGACTATTTAACAACCAATCCATTAAAGTCCAATTTGGGGCCAGCACTGAGAAAGATATAAGGAAAGAAACATACTATGCAGACCAACCCAAACTGCATTCAAGTGGAACTTTCTTTAATTTTAAACAGTTTTTGTATTTTTTCTTTTAGTAACATTCACTTTAATATTGGCACTCTTCTGCCATGCCAAACACTACTGTTGAGCTCATTTTTATGCTGTTTCTTCTCAATGAAACAAAAGAATTTCAGATGAAGATGAGGTACTAACACTAAGAAAGCTACTTATGTAGGTACATAATCACTCTTTTCATTGGTTTCTTCAGCAGAAATTATGACAAGAACAGCTTTTAATACCGTTTTCTAATGGAGCAGGCACAGATGACTCCAATCTGATGTCATCTTGGTCATGACGTGTGTGATTAGCAGCCAAACTGGCCCACTGTGATACCCAACGCTTACTTCCAGGGGCAGTAGAACCTTCCTACGGAAGAAAGAAAGCAGAAGAAAAATTACAATTGTTTGATAAATAGCGTGCCCTCTTTGCAGTTTTTTCCTGAATATGTATGTCAGTATTTTCCTGGAGGAAGTTGAGAAAGTTCACCTCACTAGAGTTACCAGCTCTAGAATAGCAAACAAACAAGCAAACAAACAAAAAAAAATCTATATATCTGCAGAGTCAGTACAGAATAAAGAATGTTTTCTACTGCAGTGAACTTATAAGCATCAGAACCTATATAAAATATATTAGAACATATGCTAGTTTTAAAACTGGGTTATTTCAGTCCTCAGCTCAGAAGAGCAGGAAAAAAAACACATGGTGTAGAGGGTGTGTGTGTTCAAAAATTAAAAACATGCTTCAGGAAGACACGAAAGTGGAATTTTACCAGTTTAGAAGACCCTCTTATCAGATGAAAGATTTTATTTACTTCATTACAGAAAGGCTATCTTAAGGACTGAAAGAGTAAAATAACCTATGATGGAAAGGAAAGGGAGATCAGAGTATCTGTTTGGCCTAAAATAAAAGGAGAAAAGATTAGTTTTAAACCATTCTACTGGCTAACAGTGAAGTCAATATAGTCAGTGTCTGACCTTTTTTTTGTAGGTGACCTAGAAAGGAAATTTGCTTTCTTGACAATAAGCCTTTTGAAAACTTGAAAATTTTTAAATTGTAAAAAACCCCAAATATAAAATTTAAACATCTTATGTTCTGCTGTTATAGTATCTTAAAAGATTTTTTTTTTCAAAAACTGATTCATAAATATAATGCAATATTTACTTTTTTCCCCAATATATTATAGACTTCTTGCTCACATCTCCAAAAAAAAGGCATCAGGCAAAAGTTGATGCATATATATGTGCACATGCACGCACACACATGGGCTGTACACTATCAAAGGCTTTACAAAGTTTACGTAGTCTAATTTATTGGACTCAAAAGACAAAGGACTGCAAATGACAGACGTCATTATTCACAGTTCTAAAGGAGTTACAGAACCGTAGGCCAGTCAAATGAGAAAACACAATTCAAGATCAACAAAAGAGATGGGAAGGACACAGAGATACCAGGAACTTGCTTAATAAGGAAATCTGTAGGACCTGTTTCAAAGGTAAGCTGAAGCTCTGCTGCCTGTTCAAATATTGGCATTTCTAATCAAAACGCTGCTTTCTGCCTAATGCCCTGGCCACTCTGGGATTCTAGGCTTTGACCAGGAACCAATTCTATAACTTTTACAAAAATTTTTGGCAGAAGATATGGTGAACAATGTCATCTGATGTATGACTTCTTTCAAACTGAAAGTCACTCAGACATTTGAGAAGACTTGGATTTATGATCTTGAATTTCTTCTGATTAAATGAATAACCCTAATTAATGCAAGCAAGTGCAACATCATGAACTCTTTCAGAATATTAATGCAGTAAGCCAGAGACACACCAAATAATTTGTTTGAACTGTTACACAGATTTCCACGTTGTGAATTCATTTCTTAGAATAAAAAATTAAATTAAATAAATAAAAAATAAATAAATAAAATTAAAGTCTAATAACAGCAAAGGAAGGGAATTCATTGTTTCTGTTATTTATGGGCATTTCTGAACACAGTGCAAGGAAAAGGGTGCCAGAAAGAATATTACAGAAACCCTATGCAAAAATGTGTAGCATTTATGCACTGAGAACTACTGCTGAAGCCTCATTTTTCTTTCATACCTCCACACTTCCTTTTCTCTACTTTCTGTCCATACTTGCAAACATCCTTCTTTAACAAAATAATTAATTACAGCCAAACCCAAATCTGATAGATGTCCCAATTATCTTTGCTACAGAAAACTCTAACTAGTTCCTTGTGTACCAACTTAAACAACTTCAGAGATACAGATGAATCAAATCTGAATTCCATTTCATAATAAATATATTAAGACTTTGCAGATTAACTGTAGTACAGCAATGTGCGTTTTGCCAACTCTCTATACGTAGAAGCACAAACAACAAAGCTATGAAAAGCAGTTTAATAGTAGTTTCATCACATCCAAAAGGTGAAAGGTTTATAAAACACACAATAAAAAAGTCACAGGCAGTTATCTTAATGTTCTTCCTACAAAACCACGTCAATTTGCATCTTACAGGCCCTCAAGTAAGCAATCCTCTAAATCTCTCGAATAACAAAAGGAATTTCAGAGCCTTTCAGAAAACCTGGGTTTACATAGGAGATACCAGCTTTTTAACTTCATGTTAAATCTGCTTTCCCTTATGCTTATTACATATACAAACTCAACTGGAGTGACAGATCTTCAGAAAATGTACCAAAGGATTTATGTGGACTTACTATTCAGACTGAAAAATTAGGGCTTCAAGCTCTACATCTGAAAAAAAACAAACCCAAAATCACAGCACAAGCACACAACAGCCGTAAGCATCTCCAATGCTTGACATTTTGCAGAATATTTTTTAAAATATAAATTAAAAAAAAAAAAAAGAAAAAGAAAAAGAGAAGTCTTTTCAGACACATACTCCAGTCATCTCATGTTGTAAGAATCACATTATGCTATTCTTTCATAAATTGAAGTGCCTCTTGAAAGCAGATCTTTTAGTCCTTCCCCACTCTACCTGCTTCAGAACCACATTCCTCCAGGGGTGATGGTATTTTTCCAATGTCAATACTCACTTTATTTGCAGTCAATGCCTTCACATTCAGTCCTGGAACAACACTGAGATCTATCCCAGATAATTCTTTTTCCTTCCCTTGCATTACCCTATTTGTACAGCAAAACCCAGCAATTCCACCCATCTCAGCTACTGCTTTGTTAGACAATGAATTCTAGCAACCTGTTCTTGTAAAGCAAATCTCCATTCCTTTAGTAATCTGAGCAGACCTCCTTGTACCTTCCCTAGTCTCATATTCTCCCTCCTGATCCAAGAATGGAAACAATTCTAATGCTAGTATCTCAGAGGAAGTTTCACCAACACTTTCTACCACGATGACAACACTGCCCTTTTCTACTGCCAATGCAATTTCCACTGTATCCAAGGGTCATATTTGCTTTTTCACAGCCATATGGTATCAGTGACACAATCACCCTATGCAGAAGAATGTTAATTAGCATTGATAATATACAACTGTGGGCTGGCTTCAGGGGCAGTGGGTTGGTCGATGTAGATAAGGTGCAGGTGTGGC
>JAVJGJ010000059.1:85573918-85594532 GCA_035590215.1 Microhierax caerulescens
TAGCATTGATAATATACAACTGTGGGCTGGCTTCAGGGGCAGTGGGTTGGTCGATGTAGATAAGGTGCAGGTGTGGCCAAGGAAGAAAGGTGGAGAGAGGAAGAAGCAGGAGGAGATGAAATGAGGAAGAAGCAAGAGGACAGAGAGCACGCCCTGAGTGAGGAGGAGGGATGAGGAGAAGGCAGCAGAGGGACTGGCATGAAGAGTGTGCCAGTGTGAGATGGTAAAAGACCTTGTTGCAGCTTGATAGTCTGAAGAGTGCTGAGACAACCCTACTTTTCAGTATAACATCTAAGTTCAAACAAAAAAGTAACCAACAAGCTTCAGACTGAATGGTTTGCTCTATAGGACAGGAAATTAGTGTAATTAGAGAAGACAAACAAAAGGAGATACAGCCTCTAAATACACACAGCAGTTCTGCACTTCTAAAGAAGCAACACAGCAAATATTAAATGATAGAAGTTATTCAGTATTCACAATGTCAGCAGCATTATTTGTTTTATCTTCATTGGGAAAGACATGAAATGGGCATTCAAAACACGAAAAGGAACGCTGGAGTCAAAGGTACCGATAACCCTCCCCACAGGTGTAGAACCAGGTTTTTAACTGTGCTGCAGTCTTAACGAAGAATTTAAAAAAAACCCCACAAACCAAACAAAACCCAGGTATGTCCTTAAGAAGCACATCAAAGACAATGTTGATAAACCATGTATGTTATTTAAGAACTGTGACTAGCACAGACAACTGGCCACCATACATTACTTAAGAACCGTGGTTAGCATAGATAACTGGCCACTGAAAATTAAATGGAAGCTGGATGGATAAATCATAGCCCAGATGTCTGCACTATTTTTATTAATCAAGCTCACACAGTAAGAATAAATAACAATGACAACAACAATAATACTCTCTTTGTTCTCGATCTTATTTAAATTTTGTTCTTAAATCACACTTACCTTGGTTGGCAAGTGGCAGCTTATAATATAGAAAATAAAAACATTTAAATATTTTTAATAGATGGATTTAGTATTTTTATTGCCTATCTCTAATCATTGAAAAGGCAAGAACCAGTGCATGCAGGCTCAATCCAACTGTGTCACACATTCACTCTGCATTTTATTTAGTCCCATGACATACACCACTCCAAAGTTCCCAAGCTTGTCACATCAAAAGAAAAGCTGAGAATTTGTTTACAAGAAAAGCAGAGGTTTAGGTCCTTTCCAAGCATGCTATTCATGATATTTCACAAGCTATGTAAAGTTAAGGTATTTAAGTTCAGAATAATCTTTCAACCCCCAAATATTTTTTTATAAAATCTTCACAATTTCCCAAGCCATCTTTTCCATCTTACTGAATTGAAATCTCTTAAATTTTTATTCTCTGCTTTTTCTATGTCAACCATGTTTTCAATTAATCTCATTCTGCTAAATCATCTATAGGTACAACTATGATGGGCAGCTGGAACAAGTTCCACGCGCAATCTGAGTGGATGCAAGCCTAGAACACAGGTAACTGAGGTTACCTATTCAGCCAAGATCTTCAATAGGGTTTATTAACTTTACAATTTTCAGCTCAGTAATGCAGTAAGTCTTCCAAAGCCCACAAGTAGAAAAATTTCTATATAATGAGAACTTGAAATCCACATACTTTATAAATCAAACACATTTGCCACTCCCTTTCCTTACAATAAAACAAACTCAGTGTAAGTTTTGGTAATAAGACTTTAATTATTACAATCTTCCCTCAATGGTTACCCTCATGATTGTTTTCCCGTTATGATACTACATAACACACCCCTATTTTTTCTGAATTAGCTTCTCTTTCACATCTACATACGTATCAACCAACTTCTACTTTTAAGTTCCTCTGGTAAGCTTTTTTCCATCTTCAACTGTCTTCAACTCTTCTTATGCTAATTCTTGCTCTATTCACATTGCTTATGTCAGTTTTGCTCCTTTAACTACTGAACATTTTTCATTTCCTCCCTATCATGCCTTGTAATAATCTTGTAAATTAAGACTATGCCAAATAACCACTCCCTCCCCAATATATGAAGACCTTTTTATTGAGCAAAGCATCCACAGTAATAAAAAGCCTTCATTGTTGTTATTTCAACCTAAATCAAAGTGAGTTTTAGTATGCCATTGCCAGAATGATTCTTAAACCTGCCCCATAACTGCAGATGTCGTCTCAAGTGTTCTAAAATCAAACTCTGTTATTTGCAAAATATGACACTTGGAAAGTTCAATTACGTTCATAAAATAAACCATATATTCTCCTGTTGCTTATGAAATTAAAGAAATGGAAAAATATAGATCCTTCTAATAATCTTGAAAACTGACATAGCCCAAAAGAGCTGAATGCTGCAAAAGACATGAAAAGGGGGAGAGAGAAAGATTGTTATAGATTCATGCAGAGCAGCAAGGTTTGTCAACTTCTCCCACAGGATATGCCCATGGCACCAATTTACTCAAAGCAGTAACCTTAGAGAAACTATTCAAAAATACTAGTCTAGATACAGTAACATAGTGTATCAAGACTGCACAGAAGCTAAAATACAACCAGGATAAAGCACACCTTCTCTAGCAGAAAAGAGTCCTAGATACTAAAACCTATGTATTTGCATGGCAGGCACACAAAATCATACTGTAAGCTCCTGATATATTCCAGAAACTTTTCTTAGTTACAAAGTTTCCTAATTTACAGGACCATACTTCAAATACATTTTGCCATGGCAAGTAGAAGCAAGCATGGTATGCTTCGTTACAGTTAACAAATTAATTCTGCTCCAGTGTGAGCCCGTTCTGTTCTCAACACTTTTCAAGTTACAGTTTATCCATCATAACGGTACCATAAAGTCTCCCAAGATTTCAATATGAAATATGATTAACATCTAGCTTGTGTGCATATTCTGAATCAAATATAAAGAACGGGCATTTTCCTTTGCACAATCTTTCACCAACCGATTAAATTATACTGCTGCTGAGGCAATTGTTAAGTGATTTCTCATGAGCAGCTTCTCACTTGAGAGCTCAAACTGTGCATGTAAAATCTTGAAGTCCTCTGGCTTCGGAAAAAAATCTCAAATGTACTATCCACCATTTCTTTCCTAGCTGACTTTGTATCATACATTAAATGCATGCATATTATTTCTCAGTTTTAATATAGTTACTTGCTTCAGGCTACAAAGCATCATCTGCTTTTCCTCAGTTCTGCTGCATAACTTACAAGAAGTGTACAATGTGCAAATGTATGTTGCAAACGTAACGTTCCAAGGAAGCTCCTGCTATGTTTCCAGTACACTGGTAGTCAGTGCACACAGAAAGGTAGCAAAGTTTAAAACACCTTCACCATGTAACGTGCGGGTCCCTGACAGATGTCTTGATAATGCACTAAAAGCCTAAGAAAAAGAAAATACTTAAAGATCTGAGCTAATGTTTTCTAGGCAAGGTTTTGTTTGCTGTTTAACACTTACTGGTCCGTTATTAGTGCTCTCTCTTATTGGAAGAAAAAAGAAGACCATCAAAAATTAAATTCTACCTCTGTGTCAAGAAATCCAGTTGTACTCAGTGGTCTTTTTTCTTCCAGCACTACTGTAGCAGAATTTATAGCCCAATCTTTTACTAAATCTTTCTGGTTCTCGTTGATAACAGGCCTATTATAATCCTGGCTGTCATCCACTCCAAATACCTGAAAATGAAACAAACCATTACATACATTAACCCAATACCATCCTGATACAATGTTCAATGTTAATGGATGGATGGTGGCATGCTGGAGAGTGAGTTTAACTAGGCTCTCTTGTATTATGCTTATCTGTCAGCTTGGTGAACTCTACAAATTAAATGGAAGAAATATCTACGGCAATTAAAAAAAGTGCAGAAGTTTATGTCAACACTGTGGAAATTCAAGGAATTGCTGGTTGGAATGGTCACATATGAAAAAAATGACATTTTGATGAAAGAAACAAAAGGTAAAGGCAAAATCATTACAAAAACCATTTTACAGTCTACTTCCCAATTAAGGAAAAAATCGATAACTGGAATCACCAAATTTTCAGATTTTTGCCATTATCTAGTGAAAACAAGAAATATAAATGCTTACATCTGCTACTAATATGCTTACTGAATTACTCCTCTAACACAAACAAAATTTCAGTTTTTCATTGGTTAGGGACTTAGCAGATGTCAGAAGTCCACCAGGTCTCACAAACTGTGTAGACTCATCTCATTCCAGAGGTGATTTGCCATGTTTTTTCTACTACACTCTTTCTTACTTCACTTAGGATAGAATAATTTTCCCATGACATTTAAAAGCCATTGCTCAGAGAAAAATACTAGAGAAATCTTATTACCAAGACAATTTAATAAGGACTTAAGCAGGAGAGCCAGCATGATGCCTGTCAAATTCCTAATGAGTCATAGATAATAAGGAATAAGAATGGCTTTTCAAATTTATATATATTTCAAAGGTATTTTAGAGAATATTTTGTAGCTTGGAAACATATAATCTATAAAATTTGTAAATTTCTGCCTAAGAAATAAATTCACTACTTTACTAGTAAGAACTTGCAGAGAAAAAAAAATACAGAATAAAAATGGAAAAAACCCACACATTAAAACTGACTGCTAAAAAGAAATGGTTAACATCGAAAATTGTTTTTCTTAGACAAAGACAAAGGACAGAAGAAAATGACCTTCACAGATGTTATCCTCCTGTAAAAAAATACTACTAAGTGCAAGAGAGACAAAGACATACAGAATTATTTTTTTTCCCCAAACTGATTCAATCATTTCCCCAAAATGATTCAGTTTTGCACAGCAAAGCTAGAGAACTGGTTTATTGTTAGTACATTTAAAATGGGTTCACCACTAGATGGCCACCAACCATAATGGTTTTTTAGCGCCTGAGAAGCAGGAGGAGGAAAAAAACATAGGCACCCTGTCATTCAACTCCTCCTTATGCTCTTCTAAATGTCCAGAAAGATGCTGGCATAACATTTATAACTGAGGAAGAAGCTTTTTCACATGCATTTGATTTGTATTTTGCTCTTGTGCGATAGACAGCCTGCTTTTTGCAATTTTGAAGCAAGGCAATGCTCCCAATTTTTCCATTTATACATAAATCATGTTTAGGTTACGCACCAGCTGCTTAAGAATATTTCATAAATATTTCTTTTCTTAAAAAAAAAGTGTGATTTAACTAAAATTTTCTCTTTAATGATACACTTTTGATTTGTACAGTTGTAGCAATTTTTGCAGAATCAAACCAGTTCTTGTCCACCATCTCCTTTCTTTGATCAGATCACTATTCTGCAGCCACTTCTTCCCTTGTATAAGATCGTTCCATTGATTACAGTTTCACGTGTTCTTTTAAATGAAAGGAAATTCTGATTTTATCACATAAGCACCTGAAGGAAAATGTTAATTCAACACTTCCAATTCTAATCAGGACTACAGGAGTAAATTGCTGTCTGTAAATTATCTGGTGGCATATTCATTTCCTACATCAAATTTCTTTACTTATATCACAAGCAACAGCACCCAAGTCTTCTCTTTCAGTCTCACATTTTCTAGTATTGAAGTCCTATTTAAGTAAATTTTGTTAACTCTTTATTCTATTACTGCAAAACCAAATTTGCATATTGTTTATTATTTTCTGTGAAAAGTAGTATGGGTAGCAATAAGACGCAAGTAGTAAATTTACCTCCTAATACTACTCCTAATGCTTTTTCTGTACATACAGTGGGAATATCACAGGCCAGAAAAGTAAAATATTTGGGGACATTATTATTAAAAAGAAAGCAAAAGCACCTTCTTCAATAAATGTGCATTTTTGCTCTACACATTCATTGTACATCTAGACACCCTGGTATGTGCATGCACCTGCCTTAAGTTCCACTGCTAAACAACTGCAAAGCTCCTCTTCTCAGCAAGAAGAAGAGATTCACACAAGCGTGATCTAGCCCACTTCAGAAGTGTGATACATAACCCCCCTTTGAAAACTATGCCAATTATTACGTAATTTAGACTTTAAACATGAAAACTATGTAAAAGATAAAACAACTCATGCTTAGTATTTGACAAAATTTAGAACATCACTGACACACCTATCACACATCATAATGAATACTACCAGAATTTCAGGATCCACTTACACTGTTCACCAAATAATGAATATACATCCTCAACATGAAAAGCCCTGGAATAACATGAAGATTGCTACGGAAATATTTTTCTACCTTTTAGAAAAATGCAATTTGTACTATATGGGTTGTTACCATACAGTATCTGTGCAAACAGCGGGCTGTTGTGATAGAAGTTGTGTGAAGAGATGAAGACCTAAAGATCTTCCTACAAAGACTGAAAGACATTCTTCAAGGCTTCTAACTCTTCAGACGTTTCTGTTCTTTAAATACCTTCATGATTTCGAAGTCAGTTAAGGGAAACCTAGGAGATTAATTAAGCAAACAAAATAGAAAGAAAAAAAAAATCACGAGGAAATGCTAATGACACCCATTGCTGCACTTTTTACCTATTTATACAAAAAGACTGAATTTTCTTTCTGTAAAGCTTGTATTTCTCAGCAGCAGCAACTACAGCTTTAAACAGAAGCAACTACTATATGTATTTTGATTAACTGTGTTTTGGGGAAGAAAAAGATGAAGCCATATTCCACGCTACAGGTTTGGACATGACAAGCTGTTTGAAAAATGAGAAGAATTTTATTTTATTGTTGATAAAGGAGGTAAAGGGACCCTATGCATTCGTTTATGAGTTCCAGAACTTTTCTAACCATCTCAAATCACACCTATCCAGCACACAGCTGTTGATGAAAAAAGAAGTTTACTACATCTTTTACACTTTTTTTGTATCACCGTAAAGACTAAGGACTTTCACAAAATCATGATCCTGCATTTTTTGAGTCTAGGGGATGGGGAGTAATAAGTTCATTTTTTTTTAACTTAGGTAGCTGTGTGTATCATGAAGAAAACAATTCCTAGAAATACATTTTTTAAAAAAAATACCAGATATTAATGCTGTTGTTTAAACAGATGTTATTTAAAAATGAAACCACCACAGCTTCCTATAACTAATCATTCTATAAAGTTAAGAGTTTTCTGCCTGGCTCTGCCTTGTTAGCTTATTTTTACAAAATATTTCAGCAGAAAGACTACATTATTTCATCCTGAGTGCTTCCAGTTTCATAAAGTTACAAAACAAAAAACAGGGTAATAATTTTCACATAATCCCTGAAATTTGATTGATGGTGAAAAAGCCAGGCACTGTACCACTCGGCACCATTACGTGGGGTTCCTGCAGGGTCCCTGCCACACAGCTGTAATGGTGGAACTGTCAGAAACAGCGTATAAATTATAGTGGTGGTGGCGTTAAAAATACCTGCTTTATTGTTGTGAAGTGTGAAACAATTTCCATTGCAAATCAGAGTATTTTGAATGGCAAGGGAACAGTGATGGCTTTTTACAGCAATGTTAAGCCCCATTTATGAAATGCAGTCAACGTAACTTGGTTTAACCTGTTAATCCAGCTGACCTCGTAAAGCAAATGGATTAACAGGTGACACTGCATCCAGTTTTGGTCCCCCTGATACACGAGAGACACTGTCTAACTGGAGGAAGCTCAGCAGGGGCCGCCAAGATGGTCAAGGCTGGAGCACTTTCCCTGTGGGGAGAGCCTAGGGAAGCTGGACTTGATCAGTTTAGAGACAGGACAGCTCTGGGGGTGCCTAGCAGCCCCCCAGTACCTATGGGAAGTGTATCACGGTGACAACCAGGCTCTTCACAGTGGCGCACGGCAGGAAGACAAAGGAGAACTCACGTAAGTTGAAAACAGAGAGATACAGACAAGATAGAAAAGTTTTTTCATGCTGAGGACAGCCAAGCAAGTTTGCCTGGTCTGTGTCCTCGTAGGGTGTGAAGACCCGAACAGATAAAGTCCTGGGCAACCTGTCTGACCTCAAGGCTGACCCTGCTTTGAGCAAGGGGCTGGCTTAGAGACCTCCTAAGGTCCTTTATAGCTCATGTCATCCTGTGATCCCTATATAACAGTCCTAGACAATAACTCTAGCATCTCATCAGCCTTCTAGCTCAAAGGGTCAGTCTTGAGCATGCCTAAAAGGAAATCCAGTAATTTCTCAGCTGGGGAACTCTAACACTATGGCTGACACTTAATCAAGTCTCCTAAATCAGCAGGGAAAAAGGGAGTTCCTGACACATACTTTTCAATTTCAAAGCAATGAATGAATGATAAGCTCTCCAAAGATCCCCCCGTGACACTGTTTACATTCTGTGGTTTAACCAGTAAAACAAAGGGACAAAATAGCAAGCTAAAAAAAAAAATAAAATACAGCAAGTCCCAAAGCATCATGTTGCTACTTGCTGGAATGTAAACTCAGCCTGAAGAGTACAAAATAACTGATGGCAAAACAACTGCACCTTGATGTAGACATGAATAAAGTCCATCACTTTATCTCAGTCACAGTTTTTCCAATATTAACTGAGAATACCACTTAATCTACCTAAAACTCAATTTTAAAAATTCTTTATCCAATAGCAAACAAGAATTAACAAAATCTCTGTAGCACAACAGAAGCAAGATGCAATCGCTGCAAGTACTGGTGTATTTTTGGAGACTGCATGGGTTACAGGACCAAGTCTGAGCACGTGCCTTGTCCTCTTCTGCAAGGGCCAATCTCATAGAAAGCAGAGCAATCTGTTCTGGCAGGCCACATGCATTTCCATGTGAAAATGGCTCATGACTCAGCGCACACCTGCTTGTCACCATAGTTAAAACACAGCTTTAACACAAGCTAGCTTCAGTGATAGGGAATTGGTCGTTTGCTCTCCTCTCCCCTCTTCCCCTGCTCCCCAACAGATGAATTAGTATCTTTTCTACCACAGATGAACTATACTAGAAGTCAGTATAACAACTTTAGGAATAATTATCAAAAGTGATGATTCTTTAAAACCACAGAAGCCGTTTTTCTTTATTGATATATGTGACACCATCTAAAAATTATAATAAAAACTGGTCAGAAAAAATTAATGGCAACAGGAACCATTTTTCTGAATCAAAAGGAAGAAAATACATTAGCTGAAAAAAACCCCAAACCTCACTTGTTTTCCTTATATGCTTTTTATAAAGTTCTTGAGTAAGAAAACCCTTTTTCCAGTTGTATCTCATTTACATGCCTTTCAGAATTCCTAATTTGGGACTTTATACTTAAACTACTTTATGGTTTATGAAGATCACACTGCAGTTCTAAAATATTACAATTACTCAGTACTTAACATTCACAGAGCTAGTTCTTCACCCAAATCATTACTGAAGATACTGACATCAATGGAAAAAAGGTCCGATTTGAGACTCCTAATAGATAAGTTCACTCACTTTTATAGCAGATTAATTATGTATATTAGAACAGGAACTCTACTGTTCTGCACACATACTACACAAAGCATTAGAAAGCATTTCTAAGAGCACTAACACAATATAGGAGCATAAATTTTATTCAAAATACAAAACTGAAGAATTCTATCCAGTTCTAAAATTTTGCATTTCTAAAGTTTCCCCAGCTGTCGTACTGCTGTAGTCTTAACATAAATCATATGCAGTAGTTACTAATACTATTAATGAGATTAACAGAAAATCAACAAACAAATAGTAAGAATTCTCATTGCAATTCAGAGAGCTATAACCAGGAACCTATTCATCAATGATGGTATTTGTAAACTAAAAGTATCTGAGTAATCCTTCTATTCTTTCATATCTTAACAACAGTTACAGCCACAATCTGGAGATGTATTTGAAAAGGATGATGATTTAAATGCTGTTAATTTCAGTGCAGGCAATCTGTATACAAGGAGCAGAATAAAACTCAAAAGACAGAAAGTGTGTAAAAGGGAATTCAAAGATAAACAGTTAAAAAGGCAAACTAAAGCAAAGCAGAGCACAGGTAAGGAACAAGGGGCTGTATTGTATGGTGCATTAAAGACAGGACCATGGCAAAATAAAACCAGGAACAAGTGATTAAATTTGAAATAAGGTATTTGCCATTGTAAAGTGACAGGAATGTAAGTTATAATAGCAATTATGTTTCATAATGTTTCAGGGGAAAGAAAGATGATAAGTATATTTGATTGTCAGGGAAGTCAAATAAAAGTAGATTTCAGAAACTGAGCTGTAAACTGATACAGTCAGAGCAGAAAGAAAGAAAAAAAAAAAAAGAGGGAAAAGACACAAATTTGGAAACACAAGGAGGGTTTGGACACAGTTTGCATGTATTAAGCAAGAAGAAGAAAGTGTAAACACGCCACACTCAGAGGATGCTTGACTGACGGGAAGAGAGGATTCCAGAGAGCAGGGAAATAAAGAGGCTTCAGATCCATACCACAGATTGTCTTGGCAATGCTGCGCTTAGCATTCAGACTGAGCTCTTCGTAGTTCTTCCAAAGAAGGTGGTCCAGACATTCGTAATGTACAGCAAATGGGTTCTTAAGTCACAGAGTTACTGATCAGACAGGTAAGACAAAATGCAAACATTTCCTTCCCACCTTTGAGAAAGTGCGATGAGCCAGAGTACAAAGCCTAAGCCCACTTGGAGTTTAGCTACTGCATGAACTCTGTTTAACCAAGCCGCTGCTGAGAAGCTGGATTTTAATAGTTTTTGCTTGTTCTTGGCAGTTATCCTAGCCATCCCAGACGAACAGACTGCGTTCTGTGCAGGGCACATCTCAAGAATAGCCATAGATTTCCACAGAAGCTGTTTATGTCATTTTAACTATATATTGAAGATATAGAATCAGATGCAAGACATATAAAAAAAAGCTACCTAAGCAAATGAAAAGGATCAATGTGCCAAGTCTAATAACTTCCTTTTACCAGACACCAGTTACATATTTACATGCATACATATTTTTTACCTGTTTGTGACACTGCAGAATTTTCTTTAGAATTCCAAATTCAAAACAGTAAAGCTTAGAGACTGTAAGTTTCCTCCCCTCAGAAAAAAAAATAAAAATCACAAACATCCTCTGACCACTTGACAAAATTTATAGGCTTTGATGATTTGACAGTCTTTTTCTGTTCTACTGCTTTTTCAGCACTGTACTCACAGAATATGGTCATTCTGCAGCCAAGACACCCTGTGGAGCCAAGAGGCATTCTTTCTAGAAGAAATTGCTGAAGCAATGGTAAAAGCAATTAAACCCAGAGGGCGTGAAAAGACGAAGATCTTAAAGTCATTCTCTGAAAATAGATGTATCGGTTTCTCTGAAAATAGATATATCTGTCTCAATTCCTTAAATAGTCACTGAAACATGCTTTCCACCCCCCAACTTTATCTTTGCCTGCTGATTCTTTTCAGGTAGTTTGTTATTTATAATATTGCACAAATTTGCCAAGAGGAGCCTCATAATTAATTAATTAATTAATAATTAATTCCGTAATAAGAGGAATTATAGTAACATGCATGTTAGGTATTGTAATGAAAAAAATTTCCCCTCTTTTCTCCACTTGCACTGTAAATATCAGTTTTTGGATGAATACAGTTTTAGTAAAAGAGTTCAGAATATACATTTTCCAATCAACCTTGCAGATCTTAAAAAAATGTTTTGATTTGGTATATGGCTCCATGTTTTAAGATCAATCCCTGGTGTGCATTGCACACTATTTACAAATGATGGAAAACAACTGAACTAGTCTATACTTCTCACAGAACCAGACCGATACGTAAAAACTTAACAATGTCATAAAACACCTACTTATGATTTTGTCACTTTTACTATCAAAATATTTAGCATAACATTAATCTTAAACTTGTCAGTCTACAAGTCTTCATTTAGCAGTTATTTTATATTTAATACAATGTTTCATGCTATCTGCAAGATTACTGATAAAACTTCAACGCAGAGAAGACAAGCTTTATGAACACTTAAAGCAGTAACAACAAAAAATAATACAAAAGAACACAGTCCTTGAAGAACAGATTAGACAGTAAACATAACATAGTATGAACAGACATACCCCGGGAGCAAAAAGTGTGAAGACATTCTATTTTATTATAACCACCTTCCAGAATTGATTCCCATTCACGCACATACTCAAAAAAAAAAAAGAAAGGTCAAAACAAATGGAAATGTAACTACCATTGTGAACAGAAAGATAGAGAAAATTAAAATGGAAAACCTGCTGTCTATAGGAACACCAACACAGCTTTCCCTCCAAAATTATTAGTTATTCCAAATCTTAAAAAAGGAAAAAAAAAATATCTCTCACTATTGCATCAATAGAACAATATTTTATGTATACTCTTTGCAAAGTATACAATCAAGATGATAGCTTGACATTATAATCATGGTCATTATTTTTATGGCCTGTCTATATAAACAAAGACTTTAAAAGAACATCCTTTTCCAATTCAAAATAAATTCCAACATGATTTCAATCTGCATTGAAAACAAAATCATTAAATGGTCACACTAATTCTTTTTGAAGATGGCAGAAGGATGGATTGAGGTTTGATTTTGGTATTTTTTTTCCAAGTTTTACTTCTGGTTAGGAATCAGTATGTTGAACTGGATATCTAAAATTACTTTGCTGATGAAAAAAAAGTCAATTATTTATCAGGAAATTTAAATTAATATAACATAATGGAATAAACCAATTTTGAGACCAAATAAAACTTTACCTAAGTCCAGTGTTACCATATGCATATGAGCTGCACTCTAGATTCCCTAGTTAGCAAGGCTGATGAGAACTGAAACATACATATATCTTCAGTGCATTCCTTCCCTTCCCACACATGCATAGAAGAGTTTATCTCTGCTATGGTAAGTTCTACAAAGTCTTTCCATTCAGAGATACCCTGAAATGAAACTGGTTGAAGAAGAAAACCAACAACAAACCCTGCACAAAGCAAACAAAAAAAGACACCCTTTAAAAAAAAACACCCTCATGAGCTTGCAAAAACCTCACTGAGTTGCTTTTTATTTATTCCAGTATCCTCTAAGTATTTCATATTCCAAGCACATCCAGAATTATTTGCATACTCATTTATTAAAATTTATGAGTGGTAGTATTCTGCTTTAATGAAAAAAGGAAACTTATTACACTGATAATTTGCAGTCATCCTATATCAACAAAAAGGAAGATGAACTGCAGAAACACCATTTTGAATTCTTTCATCCACTGACAGACTTACCTTTTCTGTGGCCTAGGAAGATTTTTTTAACCTGGTACAACTGCTGAGAACAACTTCCTTCTATTAGAACAAATTAGATTTATTTAAAAAATATGAAACAGAAAATGTACAACTCAGGGCAAAACAGAGAGCATTTGCTAAGCATTAAGAGAAGAAAGCGCTGAAGATATCTAAAGGGCAGACTGGTTGGATGTAAAACAAATCCTACGACTATGCCCCCATTTACTTGTGTATTTTATGTGTTAGAAAACATGTTCTAAATCAAATCAAGATCCTGCATTTGGTTTATTTTGTAGTTAGCTGTAACAACAGGAGTAGCATTCTGCTACAAAGACTTGTGGCTTTCTGAAGCTATTGGAACAGAGAATACTGTATGCCTGGTACGTTCAAGGTGGTCTTTGTAGTATCTAAGAGCAGCTTTCCTTATTTACACATTGATGAAATTGCACTCAATGGTAATTTTAAAAAGAGCTCTAAAAGTGTAAAGAGAGCCAGCTTCTATCACTCAATCATAACTTTTTTTCATGTTATTAATGTATTTATTTACTAAAGCTGTTTTTGCCTACTGAACTATTCATACTTCTCTATGAATTTAAGTGACATTTGAACACCTGGATGCAGAAGTATCACTGGGCTAATGAAAGTACTTTTAAGAAGCAAGGTTTAATGCTATTTTTCATGTGTTCTCTATTTGTTGAGAACGTTAAGACACAATCACACATCTATAATATAGAGAACAAGTGAAAAGAACATGTGAGTTTGCAAGGAGCAGCACCAATCTTGCTTTGAATTTATATTTTATAAATTAAAGGTGAAAGAGGAACATATGGAAACCCATGATAGAATAAAAATTCAAATAAACTGGCAACAGAAGAGGAAAATGTACAACTCATTTCTGTATCAGTAATACCGGCAGTATTCACTCAGTCTCTATGTAAAAAAACTAACAAGGTTATGAAAGAAATAGTAATAATGTCAAGTTACCAAAAAATAAAAGGAGTCAGAAGTCCTAGAATAGGTGTTTCAGAGGAAATGTCAATAATACCAGATGAAGCCTGTGTGCATGGGTTTGTGTTACTTGTGCAAAGCTGGATCCTATGTGAACACAGGATCACTGCGGAGACAGCATCCTCACCAGGGACTGACGAAATAGAGAACAGCACTTACAGTGGGTACACCTGGAGACGGCGACTGTTTCCAAATTATAACCACTATCTCTACAGTGGGAACTGTGACTAATCTTTCCATCAGAAATACCATGAAATTAATTTCTCTTAAGCAAAAACAAACAGACCCCCCACCTAAGCTATATCCATTTTCCTCCTATGATGGTTTCATGTTTTGGTATTTGTCCTGGGTACATATATATGTGTATATGTATTATATTTTAAAATAAAACCAACTATGAAATCTTATGATGACTGCTTCACTGTCTCTGCCCAATAACATAGCTTAAGATTTCTCCTAACTTCTACAAACTTTGATGTTGTTTTTATTTTTTTAACTTTTTTTTTTTTCCTCCAACGTTTATTTTGTTCTAAGAGACACCACACACCAACTCTAAACATAACTAACCTGTTCAAAGCTGGCCATAAGGCTGTGGTATTTACTTATTCTGAAAATAACTTTTAAGATTTACAAATAAAATTCAAGTAACAGCACAAAAGAAATAATTATTAATATTCTTGAAAAATTATGGCTGATCTCAGCACAGAAGATTTTAAAATACAACCAGTCCAAATGATTAGCTGACGTACAATGTGAAACCAGAAGAATCTTTGGAGGACTCCAAGCGTGTAAAGGTCTTGGATCTTTTTTTTAGTGTTTATAAAACATAACTATCTGCTTACTGTTTTTCTGATGTACTTTATTTTTTCACCCTAAAATAAAATCTTTTTTTTTTTCCATCTTGCAAATTTGAAATCAATTTAACAAATGTCTCTTTTCTTACTCAGTTCAGTCTCTGTGGGTATATATATAAATTGTTTTTACTCCAGTGACCTTGCCTGTCAGCTCTTGATATCTTGTCTGATTTTAATTTCATTGGCTCAGCAAATTATTGAGTTGGAAGTCGTGTAAGACACAAGCCTCAATGCTTTTTCATTTCACATAAGCATCTATTTTCCTTGAGTAAAAGGCTATATTAACCAAAAGGCTACTTGTGAAGGAAAAAAAAAAATAAAAAAAAATCAACAATCAACATTATGGTCTTCCCCCCCCCCCCCTTTTTTTTTTTTTTTTTAAATATAATTTCCACCCCCATTTTTCTGAGAATAACTTTGATTTCATGCATGCCTCTCTTGGGTTCTTAACTTAATAAAGCATTACTGATTATGCCCTGATATCCAACAAGTTAATGCCACTCTTGCATTTGTAGTTTGCTCTACTGTTCCTTTCCAGAGGAAATGGTAGACTCCACCTACTGGAGTAAGGCTAAGGCTAAAGTTTGCTACATGACTGTGTCATGCTTAAAATCATCTTTGGATATTTTGGGTTTTCTCACCCTTCCTCCAGTAAAAGGGAAAATATACCCAATCAGAAGGATTTTATACCATAGGAAATTCTTCAGGTAATCCAGACACGGATCCTAGCACTATTCTTATGTAAATGGTTACTGACAATACTGCATTATTTGTACAAATATTTCAGAAGTTATCCTTGCTATTTGTAGTACATTTTCATCCTAAACCTAGCAAAGGCAACCCTGGAATTTCAGTTTATCTTTTGACCCAACAGACACTCTTAAATGAGACTCAAGCAGGCATCATAACTGCTCAGAAAAAAAAAAAAAAAAAAAAAAAGACTTACTCGCCAACAAATAAAGAGAGGTCATACTGGAATTATTGATAAAATGCATACCAATAATTCTCTTAAATCCTCAGTAAAGCAGCACAGCAGTCAACAGGCTAACAAAAGTTCTTGTCTTATTCCTCACTTATCCACTTTTAGCAAAGTAACTGAATCCACAGCATTAGCAATTTAAAATAGAGGGAAGCAGAGCTGTGCTCAGCTGGAGGAAATTTTGGCTTCCATTTGGTTTTGATTTTCTTCACTGTCTGTTTTTCTGCACTTCATAAAAATAGTATCATACTTCCTTCATATTACCATATCAAATAAGAACTGTGCAGCAGGACTCTTTGAACTGGGTGTAAAATATACTGTTCATATTTCAGTACAGATACTAAAGTGAAAAGATACAGGAGAATCTCAAAGAAAAAAAATATTTTTTTTTATTTGAGAAAAAAATCTCAAAAAAAAAAATCTGCTTTACTTCCTAGTAAATCTTTAATTTCTAGTGGTGACACCTTTTAGGTTAGCAGTAAGGGGTATTCATGGTGTCCAAAAGTTTTTAATACAACATTAAGAATATTAACTGATACTTTAGTAATTTCCCTAATACCTACATTAACCTACTGTTCCTAAACCTCTCCTGTAACAGGAGAGATTTGTTTCAAATAAAAAACTGACTGTGCATATCCTGAATGGATGTTAAAGACCACAAATAATTTAAATCCTTATTAAACATTAGGCAGCATTAACGTTCCTATAAAGTACATAAACAGTCTAGTTCCAAATGTTATTATTTTTTCTGGGTTAAAAAAAAAATCCTGCTGCACAAGTATACCAAGCAAACAGGACTTACACATTTTCTGATGCAATTTATTTGAAGATTAATAAGAATTAAATGTAAATATTTGTAGCCACTAAGTCAAAGCAGTTACATTCTTTAACGTTCACTTGCTTCATTTGGAATGCTTTTAGTTCTCAGAAGTTCTTTGAATAATTGCTCAAAGTCGTCAAAAGTCTTCTTTATAGAATCCATAAGGGGCGAATCCATTACCTTTATGGTTTTATTGAAGTCAACTCTCTTAATTTTAATCTCCCCACACCAGTGCTTCATAAACACCTTTTATAAAATAAACCTATCTGTAATAAAATTTCCTATCCCCACTATGTCAGCACTTTTCAACAAAGTCAAACCAGTGAAGCTAGCTTGTCTTTCAAAAAATATTTTCCCATGTTTAGCCAAAATGAATTCTAAATATATTAATGTATTTCTTCAGGTAGGTCTGAAAAAGTTTTATACATATAAAATCAATTTTTAGACAATTCTATATGAAGTGAGATAATCTTCTTTGAAATTGGACAAAAAATTACCTAGAATTGGATGCCAGCATTCTACCACAACGGATTTTTAAAACACAACAATTACAGGAAAAAAAAATCCCCTTCAAGAGTCAATTCAGCCAAATGATTGAACGGAGCTTCTCCTACCTGTATGTTCCTGTTGAATCCAAAGAAAGTGTTATTTGCAGTTATGTAACTGCAAATATGGTTTGTATTGTTATTCATATTTTATCGGTATTGTTACCAAAAAGCTAATGTTACTTGGTCATTGTAAGATTCCTAAATCTAACGAAGCATATACCTATATTCAAACTACGAGAATGATGCTGCTATCACATAAACAGTTTCGGAAAATGAATGCATTTTTATACTTACTCTTTATAATGGACGCTGAAACTTAAGTTACTGTTATGGAACACATCTTATTTTAAGTATAAAAAACATTTACTACACTCTATGATAATTTGGATGGAACCAAATTATATACTGAAAACTAGAGAAGCCATAGGATTTTAAGAACAGGTTAGTATATCCACAGGGACATAAAAATTCAAATCTAACGACTCTCATAAAAATACCAGTCAACTGAATTCTGTTGCCTAGTATCCTTACAGTACTTAAATTTTTGAAAACATTAAAACTACCAAACTAAAAGAATGGCAGTATCAAGGAGGAATAATTTTCAGCCGAATGTCTGCTGCTGCTTTCATGACATTCCACATTTCATCATTATAGACCAGCACAAAATCTTGTACCATTGCAGCAGCTTTAATTAGTAGAACTGAAGTGTTAAAGGCCACACTGCTGCCCGCACATCATACACCACTTCAGCATCAGTACACATTTTAGGTTTCTCACCTTGTCAATCATTTTACGGGCTTCCATTTCTTCAGAATTGGGATTTTCCAACTCGATAGTGTAAGTACCTTTGTCACTCTGGTCATCCTCATTGTCCTTTTCAGTGGCAGCAGAAATATGTTGGCTTTTCAACTTTTTGTCCATCTCCTGGTTCTGACTAGGCCTATGTCCAAGGCTTCCCGAACTCTTTAACAATGCAGTTTGTAATACAGGTAATGCAGCAGAGGGTTCTTCTGATTTTTGTTTTAGAAGTTTTGCATGAACACCATGTACTGCTCTGTGATGCGATGAGCTAGCTTGCACAGATGAAGGGACTGCTTTCTCTCCTGACACAGGTTTCATTCTTTCAGCTCGTGCATGAGGTGTTGGAGATGGAGATTCTGGGCACAGGGCTCCTACGTTTTGAGAAAAAGAGTAAGAACGTCTCTTTCGAGGATGGTCTTCATCAAAAAATTCAATCATAAAGGCAGTCTGATTTAAGCTGGCTTGCTCTTGCTGCTTTTCTGTGGAATGGACTTTCTGGTGTGATTTTTTCAGCTCTGCGTGATGATGCCTTAAGTGTTCTTCAAGTGCTGCCCTCTTAATGTAATGCCGGTGTGCACCAGCATTTTCTGAATCACTTTGCGTACCATCATCATGCTTATTCCCTACAAGCAAAGCAAAAGAATATATAGCACAATGAAACAAGCAAAAAAACCCCACCCCAACCCAAAGACTGGCAAACTAAGAAAGAATTTCAAATTTGTTTTCTGATTAGACTCCAACAGCTTTCAGTACCTGGCTCTGCACATTCTGTACAGCTCCTTGTAATGCATTCAACTCGCTACGAAATACCTTATAACCTGATCTGTAGCAGCAGTGCAATTGAATCACCCTTTTTCACCAATATTCTCATCTGTGAATACTTATCAGTGACTTACAAAAGCTGGTATTTTACCAGCTGTACTACAGTATGTTTCCAAATTACCTTAATTTTGTTACACAGCCAGTTGGTTATAAATGACTACTGAAACATTCCAGGCAGGATTAAGAGGAAAAAGAAACCCTTAAAATAGTCCTTCTGGTAGCTGAAAAGACTCACTGAGAGCCACAGCTCATATTGTTGGATTCCTCACACATTTACAACAGTTCATCATGAGAAACATCTACTGAAAAGTGGAATCAATTCTTTATTACTCTTTCCAATAAGTACAATGAGTTTTTCCCATCATTCACTCCCCTCAGCATCTGATGTATGCATGTATAATGGTTGTTATTAGTCATTCATTCCAGAAACTACTTTGCGATCTATGAATAAGGATTATGTATTTAATTAATCACATGCACATATATATATATGTATATACATATGCATATGTATACATACATAATGAATCATATATACACCTATAAATATACTTTGTAATGATACTTGAAGATGCATGGAAGGCTGGATATTCATCCACAGTAAGTCACATTTAACACAGGGCAACTTTATGTACAATGGAAGTGTCTAGACTTCTAAGTTTGAGCTCAGTTCCTGGGAAGGCACAGTTAAACCTTCTTTAAACTCTTTTGGATAAAGTCTTACTCATGTATACATAGAAAGTACATTTATTTTAACTTTTTTTATAATACTCATGAGAATAGCTTTTTTAACATCTTCTCACATAGTTAGGATATGCAGCAACTATTCAGTTAAATAGTAATCACATATTAGGAAATCTTATTTATCAGACTAATAGCACAGAATATACAGCTGAAATCCTTGGACAGTGCCTAAGAAAATGATGTGATGGTTCATATAATCCAAATAATAACAATAAATATCAACACCACAGTGAAAGTCATATAACATATTTTTAGCAGTGTGACTTCAGTACAGAATATTGTAAGAAAAAGCTGACAAAAACCCCCAAAGAGGTGTTGTTTTGGTTTTTAAAATCAAAATTCCAAAGCGGTTAGGTATCTTCCCTACCTTTATGATTTGAAAAAGTACGATGAGTGAGAATATACAAAATTCAGGTATTCATTATGGCCATATGCACCCCACAGTTTACACCTCTTTCAGGTGAAAATTTAACAAACTTTGATGCTTTCTGCCAGGAAAAGGCTAAGGCCTTGTAAACAAAGCCCTTCCTATTTATCAAAGTGGCACATCTAATATGTTAAAGAATGTTCATAAATGTAATACAGCATCATGAAGACCAAAGAATCCTCAGTGATATACTCTAGAAGAAATATTATATTATTATCTTAATGGCAGTACATAGATGTAGATGTACAGATCTATGTATGTAGACATACATAGATGTTCCAGAATTTTATTTTTTAGCTGAATTTGGAAGAGTCAGCCTTAAAAAGCAGACTTTTGATCAGTAACACAAAGCACGTTGTACCCCGTCCCAGCTGGTTTAAGAGCTATACA
>JAVJGJ010000059.1:85594548-85637914 GCA_035590215.1 Microhierax caerulescens
TCAAGAAAAATGAGAATTGCAGGGTTAACATGCTGAAATTAGAAACAGAAAATGAGACAGACTTGAAAAAGTTCTTCAGAAGTTTTCATTCTGAAAGTCTGAATGTCACTTGAATCTTCGTCTGAACATCAAAACTATTTTCTTCTCTATTCTGCTAAGAGGCATCCAAAAGAAAGTACACTTACCATGATCTACGCTTGATTTAAATTTATTTGAAGTGTCACTGTCTGCAGTAAATCAACATGTATAATCACCTATAACTCCATTCAACAGCAGCATTCTTATAAATACAATATTCTGCAAGCTTAGTATAAAAATTGAAGCTCTTAGTCTATTTCAGATTCCTGACTCAAACCTGACTTCACCAAACACGATCCATTTAAGCAGAGTAACTATATGATGTATTCTTTGCCATAAATGTTTTTCTTAAAGCACATGAATATTCACAGAACATATGCTATTGGAAGAGCTGCTAAAAGCATAAATTGAACTTTAGAGCTTTGATTCTAAAAAGCAATTCAGCTTTTTAAAGTAATGCATGGGAAAAAGTTAAATATATAAAATTTAACTAAGGTTGGGGTTTTTTCCTGTTTCCTTTCAGTATCAATGTTTTAAATACCTGATGTTTTCAGCTGTACTAGCGTATCTCCAATTAGTATGCGTATTGTAAGACGATTTAGGATTCGGTTTCCTGTCCTCTTTTTAAGACTTCACACTGCAATACAATTTCCCAGTGTGGATCCTTGTGCACATGTGGAGTATCTGCAATTTCAATTGAACTCTGCAAGGGCCCAGGGATCCCCTCACTGGATGCTGGTGAGGAATCGCTGCTTTCAGAAATAAGCATAGCTGGAATTATTCACTTTACCTTTCAGTCTCTTCAAGTACACTGGAACGTCACTCTTAATACTTTTGGAATCCTCCTCTGTCGGTTCCCATATCATTCTAGGAGGATTGTTCTGTGCTAGCCAATCTGCTACTTTGCTCTCTGCGGCCATCATCACTGTTTGAAGCCCAGGCAGATCCTGGCCACTGGAGGAAGAAGGCTTTTTTGACTTGTGGCGCTGTTCCGATGTGAATTTTGTCACGTGATCTTTGATCGTTACTTTTCCCGGAGTGTTGTCATCAAATTCAATGGTAAAGGAAGCATGACCTGCACCGGTTGCATGGGAGCTTTGGGTGTCTTTTGTTGGAATTTCATGAATAGTACTCTCAGCTACCTGTGAAGGTTGCTGGAATTCTTTTGTAGGGATTTCAAAATAACTTGGCTCCCTACAGAAAGGATAAAGTTCTTCACTTGCAGCTGCAGATTGCTCCTCAGCTTGCTTGGCATCTGTGCTGCATCCTATTAAGAAAAATAAAACACAGATTTCACAATACTTGGGAACTTCAGGTTCTTCAAGAAGTTTCTGCACTCCTGGAAAGGCCACTTGAGTAATTTCTGGAATAAACAGTAAGATTGTGGAGAAGATTGAGCAGCGTAGTTCTGAAAAGGCAATTCCAGAATTACATGTAAAAAGTATTACTGAAAAGACAGCACAAGCTTTGGCTGTAAGGAACGTAAAGTGGCAAAAAGCTCACTTCAAATTTGTCAAAGGAAATTTGCATTCCAAATATTTTTAGATGATATGAAGGTCAGATGTGTTATTAGCATATGGAGAAAAGGTAAACCACTTTAGAGAACTAGTTGAGATGATCATTATTGCAATTCCAGTTTACCACATAACATCAAATCAAGGTGCCCCCAAAACAAGTGCTAGTGATCTGGCTTTCATCTGCTGCAGTTGATAGCTAGTCTAATTTTGTTTGGTAGAACCCTTTGGAAAAACAATTCACACATTAATGCAAGATAAACATAAATTCTGACTTGAAAAAGTTTCATACTGATAAGCACTGGAAAGTGTTTGGAATTCAAACACTTTGTTTCCACAAAAGATAAAACCAAAAGATCAAGCTAAATCCTACTGTCATCTGCTCTTATCTTACTTGCTTCCATAATTTGTAGATGAACAGGAACAGTAACAATAGCTGCAAGCGTGCAGAACATTACCAAACCAAGCTCTAACTGGGTAAAAAAAGCAGCATGTGGAAGAAGCACGAGATAGTAATTCAAAGTCCCAGTGTATTGCCTGAATGAAGGTTAAACCTTCTTGTGGTTGCAGCAAAGCTACCAATGTGCCTTTAAGAAAACAAACCTTCTGGCTGCATTTCACAAACTAGTAAGCTAGCCAAAATATCTGGTGTAGAGATGTGCTATAAGCAACAGATGCTTGCGATGATAGCAGCAATGGCAAGTTACATTCCAGCAGAAAAATCATGTAGGAACTCTTCAGAATTCATCATGAACCACATTAAGATGTTGAAGAAATCATTTTAGGTTGCCAGGTAAAGGAATAAGAATGCAATTAATAGAGTTCTGGTGCTAAAAATAGCCACATTGTATTAGCAGAGACAATATTTCTGTATGAAACTATTATGCAACAAGGTGGAAACCAAAACATTTATAATGGAGTCAGGAGTTTAAGGGGTGAAGGATGCAGGACAGCTTAACATGCTGATGCTGTTCTTTACAAACGCATGCTTTTTGTAAAGATTCAGGAAAAAGTTAAAAATTAAAAATTAAAAAGGATGGTAATTTGATGCAGAGAAATAGAACTAATTAATAGACAGCATAATAGTTAGAAAAGTTAAAACCAAGGATGATGTTATGGAGTGGTAACAAAAATAGTACACATTTTTTCTTATTGCCATGCTTGGATACCAACAGGATAAAAGAACTGATGCAGGTAACACAGCTGTTTATTTGATTTCAAAGTAGCTGTTGCAAACACAAAAGATGTTCATATACTTTTTCTACTGTACTTTTGCATTCCAAAAATACCCTAGCCAATGCTTTTCACTGTACTGTCAGCTAACTCATCTCTGTGGGGTAGTTTTCAGGCACAACAGCAACTCACCACTCCCCTCCCTGGGAAGCAGAACGCCTTTTTACTCCCCTTCCTGAAAACACTTATGTTGGCAGACAAACAAAATAGGATTAATTAATTTTACTGATGCAAAGGTCATTAAAAAAGACTTTTATGTTTATTGAGAAAATGTACAGAAATAAGCAAAGGTCACACTTTGCAGCTAATAAATTTCAAGTAAAATACCATCACTCTCCATTTGTTTTGATCAGCTAACAAGCTGGAAGAGATCAAGCTCTAGGAGGATCCATTCTAGAGCCAGGACCCTTACAGTATGCAACACTGTCATTAGACTAGAGAGTAATCCACCAGGGAGCCAATTCATATGTATCTTATTTTTTTTCCTACAGTCCTGTTCAGAGCTTTGAGACTACAATTCCATGCAATTACTGTAACCGAAAATTAAGCTGGTAAAGGCATTAATGATGTAAACTGTTACAAATACTACCATGCCATGAGCAGAGAATACAATTTTTGCTTTTCCAGGAAATGGGAGTGTAGCATATACCAATAATAATAATTACACACCTGGTAAACTTGCCGATATCATGTAAGTTTAACAGCTGTGGTACAGATAGTCACACCACAGTTGTATATGCAAATGTTCATTTTAATACAGACTAGCAGATCGATGTAACATTAGAGCAACATGAATGTTTGAAAAAAAGCAGAAAGATTTTTTTTTCTTTTTAAGGGTTTTAAGGCTATTCTGCTCTGTTTGCAAATAATTTCCATTAGTGAGTTTCTGTTGTGATAGACAGTAACATCAAAATAATCTTATTAATTTGAGACTGTAAAGACTAATTGTCTATAGTTGGCTTAGCAGAAACAAATCACCCATTTCAATCTCCTCATTAAACCTTGCCCCATCTGTTATAATTCATGCCTTCTTTTCTATTCAGTGAATAATCAGTACCAAACCATTAAAGCATGAAGCAGATTCTTCATAGGATTGATTTGTTAAAATGTTATCAAGCTTTCTTGATTTGAGATACTGAACAAAAAGTTCAAGAACTTACATAGGTGAATTCACCTTTAATGTACTTACTTTAGGGCAGTTTATGTTAGGAAGCATGTTCCAAATCAGTGTTTTAAAGAGTTAATACAATTTAGCCCATGAAAGAACAAATAACTGCATCAGTCTTGAACCTTTTTTTTTTCAGTTTGCTTTTATTAAAACTGAACATGACAATTTGTGACGTTTCAAATTTCCTTTCATTAAAGTGCTTCTTTATATTGATTTGCATTAATTATCTCTGTTATAAAACCTATGTGCCTGAATAAAACATTACTTGTTGAAAATTAACTTAATGTTTTCATGGAATGTAATTGTGGGCCAAAGGAGCCCCAAAAGCTTCTTTTTATTTTATTATTGTGTGAAAACATTCAGGATATTTTTTTTTTTTTTTACACACTTCTACACGGACATAGTAAGTGTTCTGAGACTGAAGAAATGTGTTAAGAAATGAGTCCATAGAGGCAAATGTCAACTCTCATCTGGTCTGTCTTCTCAGGCTCTCTGCCAAGACTACTAAAACCCGCCTAAAACAGTCAAAAAACAGAGTAGTAAAACATAGGACTAACGTGTACTCAGAGATTAAGTGATCAAGATAAATAAATCACTTGTCTATACAAGGGATTTTAGTTCCACATCCTCCCAAATTAAAATTGTTCTGCAATAATGTCAGGTTTTGTTTTTTTCCCAACAGTCTCTTCCTCTTCCTGTAACATTTCACATAAGCTTTTGTTTAGCGTGTGCTTATTCAAACTGAATTCCATTCTTGCAGATTTATTAGTATTTGTTTGAGGAAACAGAAGCTATTCCTATATTCTACTTAGACTAATTCTATTTGTAGGTGATAAATTAATGATTAAACAACAGCAACATAAACAAAAGAGATTTCTAATATATGTTGTACATTTTTAGAAAACAGAAATGTTGTATTTGCCAAGAATGCTCTGGACAGAAATTTTATTTTTATTTATAGTGTATATATATGGAAAACATACAAAAATCAGCTAAACACTGTAGAAAATATTAGTCCATTTTCTCTACTCATCATTTACTTTATGATGAGTTCACTAAGGCAAACCATGTCAAAAATATCCCCATTACTGAAGGTCTGCCTCAAACAAACTTACTTTTGTCTATTACTGAAACAGACAGCATCTCCTTGGTTAGTTTGAGAGGAAGCTGGAATCTTACTTTTCTCTGAACTCAGGAACTAAGACAGAGGCACTGACCACTTGCTGAAAAATTGCTTGATAAATACCAGAGCATGTAAACCATTGCAATATTGCTTCTGAGAAAGCGATTCAAAATTATGAAAAAAATAAGAACAGGTGTACTATTAAACAGAAGCCTTGTTAATGGCATGGCATCAGAATCACAGATTTTGGGATATTACTTCTAATAATCCTATATTTAATGAGGGCAAATAGCATACATGTTTTTAAAATTAATGTAGATAGATACACGAGTATTGAATGCTTCATGAATTCTTTTTTTTTTTTTATATATGTTTGCTACAGACATTGGCATAAAAGCAATGAAAACACAGATACTAGAGACAGTCCCATCCCTGTTTTGGCATATACAGCCAGACACAGAGTCACAGGTTTCCTAGCCAACAGTTAATGCTTCCTGTAATCTGGAAAGCAAGGAGAATCATGTGGCTAGGAAGTCTGTCAATGGCATGACTCAAAGTCAAGGACTTAATTCTTCTTCATTGTAAATGATGGCATACATGCTTTCCCCTTTTGTTGAGAAAAATGGAAGCGGAATATCTTAACAGTCATCCTCTCTCATTATTATTGCCACTGGGACAAAACTTATATTCCTTAGGAATGCTTAAAAACGTTTGAAGAACACATTTCTAGACAAGCTTTGAACTGTAGAGTTATAGATTGCTAATGTAGGATATTAAACCTCTAGTTAAAAAGCCTCCATAGGAGCACATGACAGCATACTCCTGTGCTGTGTACAGTATTTTTTTCACCATAAACCCAACCAAATAAGAAAGTGTTCTGTAACTGGTACTGCATTATTTTATATGCAACAAAGTTCTTTAAGTTGCACAAAAAGACACCAACTTCATTGCACCGAAGTGTTAGTTTAGTTTGATTTTACATGCTTTTTCAGTTTACTCCAATTCCTGAAAAATTCCTGTGCGATAACCAAAGCGACTACTATTACAAGAAGAGAGAATTCCCCACCTCAGTTAAAGTACTCTAAATACCTACAAATTTAAAACTATTGTGCCTCACATACATGTCTGAACAACTAAACAAACATGGCTGAACATTGTCCTAACTTAAGTTTTACAGCTATTCTCTTTATTAGAGTAGCAGTCACTTTATTTATATGCCCGATGATAGCTCTAGAAGCCTAATTATAGACACTGAGCTTTACGTTTTGGCAATACATACCATGTGTAGACAAGCTAACTGATTCCCTCCCTGTATTAGGGGGAAATAAACATTACCAGTTTAACTTCAGACTATGCAAATCTTTACTGCAAGAACTGTGAAATGCAATTCCCACAAAGTAGCTTTATTGAATTACAGGAGAGAACACTAGCATAGATCACCTTATATAGCTAAAAATCTAGTACAAATATAATATATTTATTTTCAGAAATTATTTTGATGAAATAACCCTATACAAACTCTAATTTTAAGCATACAAAATGGCTGATATGGAAGGAATTGATAAATAAGACACACTGGTTCAGGTAACATTATTTTCTATGTTTACTGATAACAAATTGTATTAAATACCAGAAAAATGATACATTACACGTGAAATTGGTCTCTGGAAATGCATGGTTTCTCACAGAATAAATTTTTTAAACTAACTTAATTTTAATAAGCTTTTACCTATGCAAACTGTCTAGGAAACTTCCAAACATTAATACCTGTTTAGTTCCCTAGTTAAGAATATATGGACCTTACTAAAGAGGAAAAAACCAAAAAAATAAGACAACAGACTTACCTGAAGCCCCCGTCTCATGCATTTTTTCTTCATGCTTGCTATCTGGCTTGCAACCACTCTTTTCATCAGCTTCATCATCACCCCACCAGGCTGGCTGTCCATACAAAGGTGTCCCACGAGGCATGGCAGAAAGATCTATAAAACCAGCCCAAAGCAGAAGAAATTACTTTTCTGTTTAGTTGTGATATTTAGGTTAAAATAACATGAAAAGAAAGTCATTTGCTTGGGTCGTTTCTCCTGGAAGCTGAAGTAAATCGGCTGTATGTATTTGCCTAAATACAAAACAAACTTGGAGGCTGGATAACTGATCCGGGTTCTAAATATAACAGCTTACTAACAACCCAATCAAAACTTCTGACACAAATGTTTATGCAAAGGCAGCTGACATCTCTTATTGTAACCCTGATGTATCTGTAAACATTACTTTCTGCTTTCAGCTTGAGGTCATCAGCACAGCAGTACATTCATAAAAGCTGTCCACTGCTGTTTCTGTGAGAAGATTCTAATTTTTACCCACACTGACCTTTCAATGAAATCTGAACCCCCTGTGTGAAAAACTGATCAAATTTTGCAATGTAGCCATGGTTCCAAATCGCTGACAGCTACTACAGAGTGCTTAAAGCTACCCTGTGTAAAATGTTACTAAGCACAGCTTTTTTATTTTTTTAATGTAATAGTTAAATTACAGTACAATTAAAAATGCTATTTCTTATATAGGATGTACACATGATTAAACACATTAAAACATAAAAATTAACTAGGAAACTCCCCCAGTGATACAATTAAGATTTGCACCTTGCTGATAAATTGACTGGATTAGTTGTCAACTGATCTCTTGGAACAATACTTCACCCTACTGAGATTTAGCTCAGTAAAAAAGGCAGAAATTCAATTCCAAGAGTTATTAATAACACCTTAAGTATGTTTAAAATGTCACATTATGTGGAGTTTTTACTATCTACAGAAGTTCAAAAGCATGCTAAAAAAAGCAAATTAATATCCTTGTCCACGTTTTTGTGCTTATGCAGCAAAAAAGAACCTTACCCATTGATTTCTCTTCAGATTTCAGTGCTTCCGTAGTTTTGTGGTGCACTTCAGCTGTGGAGTCTGTTACCTTGGACTCTGAGCTTTTCGAGTTGGTTTGCTTCACGCCTTCTGCCTCTGAAGATTTTTGGGATAATTGGAGTTGGCTTGTGAATTTTTCATGCTACATGTCATTGAATAGGGGAAAAAAAACAAAATGCTCAGAGTGGAAAAACCCCCTATGTTACCAATAATTACACAATGACAGAAGAACATCTAGGAACTGCATGTTGTTACCTTAAGGGCTTCTTCTGGGACTCTCATCTCTCCCCTTACAACAGTAAAAAGATTAGTATGTAGGAAATGGTAAGGAAAATACTGGAAAGATTTCTCAAGTCATAAGAGGATTTTACAGAAAAGCAACAGTTCTGCAGCCTATTCTGCCACTGGAATGGTAACGCTTCTACAGATATGTCACTGTTAGGACTAGCATGTACAATCATATTCATCAAAACAATTGCACAATACAATTATTTAATATTTATTAACAGAACATGAGTAGACACTTTAAGGTTGTAATAATACAAGTTCTTTTTTCATTCAGTAGTTTGCTGAGTAATTATTTGTAATCTTCTCTACTTGTATACAATCTCATATGATAAAAACAGTTGTGCATTTGCCTCAAAGTAATGCTTCTTAGCAACACAGGAGTTACACATTAGGTTTTACATTGTAATTGGAAGTTGAGGTTTCCTCAGTGAGAAGAAATGGAATGTGCTTTATTGATAGTTCTGACCAAAGTACAGTATTCTAAAATGTGCCATTTTCTCTAATGTAGGAATTTTTGTAATAATGAGAAAGAAATAATTTGAAGTTGCTTCTCAAATAGTATGAGCCCCCTTAATTTAACATAACCATACTTTTTAACAACAGAAGAATGTCCCAACATATTGCATTTTTATGACAAGGATATCATATCCAAATCTCAGTTTATCTTCTAACTTCAGAGTGATGTATGTCTGTTCTGGAATCCTCACATCATTCACAAATGTCTACAGAAATAAATGAGGACAGAAAGAGATACTGTTAGATTCCCAAATAATAAAATGACGAAACACTTCAGTAACTTTATAAGAAAGATTTCAGCACTGCAAGTTTTTAACTGGTGATTCACTGGGGAATTAAACTATAAGCTCAAATTGTCACCTGCTTTACAAAATATTTCAAAAGAAAGGTTAAACACCAGTCACTAACCAGGCTGCTGACACTACACTGGCCTTGAAAAGTTTCTTACAAGTTTACTCTTGCTAGCAGCATTTACTGAATTGCTGATTACCAGTCCCTCATATTAGCACCTCCATTCATCATTTCTCTTGTAGTTTGCTTTTTCAATCCTAATTAAATGTCAGAATTGATTTATCATCACATCTGTACATCATTTAACATTGGCTATGACAGTTCTGAGGTAGCTTATAATTTCCAAGCGTTATCAAAGGACTAAAAGGAAAAATGGATCAAGCTAGTGCATCTGAGTAACTCCAAATAGCAGTGATAAAAAAATCAATATATTGCGACTCTTTCAAGAGTAGGTATAATGACATTTGTAAGCAGAAAGAACATTATTATACCAGCTAGCAGCAAAACAGAGGAAATTCCGTAGGTTTGACATTATCTTTTGAAAATTCAGTTACTAGTACAATAAGTAATCCTCTTGTCCTTGAAATTACTGGTGGAAATATAGTTGGAGAAATCAGACAAGCTTTCAGTGATTTGGAAAACAACTTGTGTACCTGAAAGTTTTCTCAGTATCAGTTGGCTGTTAAGAGCCAGTACAGATTAAAACCCACTTTTATTTCAAGGTCTAGATTAAACCAATCAGCAAAAAATAACATGGAGTTTGCAAAACCATGCTGGTATAAATTTCAAAAGAACACCTAAGATATACATAACGACTAATTACAGAGGCAGCAAGGAGGAAGGACAGCACATGTTCAAGTCAAAATGGATCTCTGAGATGTAATTTGGAAGAGCCGGAAAATAATTTCTTTCATCTCTGTGGGAAAATAATTAAATGAATATAAATAGGACTTGAAGTTAAGATTATTCAACCCCTAAAAAAAAATTAAACAAGACACACGCCCTTGTAAGAATGGGGATGGGGTGGGGTGGGAGGGGAGAGAAGGGAAGAGTTTATTCCATCATTGGAACTGATCTGTATCTTTAAAGACTGATGGACAGCCTTAACAAGGTAGACTGTCAGCATCAAGCAAACTGCCCAGGTTACTAACATCAGCAAGACTTGAAGTTGCACGTGGTGACTTCAGGCAGCAGGAATCAAGGACAATTACACACTTAAGGGAGGAGTGGATGTCAAGAGCTGAGACTGTCCTTACAACTTGCCCTTTTGCTGTGGAAGAATATGCTTAAACCTTCAGGTAGAGACTTCTCCCAGAACCTGCCATCTCCCAAAGACAGTTCTCAAACTGACCCTTCTGGTCATCCTGAGTCATACCACCACCCTTAGAACTCTCTAAATTACACTGAATCTCTTAACTGTGAAAGTGAATTGTTTCTTAAACTGATTTTTTTACCTTCAGAGAAAACTCTATATTGTGTCAGTATCTTCTGAATTCACTCAGTGATAGAGAAACACCGAAGGGCAAAGACACGTTTATGTTTTGCCTAGCAGAATAGAATATGAAGCTCTCAGTTACAAGAACTAGAGATCAGACTACAAAGAAAAAAGAAAACTGTTAATGTAACTCTGCATACTATTTAAGACACTTTCAGAGTTACAGAACCTTGAAGAGTTTGAGCTGACAGAGAAATGCACAGCATCTTGCCTTGAACTGTTCCTGAAAGCTCAATTCAAATCTGCATTAAGAAGCTGTAATTTACACTCTAAGTTCCTCTCCCCTATACTCTTCCCTAGCTCTAAATCTTTCCTCTCCTTAATACCTGAAAAGAATGCAACATCTGGACGTACAAGATGATAGCATCTTCCTTGTAAGAAGTACGAATAATCAGCTATAGGTAAAAAGTATCTTGTTCCTTGGTGTTGCTTACTTCATTTTCTTTTAAAATACAAAATGAAGCCTTAATTTAGGGCAAATTCAAGGCAAATGAAATATTTATGGACTAGCTAGTATAAGACTGTTACATTACTTCATGAATTATTTATCAGTTATACTTTCCCATACCTTAAAAAATTTACGGCTGCTTGATTATTTTTACTTTTAATAACAAATGCATGGTAATACTACAGATAGGAGATTAAACATCCAGGGTGCCTTTCTGAAACGGATTTATTACTGGTGTGTGCCAGTTTGGGGAACTCAGAATATTGCAACCTCACAGGATCATCCCACCTAAAAGAATTAACACCTACTTAAAAACCACTAACTTAAAAGAATTCTACAACATATTTCTAAGGAATGCAGCAACTGAAATATGCCATTTTTTAAGCACTTTGAAATTAGGGGCAGACACACATAAAAAATAAACTTAATTATTCAATTAAGCTAAGAATCTGAGTCTTTTAACATTGTGTTGCTTATCTAAATCTAGTATTAGATGAAGTCTGGAAAGACAGAAACAATGTCCTTCCCCAAAATAGTAAAGGGATCTTCTGGTTGGTTTTTTTTTTTTTCCTAAATGAAACAATGTTTATTTTGTTATCTAAGGAGATGGCTTATCTACTTAATAGAAAATACCTTTCATGAGAAGTGAGGATTAAAGGTACAAGTATTTACTGGTTGTAAGCACGAAACTTCGAGTGGTGTTTAATGCACATTTATTCCACTTTAACACTGTGCGAGTCCATGTGAAGAATATCTCAAGGCAGCCTAAATGTTAGTGAATCAACAAAATTTAAGCCACCTTGCGGACATACATTTATGTATGTATGTGTGTGTGTGTGTGTATGTTTTTATATATATATTTTTCCTCCCAGGTCATCAGATCTCTGAAATTCATGTGCATGCAGGATACTCAACCCAGAGAACTCTGACGGCAGTGTGTGCAGTCTACAAACATCCTCACCACTGAACTAATGGCATACAACCACCAAGCCTCAGTTGCTTTGCCACTGGAGAGTTACAATGCCATTACAGGTTTGGGATGCAAGAAAAAGCTAGCTTGAAAAAACTAGTTACTAGGTAAAAAAGAATCTTTTCACCCCTTTAAATGACTCTATGCACATTTTTATATAGTCATGATTTCCAAAGTTTTATTCTTCAAATAGTGAGAGAAACTCTGAGCCTTCACAAAGTTTACTGAGCATTTCACAATCCAGGTCTAAAACATGAGTGTTAATGGACTTTCACTATCTTGTAAATATTCATGAGAAGAATGCTATTCAGCAAGGCCATGAATGTTTGATAATTTTTCTGCTGTATTTTTGAGGTCAGAAGTCAAAGGAGAAAATACAATTGAATTTTGTTGATAGTGGTGAAATAATAGATTATATCTTAGCACCCATACACATTTTCTTCAGAAATGAGAAATGTCTTAAACCTTTTTTTTTATGAAATAAAAGACAAGCAGGAATGACCAGGAGTCACCACAATGGATTATTACATATAAAACTTTACATAGTGTAAATTTCCTTTTGCTTTATTTTCAGATGTAGATGTGTAATATCCAGGATGAAGACTGCTGTAATCCTTTCAATAAACTGAGTGTGCATCAACCACACAGGTAAGAATGTTCAGGTACTAGGGAATCAGGTGCAATTAAAGTTCATCTCATGAAATTATTTAGGACTCTCAAAATAAAAGCCCTATGTACTCGTGGTACCCATCTCCCCTTAAACTCTGAATTATCTTTTGTGGTTAAATTGCATTACAGCAAGAATGGAGTGGTCCTGTGTACTAAGAAAAGTATGCATCTGTTCTCCAAAGAAACGGGTCTAGCTGAGGAGGCTCAAAATAAACATTTGCTCTTGATGAGGCAAGCAAAATAAGAACTTGTAGAAGCTGATGAAGCACTAAGAGGAACTTGTCTGTTAGGGTGGTGGTGTTCTCAGTGGAATCCGTAGCTAGACTAAAAGAATTACTTGCCCAGTTAGTAGTTCACCGCATAGTACAGAGGCACTGCATATAGTGTTTTGCCACACAATTAAGAGTTATAAAATTATGTTTCCTCTTTTGACCTGAAACCAGGTAAGCAGAGGGATGTAAGAAAAGCACAGCTGGAAAGAGACAGTAAGGGAAGCAAAAAGAGCGAAGTCTGAACACGTGAGATTTAATATTCTCTGTCCCAAAACTGTGGGAAGAAAGAGCTCCTTTGATGTCTCTGGGTAAACAGCTATAGAGCAACTGACACCTCAAACCTGAGAATTAATCAGATCAAGCGAAACAAGTAACTGAAAGCTCAGAGGCAAAGAAAGAAGTAGAATGAAGGCCTTTCAACATATATCTTCATTAAATGAAGTTTTGTGACATGGCAATGAAAATCTGAAAGTATGCCTATTGACTACAGGAGTAACATAGAATTAGGGAATAAAATCAAATGGCTCAGCGAAAAATTACTATGTGCTGAGTTAATTTTTGATCACTAACTTGAAACAGTGCACTGACTTTCAATATACAGAGGTATATTAAATATTTAAGGAGTAAAGTTCTTACATGTCTACAACTGTTCAAAGATATAACCCTTCAGGTTACAATGGCTTCGTACAGACTTAAGACTCTGACTCTTTAGAAGGCAAAGGTAGTTACCCTAAAATACAGAAAATCTAATACAGACGAACTAACAGAGGTTTTCTTTTGAAATGCACAAGATCAAACACAAAAACCTTTATCAATGCTAACAGGCAGTAACTTGAGATTTCTTCATCTTTTTTTCTCTAAACATTTCAAAAGCTGTTCACTACCAGTAGTTTTCTAAATATTGATTCAAATAAGCAGTCACAGATTAACTTATGATTTTATTCTGTATGCACCCATGACAGTCAAACATTCAAAGTTATATAAAACAAGAACTGCAACTAATGTGTATAAACAGATCATAAAGAAACATTTAAAAGGCCAGAAAAATATGACAAAGTTACTGTTTTTAATAATCTATTATGATATTAAAGACAATTATGAAAGGTGAGGCTTATTTGTAATACTGTATACACAATTCCTAGAAAAGCCTTAAAACTTAAAATGCCATATGAAACTCTTATTTTGCTCATAACTTTGCATTTTTCCTATAATCGTTTGTAATAACTCGACACATATTATTGCTAATGCAAATATAGAATTAAACAGGTTTACATTTAACACGGTTATTGCATACTTTCTCATATATGGAGTAGTTTAACATCCTTTTCTGTATGAAAAAGGGAGAACTAAGGAATAGCATATGAAACAAAAATCTATTTTTTAACCAGATTATTTTAGAGATTGAAATACCTTTTCTTTTTAATAATCTACTCTAGATTTTTTCCTACATTTCTGAAATACAGAAAAGTAGCATATTTCTTTTTATCATTTGATTTTTTTCCTGTTGCTAAGGCCCTCTTATTATTGGAATTTACTGCAGCCCTTTGAATAACATGCAGTAGAAAACTCCCAGAAAAAATACATTCTCCTTTTGAATGCATCCCCATTGCCGATCTTGCATTAAAGAGGTATTAATGTACACTCGTTAAGATATACTCTCTTTGCTCAAACAAAACCCCAAAGCAAACATACAAAAGACTATGGGCAGCTATCCATTTCTGATGTTAACTTACCCCATTCAAGCTGCCCAAATCCTTCACCAAGTGTTCATCTGTAGAGGCATCATAGTTAAGGACAGCATGTTGCTTGTCCACACTTCGTGACTAAAATAGATATATAAAAAAATAAATAAAATAAGGTAGATTAAGATAGCATTAATGGCTATTTCTTAAAGGAGTGTTATTATTTTCTTTCTACATAACATATTTATTGCAATTATATTAAAAAGCTAGTCTCACGTATGAGAAAACTCAGTCCCTAACCTTACCCAACTCTGGTCCCAGGTGCCCATAGCAGAATCTTAAAAGAAGAATTATTTTCTTAATGTTTTCCCAAATGTGACTGTACATCAGATCAAGCCATCTCTTATGCAAAGATTTTTTTAATTTTTTTTTTTTCAGTTCACCACGGTACCACTGATGTTTTAACATCATCAACTTCACCTTTCCCTCTCTCTTCTTAACTACATGGGTTCAAGACTGTGGTGTCCTGGCCAGCAGTTAAGCACCACACAGCTGCTCACTCACTGCTCCCTGCCCCAGTGGGATGGCGGATAGAAGAGGAAGAGCAAAAGCAAGAAAACTCATGGGTCAAGTTAAAGATAGTTTAAACAGCGAAGGAAAGAGGAAGAAGAAATAAAACAAATCAAGTGATGCAAAGGCAATCACCACCTCTCACAAGGAGACCAATGCCCAGCCAGTTTTTGAGCAGTGGCTACCTTCCCCAAAGCCCCCTCCCTCAGTTTTTATTGCTGAGCATGACATTATACGGCATGGAATATCCCTTTGGTCAGTTTTAGTCAGCTGCCCCTGTTGCATTCCCCCTCTAGTTACTGTGCATCCCCACAGTCACATGTGTGTAGGACAAGCAGACTGAGAGACTGCCTTAACACTGTGCACACACTGTTCAGCAACAGCTAAAATACTGGTGTGTTATCAACAGTGTTTTGGTCACAAATCCAAAGCATAGTACCATTAGGGCTTCTATAAAGAAAATTAACTCCAACTCAGCCAGACCCATAAAAAGATTTATATATGACTGCATAAATAATAAAACCCACAAAATAACTATGCTAAGAGCTGTACAAATATAAAGAGGAAAACTCCACCCTCAGTTAAAATAAATTTGTAACTGGCATTATTTTAGACAAAGACTCTTCATTTCAATCCAGACTATTAAGAAAATGTTCAGCATACAGAAAATGAGAATAGTCTTATTTTAAAATAATTCTGATAATATGAATAACGTAGATTTTTTTTTTCCCTTGGAGATGATTTCCATATCAAGATTCAAGAAGTTTTCTAAACATAATGGTGAAAGAAGGGGAAAATGTGGTATTTATCCAGAAGCAGGGTGATGCATTGGAGCAGCCAGCTAAATGCAAAGCCTGCACTCCATGTTTAAGCACATTTACATAATAATACATTTAAAGCAAATCTGTATTCCCAGATGTGAACAAAACCTCTTAGAAGAACAGTGTTAGGTACAGATCTGAGGTCAAATTCCATCAAACATGCAACACAGTTGAAATGCTTTTTAATGAGGCCTTTATAACATGTTTTCTGTCGAGAGATTATGAATACACCATTAAATTCTGCCTTCTTTATCATGCATTGTCCACATGCTTTGCAGTAGAGAACAACCAAGTTGTCAAGAGTGGAAAGGGAGGTCCTACACAAAGAACTACACATACAGAACAAGAACACATTATTAGCTTCTCTTTTGGTGGGTTACTCCTCCTGAAGCTGTATGTGCTGTTACAGTCATGCTGGCATGTAGACCAAACATAACAGCAGGCTAAAGAGAATATTCTTGAAAATCACCTCTTGATTCTTTTTACTAACTCGAAGTCAATACACAACAAATAACATTTATAAATAACTGGAATCTATTCACAATATTAAACAGAGGCAGCTGCTTTCAAAGGCAATGATGACTGAAGTTTTGTAAGCCAAAATAATAAATGCTTGGGTATTCAGCCTCACTCTAAGGACTGATCAACCATGGACAGGAGACAGTATATGGGAAAGAGAAGGGAGAAAAGGCTCTTTCTTTTGAAAGGTAATAAGCCATTACAACAAGCTAGTAGTAAAATAAAAGCTTTTTTTTTTTTATTATAATCTTCTGGCCAGGAACCAACAGGGTGGGGTTTTGTCATTGCCTTTGTTTGTTTGTTTGTTTTGTTTTGGGTGTTTGGGTCTTTCTATGTGTGTTTGGGTTTTTTTGTTTGTTTGCTTGTCTTTTAATATTTCCATAAAACATCAAGATATCACACTGCCTGTCTTTAAAGAGTATTTTCAACTACTTTCTAACAGGACAAAGTACTTCCATCAGCAATAAAACCTTTGGGTGCCTTCTGAGGTTGCGAGCTAAACACACTTTTTAAGAGGTATTGCGTTCTCAGTAATGCACATAAAAATAGGTTTCTGGGCACTTCCTTTGCAAGTGAGATTCTATTTTCGCGATTAATGTCTGCACACACAATTCCTGGGAACAAAAAATCCCAAAGGAAATATTTTATTGAATGGTAGAAAGGGCTGAGAATATTAGTTTTGAAGTTCAGTTTTCTTAAGAGCTCTACACTAAACAAAGATAAGAATTCAAGAACAAACGCCTAAAATACTACCATTACGCATTCAAAAATCTATATACTAGAAAGAAGCAGCTCAGAAGACTACAGCTTTGATATTTCAAAGTGCATGCAGTATGGCTACATAACAATACAGTTACACACCTCTAAGAGTTCCACATTGGGATCCTCAAAGTTGAGGAAGCTACTAAGTCTTGTATTTTCAGTTCCACTGAAACCATTACTGTAATTGAGTCATTCAACTTCCTTAGAAATAGAGAAATACTCTTCTCCATTAACTTCATTTGCCTTTGTACAGGAAGATCAGGACATGGGGATAGAATTACATCAAATCATGTGGCTAAATTGGATTACAAGTTGCAGAAAAAAAAGCAAGCTCTTTTTAAAAGCATCCAGTGCACTTAGCATTATGACATTTTACGGAGCACAGAGTCTACTGATCATACTGCAAGATCTATTTCACCTTCTATTTTTGCATTCTGTTTGTGTTCTATAAGAAGAAAAGGTGATCCTCTGTACTTCGATGGCAACTGTATGACTGATGGCAACATACTTAAACTAACTTTTTTCTATGAACACAAAAGATTAATCAAAACAATCGCTCCTCCAACATCTGGGGAATTTAATTTTTGAAAGGTATCTAAAACTGGTGCATTAAGTTCATGATTTGAGCAGTTGCACATGGAAGGCTGTTGCAATTAATTACCTGTAACATCAGCTCACAGTCATCTCTCCCAACAAAAATCATTTCTCGTGGCAGCCTATGGCGGGTGCCTCCACTGCTCACCAAAAACCAGGATGTTAAGCTCATTTTCTGCTTAGCTGATAAATCCTTGGCAAAGCTACGTCATCCTGCAGCGAGAAAGAGAGAGACAGAGAAATTCATTTTTAGTTATTTTTAGCTACAGTTCCTGCTCAGCAAACACCGTGAGAAGACTACAAAAAGGCTCTGAAAATACAGCATTCTCAACAGCATTTACTGAATCCAGCAATCACGGGAAGTGACAGGCTCCAGATTTACATAGTCTGAGGCTCTGCTTAATTGGAGGTAAATTTCTTCAAAACGAACAAGCAGCTAGTTAATGCCAAAGCCATATGTCAAGCTGTCAGAAAGCTTCTAACATTTGACCGCTTATTACCAAGATAATTGCTACATTAATGCTTCACTATCACAACCAATAAACAACGTGGCAAACATTCACAGAAAACAGCAAGTGATTTGCATGTCTGTCGTTACATTTTACTACAAAAAAAAGAACTACCTCATTTGGTTTTAAGCTCAGGTCCTCTGTACAGCACCAAGTGAAAGTTTTAATTTAAGGAAGTTTTGCTTCTTATTTAACCTTAGATTATCTCAATAAAACTTGTATCTGTATAAAACAGTGTACATCTAGAATTGTAAACAAACACATGCAAAGTGAACAATTTAGAAGTTATTTATAAGTAATAAACTCAAAAGCAGTATTTCTACAAAACTTTAACTTAACTTGCCAATAAACAATCACATACTACATACTTGCACAGGAAAAATCCAACCCAATAGCTATTTAAAATGTCACAAAATACAGAACAAAACAAAAATTGAAAACTAGGTAAAATCTTTTACGGAAAACTTCTTCACATATTATGGCCTACTTGAAACTGGACAAAAATATGATTAAAAGCACTCTCCACAGCAAAGCAATGGTTGATACTTAGAAAAGCCTTTAAAAAGTGTTCCAAGTCTCTCTTTAAGAAAAAGGAAGCCAAAGCAATAATTTCATTAATTTATTACCACTCTATATTCATTAAAAGAGAAGGTATAGAGAATAAAAATCAACCAGTCTGCATTCATCTCGGTACCAAACAGCTGGCATTTCTCTCCTCTTTATACGTCACTTAGTGAAATTATGCAAGGAGAGCAAATGTACTGTAAGCAGACTGTAGTGGACTTGAGCATAATCTGCATCGTAACAAGAATGCAGCGAGGTTCTGAAAACCAAAAGTAACATGACAATGCCAGCACTGCCCCGTTAGGCAAACTACAGTTGAGAAAAGGTACCAGAACTGATAAAAACTTAACAAAGAGGACTGAGTTAAGTCAAAGCTGCATCTGAAAATGACAAAACAGATACCTACAAAGCTAAGTCAAAAGTATACCATCACAGGTGCTTCAAATAAACGAGCCAAGCTGTCAACCCAGTTTAAAGTAATTAATGTAACTCAAATAAAAGAAATTAGAAAGATTTAATGTGCTAAAGATTTACTTAATAAAAAAGTAAATAGGTATTTCAACTAAGTGTTCTCTTATATAGTGATACCTACAGTAAGATTATCCTACCACAGCTGGCAAGTAATCACAACACATTCTTCGCATGAAACTTACATCTACTTAATGTTCTCCAATTCAAGGGAAGTAGTGATACAGCATCTCTATTACACTTTACTAATTGAAAACATTAAGATTACAAATTACATCTAGAATAATAACTTGCTGAAATATAATGTAAAGACATCTATTTACCAAATAGGTTTTTTAAAAATTAAGTTTATTCTGCACCTTTGAAGGAAATTAACATTTGTATTTTTAATTTAACCCAGTTTAAAACTAAAAGATAAACTAGGTCAATCAAATGACGTTTTCCCATTCCTTTTAAGAAAGGAAAGGGAGTATCAAAAATCACCAGCCTAGGTTCCAGCTTTTAACAAGTAAATTAAATGAATGTTTGACTGCAAGCATGCTATTCACTATCAAAGGTCCTCATTCTTTTTATATTATACTGCCTTTAAAATCTCCCATCTGCTTATCATAACATTTACAGCACACTGCCCTCCTGCTCTAATTGGAAATTCCTTATGAAAACCTTCAAGAGGATATAAACTATAGAAAAAAGACTATGTTTCAGTTTACAGAGGTAGACTGTCAATAAAGGAGAAAAACTGTTTTTATTTATAGAACAGACAAGTAGGTTAACAACTAGAGCTAGAAAAAAACCCCAAACCTCCCACAAATGATAAAGCCTGACAACAAACAGATTCAATTAAGCTATCTGAAATAATTTTTAAAAACCTGTATTATACAGAGCAATCATTACCACATGGCTTGGAAGCACATTTGTAGTTAAAAGCTCATCACCATTTCTGTTGAACTTAACGCAATTCTTTTCAAACAGTGCTGTCTCAACTGTGACGAATCATCAACCTAGATACATATTTTATTTTAAAAGTATTCTTTAGAATAAACCAATGCCTTTGATCAAAGCTACGCTGAAATTCTGCATAGCAAAACTGGCTGAGAACAGAATACAGGAGCAATGATTACCAAAAAAGTGCATTAAAGATTTGATAGGAAACTGCACACTTATCAGTTACATAGACAGTATATGGACAATTCCATCACACACTGAAAACTTCAAGAAGGCTAACGCTATTTTGAATACACTGCTGTGTTAGGTACTCTAGCTGTAGTACGCTGAACAATACAAGGATGAAAGATTGTCATTGCCTAACAGATACCAAATTAAATTATTCCACGACAGGTGCAAAATCATCAGAAGTGGCTCTTTACAGAGTGTAAATTTAAGTCATGATAATTCTTGCTATGAAATGTTATGGATACTAAAAGGTTACACAGGGTTCAAAAAACAATAAGCATGCACAGAAAAAAAAATAATATCATGTCTGTTAAACGCAACGACCTCACTTATAGCTCAGGAACTACACATGCTGTACATTCTGGGAGGCTGGGAGTGTGCTCTAGTGAGGTTTCCCTTGCTATTGTCCTACTTACTAACCTCTCTTCCTTACTTTCCCTTTGTTTATGCTTAACAGGATACTCGCCCAGATGGACCTGTTTTTCTCCAGTATAGACTACACTTTTTAGTTGAAGTATTCACAGAAACCACTGTGATTCCTACTCTAGAAAAATGAATTTTAAATGCTTTACTGAAGTGTTTTGTTTTACTTGTCTTTCCTAATAGTGCAGTATTTGTGTTATAACCTTCAAACAAACTAGCAAATATTTCAGCATTAAGACCTGATTGTTCAAAGCAATACTTCATTCTCGATACCTGGAAGTCAGTTGCTGAGACATCCACTGCAACTGCAAAATATTTCCTTATCTGCAGAAGAAACAGCATTTCATGGTGAAGGACCATGAATATCAAAAGGCAGCAATCAGTGTGTAAGAATGAACACATCGGTAACAAGTCATTTGAAACAGATGATAGTGCAACAGGGATATTGGCTGCATCAGCCCAGTAAATACAATTCAGTCCTAAGAACTAAAGCCCTGCATTATGTAGCCAAAAGATGGGTGTAACCAATTTCAAATATGTTTAGACAAACACTGCCAAGATTATAGTTCTTACAATGTTACTGTAAGCAAAAATCCTTAATAATCTCATATTTGTGCAATCTACAGTCTACATTTTTGTCTTTGCCTGTAACTGAAAAAGCCAATCGTTTTCTCCAACTAAGCCATTAGTGAGTACTGAGACACTGATCCTACGGAGAAACAAAAAGCTGTGTTTAAAATTTAAAGTAAACCAAATATATGCCTGAAATTCCAACTTTAAAGCATCACAGTCCTTTATAGTAAGACTAAAAATAGCATAATTTTAATGGTACACAATTATCCTATTACTGTAAATAAGATCAGATTTAAGAATGTTTTAAAATAACATTACAAAAACCCTGCACCAAGCTGAAACACAGTACTGACAAAGCTGCAAGCCCTATGTTTCCTATTACTTGCCCTTGTAAGTTCCTGTTTCCAGCTACTAATTTTTTTACTGAAATTAAGTTTACCTGCTCATGAATATCCTCAAATATACTATTCGCTAGTATATTTGGGGAATCTTCAGAAGAAATGACTCAAAGTTTCTGAAACAAGGTTAGAAGAAAACACCCTATGTTACAACCTTCCAACAAAAACAGTAGCACCTCATACATACAAATAGGTAACTGAAATGTGACAGGACACCTCTGTATCAGTTTCTACCTTTTAATATCACTCTTACACGAATCTATCCAAATGCAGACAAGCAATAAGCTTTTGATAAATTTCCATGTGTATATTACTTCAACAAGTACACAGATAAATTCTCTCAACACCTGTCTACACAGACCATACTTAATATTGCTTTAACTTCCTGTTTTTGATGCACCAGTTAGAACCAGAAGTAGGGCATCTTTGCCTGGCACTCTCAATTATAAGGGTAGAACACCCAGGAGGAGAGACCACTACCACACCTGGACAGGGCCACTTGAGCTGGAGCTAGGCAGACTGCAATGAGGAATCAAGAAAGGTAAACATCAGCTGTAAGCCATGGCAATGGGAGAAATAGAATTAAGAGAGCACAAAAGGAGCCAGTAATGACTGGAGAAGACCTGAAGTTTAAGCTGGTTCCCAAGTCACAAATAAATGCTGTCAGCGAGCAATACCCACTGGCAAAGTGTCTACCATGGCTGCTTTATTGACTACCTAATGTAATTAAGGACACTAGTGCCAGCAGTTCTATTTTTGACTGAAATGGAGAAATCTATCTTGCAGAAAGAAAAGAGCAAAGTGAAGGTAATTCCAACCATGAGAAGATCACTGTATCAATATAACAGATACTAAAAAGTAATCTATAAAAGATAACTGATTTATGTTCAGGAGGTTATAAATGGAAAACACCAGAATAATATTGTCTCCTCTCTAAAGCACTCTGAAGTTGGGCAGTATCACAATCAGTGATTCCATGTGCAATCATAATTAACCTACTTACATGCATTATAAAATAACCTTTAACACATCAACACATAATATTTTAATCAGGACTCTACCTTACTCAGGCGAAAACGACAAGCTTAACAGTCAGTTAATCAGTATTATTTTTCCTCCTCTCCTCATAAATTGATTAGCCTGTGCCTTACTTACTGCACATCACTAAAAACCTTTTGTGAATTACTAACTTCCTGACTTCAACTGCCATGCACATCACGCCAGCGTAAGAAATTCATTACTACTTACAGTAAAATCTTCACAAATATCTCTATAGAGGGTTTATCATAAATAGGGAACTGTAGAGAGCACTTTCTAACACTAAAGTATCTTAATCTTGAGTATTTAAGTTCCAAAGCCATTAGCATTTCATCTTAAAGTACCTAGTTTTACACAACACTACAGGTGTTCAAATGGTCTCACTTCTTTCTCTTATAACACTGAATGCCTAATTCTTTTGCAAGTAGGGTAGCTAGAAAATTAAGACCACTTTTTCCAAGGTATGGGTAGGTGGCTAATCTGCCATCATAGAGACTATAAATACAAGAAAATAATTCATACTCTATGGTAGCTTCTAAACGTTTTAGTCATGAAACTATCCTTGGTGCTTTCATAATCCCCTGCTTCTTTCAATACTCACATTACTTCACCCCTGAAAAGAGGATCCTAACAGGCTCTTGGCTGAAACTGTTCTCACCAATTCCTAGGGCTAGTCCATCAAGTGAATTTATTAATGAAGCAAGTACCTCATACAGGGAATGAAAAAAAAAAAAAGATGCACACCTGAAGAACTTTTCATTGGGAACTGGAATTCAATTAATGTAAGCCATCCTTCATGTCATAGTAGTGTGCAATGCAGCTCCTTAATACCCTTAAACAAACAAATACCCATCTAAATTAAAGCAGTTTAGACTAATGATCAATAAAAATATTTCTGGACAAATTTATGGACCTTCTGAACTCGGTGTACTTCAGAAAGGGAAGCAAGAAATGTCAGTGCTGGCCACTGCTTGCCAAGCAACACAGGATACAGGTATAAAGGTTTAGCACAGTGAAAAGACACTACACAAGTAATGTTTTGGTCAAGTCAAGCTGGATCAAGTTGTCAAGCAACAATACTTTTCAATTTGAGGTTTGGGTTAGTGTCATAACAACATCCACAAAGGTGAATCAAAAGATACCCTTAAAAGGCTGTAAAAAATTAATAAAACAATAAAATAAATGGAAGCATAAATAATGTAAATTATGCTTTAAAACACTGAAACTCTTCATCAACATTCCCCAGAGAAGATGCGCTCGCATACTTGGGAAAACTAACCAAAACAATCCTAGATTTTTAGCAGTCTGGACAACAAGCTAGAATTGCTATTATTGACTATTTCACCAACTGGAAAATTCATCTGAACACATCCCTGTAGAACCATTCAAATGCTATGTACAGCCCTCAACAAGAAACTGTTCCCATTCACGCTGATAAAAAGAAATACTGCTATTAGCTACAAAGTTCATGAAAATTTTACACAATTACTCGCAAGTTAACATTGACATCAGTCACACTGATGAAGCTGGAGAGTACAGTCTGGAATCCTAGGGTCAGACCTGGCTTCAGGATCAGATTATCACAGCAGACTCAGCAGTCTTTGTGGGAAGAAGCATTTATTCCCCGTATTTTAATTACAAGAAGATATAAAAGCCACCTAGCTGGGAATGCTGCTAAGAATAGAGAAATGTTTTTCTCCTTCATTCAAAGATTTTGAGATCTCTGCAGAAGGGACCCAGGTACTCTTCTTGCCCTGCAGGTCACCCCATTGTGTCTGATGTAGTAAGGACAAGAAAGCAGCTCAGGAGGCTGTTGCCCTCTGTCAATCAGCAAATCTGTCCTGTAACATGGCTACAGCTGTGGGGCTGCACAAGCATCCCCTCCAGTCCAGGTCAGAATTAGATCTATGCCTATTTTATTGCTCTGACACACAGGAAGAGCTGTCAGAACAGCAACTGACATAAACCTCCTTTCCTGCCAACAGTGCAGCTGCACTGAAAGTTGCCTAGAGTTTTGATTTTGAGGGACAAAGACTTAAAAGACCATATCCTACTCTGGTTTTGATGTAACAATGACTAAAACCAAAACAACCATGAGATCATAATTTCCTCTGCTGTTACATCAACAAATACTGCAAACAAATGTGCAAGAATAAGGCTTACCCGACGGCTATCTTTGAGTGTCACAGTATGCAAAAAGATATGATTTGCATGAATAGAGTCAGATGTCAGTAACAAATCATGAAGTCCAATGTAGAAAATTTCTACCAAAACCAGTGCTATTTCCTTTCAGGAAAGGACTGATCTATACTAGTATGAGCATCTTTGCACAGGAGACCTGCATCCTTGCTACGGTCTATGCTTCCGTATCTCTATTAACAAGCACAATTACAGAAATAATCAAATTAAAATAAAAATGTACATAACTGGGTTTATTAAGTTCTTTCTCCATATAACTTTATTAGAACTGAAAAAAAAAAATCTACCTATCATTACACTCTCTGATAGGCACATTAATAGGCATATTAGTGTTGGAGATTTCTCCAAACTCTTAAAAACTCTTGAGCAAAACCATTGTCTGAAATGGTTTATTTGGGACTTACTATTTTTGCCCATTCAGTGTATTTTAGCATACTTTTGTTTATTTGTTGACAATGGCAGATGACACGAATATACCACTTCTAATGGAATTTTAGTTTTCTTAACTATTAACAGAAAGGTCTCTGGAATGGAAAGCTCCAAACAGGGAGAAGTGCTTTTCTTCATCTAACTAAAATCAAATTATATAGCAATATTAACATGGTTTTCCCTTGACTTTGTTCTCCCTGAAATTGCTAACCTTGTCCTTAATTGAGGGAGCTACTGGGTTTTGTCACCCTTTTTTCAGCTTTTTATTGAAAAAGAGAGTGGCACAACTCTTCAGTCTCCATGGCCAGTGAGGACATTTTCTCAGCTTTTATAGAAGAGCATTCGGATAGCTAGGATTTTTTTTTTGAAAATGCAGAACTACAGAAAATCACACTGGAGTCTATTATTAGGGCTTTGAACTGAAGTTGCTGGGAAAAGGGAACCTCAATCTTTCCCACTTTTATCAGTTTGATGCCAGTGCCAGCAAGAGATGCCCAGAGCCGGGACAGAGATTGGATGTTAACAGGAGAGCACCTGAAGAGCCGCACAAAGGAATTCCAGCCACTCCAGGCAGTAAGTCACCTTCATCCAAGGCCCAACTTAAATGCCTCTACTGAAACACACGTAGCACAGGGAATAAACAGGAGGAGTTATGGATGCATGCACTCCTGCAGGGCCATGATCTTATTGGCACCAGGGAGAGATGGTAGGATGGCTCCTGTGACTGGAGAGTTGGGACGGAAAGGATACAAGCTTTCAGGAAGGACAGGCAGGGGAGATGTTGCCCTCTAGGTCAGTGAAGAGCTGGAGTGCATGGAGCTCCACCTGGGGATGGATGAGGAGCTGATGGAGTACTGAAGGTGCACAAGTCCATGGAGCCTGATGAGATGCATCCACGGGTACTGAGGGAACTGGCAGGTGAAGTAGCTAAGCCACTATCCACCACAGTTGAGAGGTCATGGTAGTCTGGTGAAGTTCACACTGACTGGCAAAGGGGAAATGTAACCCCCATTTTTAAAAAGGGAAACAAGGAAGACCTGCGGAGCTACAGGCTGGTCAGTCTCACCTCTGTGCCCAGCAAGATCATGGAACAGATCCTCCTGGAAGTTATGCTGAGGCACATGGAAAATAAGGTGATTGGTGACAGCCAGCATGGCTTCACTAAGGGAAAATTGTGCCTGACAAACGTGGTGGCCTTCTGTGACAGGGTTACAGCACTGGTGGATGAGGGAAGAGCAACTGACATCATCTACCTGGACTTGTGCAAAGCATCTGACACTGTCCCACACGACATCCTTGTCTCTAAACTGGAGAGACATGGATTTGATGGGTGCACCACTCCATGGATAAGGAATTGGATGGAGGATCACACTCAAAGAGTTGCAGTCAATGGCCTGATGTCTAAGCGGAGCCCAGTGACAAGTGGTGCTCCTCAGGGTTCCATACTGGGTCTGGCACTGTTTAACATCTTTGTCAGCCACATGGACACTGGGCTTGAGTGCACCCTCAGCATATTTGCTGATGACACTAAGCTGTGGGGTGCCGTTGACATGCTGGAGGGAAGGGATGCCATCCAGAGGAACCTTGACAGGCTTGAGAGGTGGGCCCATGCAAACCATGAATTTCAACAAAGCCAAGTGCAAGGTTCTACATGTGGGCCAGAGCAATCCCAAGGATAAACAGAGGCTGGGCAGAGAATGGCTTGAGAGCAGACCTGAGGAGAAAGCCTTGGGGTGCTGTTGTACGAGAAGCTCAACATGAGCCAACAATGTGCACCTGCAGCCCAGAAAGCCAGCTGTATCCTGGGCTGCATCAAAAGAAGCATGACCAGCAGGTTGAGGGAGGAGATTCTCCTCCTCAACTCCACTCTTGTGAGACCCCACCAGGAGTACTGTGTTCAGCTCTGGGGTCCCCAACATAAGAAGGACATGGACCTGTTGGTGTGAGTCCAGAGGAGGGCCACAAAGATGACCAGAGGGCTAGAGCACCTCTCCTGTGAAGACAGGTTGAGTGAGTTGAGGGTGTTCATCCTGGAGAAGAGAAGGCTCCGGGGGCACCTTATAGCAGCCTTCCAGTACCTAACAGGGGGCACAAGAAAGCTGGAGAGTCACATTTCACAAGGGCAGGTAGTGACAGGACAAGGGGGGAAACTACTGAAAGAGTTAATTCAGATTAGATATTATGAAGAAATTCTTTACTGTGAGTGTGGTGAGGCGCTGGCACAGGCTGCCCAGAGCAGCGGTGGATGCCCCATCCCTGGCAGCGATCAGGGCCAGGCTGGACGGGGCTGGGAGCAACCTGGGCTGGTGGCAGGTGTCCCTGCCCAGGGCAGGGGGCTGGAGCTGGATGAGCTTTAAGGACCCTTCCAACGCAAACCACTCTATGATTCTACAACACCAAATTTAAGCAAACTCACAGATTTGAAACTAAATAATATCCCATTAAGACATCTATAGAAGAGAAATTAAATGTTACTTGAACTATGAAGACAATCATGTCTTTCCCTACCACAGATGTCCCTTTTTGTTGTTGGTTTTTGGTTGTTCTTTTGTTTTTGTTTTTTGTTTTTTTTTTTGGGGGGGGGAATAAAAAAATTTTTTTTTTCTTTCCTCGGTAGCTTTATGATTTTAACAAACTTCACAATTCCTAGTAGAAGCTAAGAGATCAAATCGTATTAAGAACAGCAGATTGAAACAAAGACTTCAGCAACTTGACAAAAAATAAAATACTAGGTTATCTTTACAGAGAATACTGGTAAAAATGCAAATTCTTAAAGGACTGATCGTAAAACTTTGAATGACTCTGGTACTGTACATGGACACATCTTACACAACAGTTGCAAGCCTTTTCATTCACATGTTTTTTGTAATAATCAGGGGTACCTGACGTTTGTTTATTTTTTTTTAGGTTTTAAAGTATTCTCAGTCTAAACATTAGATTTCAAACTGTTAAAAGCATACTCAGTTATTATCCACTAGGATAAAGCTATTAAGACTTCAAAAAAGCAATTCTTATTTTACCCTTTGGTAACAGACAAAAAGAATATTTTGCATTTATTAAAGAAAATGGACAGCTTATTTTGCATTCCCAATCTTTACATTCAGAAGCACAAAATCATTTCTCATGAATGTTGTTCTTTGTAGCCTTCCTAAACTGAAAAGCAACACTTCAAAAGCTGCTTTGAATAAATAGTTAAAATAAAGGGTAATGATGCTTGCAAGAGTAGGTTAACTTACGATCAAAGCAGCAAGTGTTCATTTTTTGTCCATCATTCTTACTCAAATTAAGAAACTGCATAAAGAGAAGTATTTTGAAGTTTTCCTATTTCACCATGATCAAACAAGGTAATCTATACAGAGATTAGCATACCCAGTATGCTAGTAAAATAGCACATCTGGTAAGTAGCCTTTAGAAATAATTGCAGCAAGAAGGACAAAGAAACCGTAACCAAATTGTCTTTGGCAAAAAGCTTCCTTTAGTGAAAGCTACAGAAATACTTCCCCTCCCCAATATCAGACTATATTATCAGACTATATTGTTGCCAAGCAAATAGGAAAATAAATAAATAAATACAAATCAGGCATTGCATTCAGGCAGAACAAAATCTTAAAGAAGCACGCAAGCCCTCCTCCTCCTCAACTTCCTATTCTTACTGCCTCCAACGTGGTGTATTCCAAGTTATTTTGTAGGCTGTGTTTGACGAGGAGGTTTTATTTGCATTGGCCAAGTACTGACCACTGCCCTGAGCACTACTGAAAAGACAAACACCACTTTGCAAATAAAATTGGACTTCTTAACCTCCCAAGGGTGGTGATTTCACTTTCCCCAGAATTGTGAAATATATGGGGTCTATTCCATGTCCCAAGATACTTAGCAAGATTAAATTACATTCAAGGCAATGCAAATTTTTTCTTCTTTAACACAGAGAATTATTTACTTTGGGAGTATGCAGATTAAGTATACTCGCCAAAGAAAAACATGTAATTCAGTACTCTTAACATCTATTTTTCAGTTTTCAGTTCCATTTTACTTCTTGACACGATGCGTACGTGAACAGAACTTGAAAGCGGAACTGGTAGAGGACAATCATTGAAATCCATGTTACTGATCTCCATATGCATTCATAGTCTTATATAACACAATAAATGTATTCAATTATTATTTTTTGCTACATCTCCACTGTAACACGAAAAACATATTTACATTCCTAGGGAGGTTCCATTCAAAATACTTGATATATTCTACCCTCTCCCTTATGGAATGCTTTGGAGCTTTTTACAATTATTCTCAACAGCCAAGTCCACAGATGTATTTTTCTTGGAAATACACTATGTTGTTTGTTCCAAGACCAGCAACATAGGCCCTACATGAAACAAAAAAAAAAAAAGAAAAAAAGAAAAAAGAAAAAAGAAAAAAGTTGGATGTACTTATTTTACAAAACCACCAACGCTCAAAATTTTGCCTTCAAGTTGTAAGTGATGTTTGCTCTAGGAAATCTTCATTGTCTGAAGACAGGGAGAGTGTGTGTGCGTGCACAAGCATAATAAAAGCTCCTTGATACTGTGTCATAATTATGTTGTGCTACATGGGCATTCTACAAAGTATTAACATCAGGACAAGCTTAAAACCAAATCTCCAAATTCCTTAAAAATTAGCATGGTAGCTGTGATATAAGGAGAGCTTTTAAAAAAAGGTTTTCTTCATGTTCAGCATTTCCCAATTCAGATAAAAACACGGGACCTGATTTTTAAGACCTTTCCCTGATGGGAAGTCCTCTTCTTGGAGAGTCATATAAAAAGAGAGTAGAATAGGGCTTGAAATGCCTTATATTTTCATTATTTGTTTAGTTCTTTACTCACACCCCAAATCATTCCATAGAAACCTAGTCTTGCAGTTTGGAGAATAGCATTTCTTTAGTCTGCTACATCTTATCTTTAACGTTCCCACCTCTCTCCTTACCATGAAATGAAACTAAAAGGTAATGAATACAACACACACACTTTCTCAATTTATGATCACATGAAAACAGATGCCAAAAACACAGTATTAACAATTTAGCAAGACACAAAGTAGGGTAAGACATTTTCACAGGCAAGAACTGCCATGGTTTTAATGATTAATATTACTCATGGCAAAGATTTGAAACCAGTCTGTAATTAGTACCTAGCAAATGGCTTCCCTGGAGAGAAGCTATTCCACATTCGCTTGCAGTCCTTACTCTGTCCTATCTTGTATGCAGCCAAATGGGAATACAGCTACTAGCATGTTCAGTCTTAACTCTATTTCTCATATTAGCTCTTCTTTACTAAACGTTATCAAACAGATACATGTGACATTGACACTATAACTCTCAGAATTAACACATACAGTGAGTATTCAGCTTGATGTTTTTATGAAAGGACTTGTTTGACCAGGTATGTTACAACCCCTCAACTAAATCACAATTAGAAGCCCCCATTGCTATGTTAGCAGAATATTTCAGGTGGACCTTTATAAGCTAGTTGAAGAATGACTGGTGATTTAAACTTGATCTGGTACAATACTAGCATATGTTTTGCAGACTACTACAATGAAAATCTAGTTAACTTCAGAACACTTAGAGACCACTGGAAAATGCTTTTATTAGTATCACACTATAAATATTTTCAAATACTATTAAATGAATGCAAGTGTGCCTTGCAGTAGACAGAAATCTGGAATTGAAGTAGTTCTGCAGAGGAAACCTATATAGATTTTACTTTTTAAGTTCAGTAATTTTGCTGCCAAAACAACAAAAAAAAGTGAAGGCTAAACGGGAAGAGCTCTGAACTCCACACACACTGCTCCAGGCATCAAACCAAACAAGAGGAAGTGGTTACAATAACCCCATCCACAAAAAAGGATTGAGTCATCCCTTCCATTGGCATTTTAGTGAACAAGTTTGGGGGTTTGGTTTTTGTTCTTTTAAGGACTACCCACAGTTACTACAGAAGCTACCCATTTTATGTCTCCAACAAAAAGATTTCACTGGAAACTTAGGTTATGTTCAGCTACAACACTAAGCATGCTCCTGCAACAGAGAAACATTCTTCTGGTTTACCAAAAATATTTTAAATCATTTTAACATGGAACTAAATATGTACAAAACCATAAGAAATTGATTAAGACAAATCATCATCAGTTGCCTTTTTAAAGGCTGAAACAATGCACATCCTCTGTTCTTTAAACTACGTTTCCATAGTATAAATGTTAGCATCACTATTGTTACCCACTGAGCAACACTTCTTATACTTTAATAAATAACAGCTAACTGCAAATTTGTGCTGCATTTCTGTGCTTGTTTATTTTGCCTTGACTCTTCCTGGACTTTATTTCTTGTACATTTACCTATTGAAAAGATGGCAGTTATTTATTTGGTATATCTGTTACACAGAAGAGTAATATTACTCTTGTGCTTAATCTAAAATAGCTCAGTTATAACCTTCATTTTATTTCCTCAGGTATATTTTTAAAAGGCATATTTCTTACTTCAAGTGAAAGTGTGTATTTTATTAAACAAATTATTTACATCTTTTAACTGTGTTCTTCTTCTACCACACAGTTAGTAATTAAAACTCTTACCGAAACCATTTTTAGTTATCCGACGAAGTGGAGCTTTTAGTATTCACTTTTTTCCACCAATCACTCCTCCCACCAGCAAGCTTTAAGAGAGCTGGAGATTTCACAGATACAGACCTTCTAAACGTTTTGGGAGAATGAATAGAGGGCTGAGCAGAACAAGTTCAATAGAAAAAGTTGATCACCCCACTGGCAGAAACACTGCCCTACAAGTTTGACAGCTCCCTGCTCCTCCCAGCCTGCTGGCTGACCTGTGCTCACATGGCTCCTCTGTGCTCTGCTTCTGCAGGTTATTTGCCCTTCGGGTTACTTCCCCAACAGAATATCGATGGTTCCCAACCAAGCGGGCAAGAGAGAGCACATGTGCATGTTGAGGTTCAGCAGAACTTGGGACACAGGACACATCCCGGCTACTTGGTCTCCTGCATTTGTTTTCCCCTCCATTTTATCTTAGCAGGACTGCTTAATTTTGAATTAAAAGCACAGTGCTTCCCCAGTGTTGCCAGAAATTTGGAAATGATTTTTTCCCTTTAGCCTTGGAGGTACATGTGCTATTGAACATTAGAGGGAGGGGGAAGAGAACATAGAAACATATTCCCTGTACTTGGTCCACAAGATGAACATGCTGATGGTCATCCCATCCAGGCACACAATCATTTTCAACAGAATGAGCATGTTCTCACAGTATTGTGATTATAAACACACATGCATCATAACGGCTTAAACAGAAGATATTTCAATAATAAAGCTCCAACCACATCACCCAATACATCCATAAAAGTCAAGCTCTAGAGTTAGGAACAACTGCTCTAGAATATACTAGTGACTACCAATCTGCAACCTTCTATGGATAGAAAGGCAGCTGACATTTAAAAGAATACTGAATAAACATGACAAAACAATTCTCCTTCATTATTCATGTTTGAGTAGTAAAAAACCCTCTACACGTAATGTAGTTTTAAAGACTTTATTCCCAGTTTCTCAAGTTCAACGTGATTTTCAGATGTTTTTGCAAATTTGGTTCAGAGAGAAGAAAAACATATTTCATGTTCAAATCCTCCAAAATTTTTAATATCTGAAAAGGTGACAAAATTCCAGTGTATACATTTTCAGAATTTATAGTGAGACTGGAGCACCCTCTGCCCAAGTTTTACTGGCTGAAATGGAGAAGTTAGCAGCTTAATTAAATGTAAAGAGCTAAATATAGAAACAGTTTACTGGGCAGCCGTGTGGGATGTGAATTTATACTGTGGCACTGCTTCCTTATTAGCAGCTCCTGTATATACATGGCCACTGCAGCAAATCTCACGTAGGTTACTTGGTGTGAACTGCCTTGTGTTCCTGGCACATGCCACACAGTAGGAGTTACTATGGAAATCTAACACATAGAAAGCTAATATATAGATTACCCTGTCATAAATTGCTTACATGTCCAGAACTTCACTGTACTGACTTATTTTCAACCTTAGTGTTAAGACTCAACTGACAGGCAAACGAGCAGTTTTAACCTTCATCATAGAAATGCTGAACTGAAGAAGTTGTGGTTCCACATTGGCCAAAGCGAGTCTCGCTGCTGTCAGGATCCCAACCCTCTAGGCCCTGCCCCAGCTGCCAAGTGTCACAGCTTCTCCCTTTGCCTTGGCCGCAGGACTCATGTGGCTCTGCAGCTGAGTTCAGCTATTGCAGCATGTTCCACCAGTGACAGACCAACTCTTGCACTCTTCTCCCCTCCCACAAACAAATGAATGGTTGCCCAACAGTACACACAGCAATCCAGCACCAAAGCAAAAGGAGCAGGGCTGTGTGGCTAGGGGTGGGAGAAAAGGGAAGGACAGGGCAGGACCAGGACACAGCCAGCAGTCCATTCTGCTTAGGCTGCTACAAGAACACAGGTCACTTACACCAAATCCACCTAAGCCTTGCAGGACTAATTCTATTTAGATAGGTCTATAGTAACCATAAGAAGCATTAATACATTAATTATTAATCAATAATAAGGTAGTTTTTTATATTTATCCATTCAAAATTAAAACTATATACTTTCAAAAAAGTTTTGGTGCGTATTTTTTTCCACTTGCCTCAACCTTTTCTCTAATGCACCACAATTCAATGATCAAATCTTTAGTCTCCCACCTCATGATACACTAATGCAGTCGTTCTTCTAAATCTGCCTTAGATCAGTGACCCCAAGTGTGAATAAGTATCTTGAAAAGAACGGAAGCCTTCCTATGCAAGTAGCTATACAAATAAAACAATACACAGACATTTTTCCATAGAAATTTTTTGAAGGCGATCACATTGTCTGCCAAAAAGTGCAATAGATCAAAATAGAAAGGCATAACGGCTTTCTTGGTTTTGGAATGAAAGTGCACGAAGGGAAAGACCCACAAAGTCTGAGAACTCAAGGATCTTAATCTGCTAAATGTAGTCTCCTCCCAAAGCACTCCTTGAAGTAATTTTATGAATTGCACTAAAAATAACAGTATGTTTGTGTGTATTTTTTTTTTTTTACTATATCAAAGGTTTCAATTTGCCTCAACTGGGCAAGGAATGACTCATGACTTCCTAGTTCACTGTCATGTCCTGGTATTGATGCTTCAGCTTTTCTTTTTTTATTTTGCTGCTACTTTACAAAGGTCTATACTAGGTGCTACAGGCTGCCCAGTCAACATAAAAATGAAAATTAATTCAGTTTATCAGACATTTAAGTAAATAACTGAAATGGTTATTGTGTAAGGCACATAAAACAGGTAAATAGAATGACAGACCATGAAGGCAACATTAGAAGCTCTAGCAGAAAAAACCTTCTTGCTTCTTAACAAACTAGAGCTCAGAGCATGATGAATAAAAACTTGAAAACATTTCTGCTACGTGCAGGTACTGACATGCGATTCAGGTATCAGGAACTAAGGCTGTTGAATATAGTTTCTCGTTCTGTCACAAGCACTGACCTCAAAGCAAGTAACCAGGCAGCATTTTGAAACGGTCCAGCTGCACAGATAATCCTGCAAGAGAACCACTATCCTTTGCCCTAAGGGAGAAAGTTGACTGTTGCTATTTGCACTTTCAGCAGTGTTGCACCTGAACACGTTTATCTTCGACTGCTGCAGTTAGTGATACAGTATGCTCAAAGACAATGCAATGAGGCCACAAAAATGGAAAAGAGCAAGGGTGTGTGTTCTTTTAAGAAAAGCCAGATAAATATATACATGCAGTATGTAAGACAATTGTATGTGATTTGTAAGTTGCAAATACTGAAGAAATATTTGTTCCAGGAAAAAAGAGAAAGACACTATTGGATAATGCCAAGCAATAAAGTTCCCATAACAAGCTAAAGAATATAATGCAATAGCATTATATTGGGCACTGCACTACTGTGTAAAAAGAGACCCTGCTATACATGGCAGTCATCGGCAGTTCCTGAGGATTCACCAACTTCACCAAGACCTGGGGCAGACAGACAACTTATCCATGCTCAAGGAAGTCAAAAACAAATTTTTGAATGAGAAAAAGAGCCAACAAAACAAAAAATAAACTCCATCATGATAAACAATGATTAACGGAAGCAACTTTTTCTGTGACAGCAATCTTGTTTCAAATATTGTCATTGCCAAACTTTCAAAACCCAAAACACCAAAATCAATGAAAACAAACAAGTTTATGACATCTCTGGACTTCCAAGTGACTGGCTCAAGCTTAACTTCACCCTGACATTTTTTTTTTTGCATAAACATTTTTTGATTGCTCATTCTTGGGTGGGGTTTTTTTGAAATATTTATTCTACTGACTACATCCAGCTACTCATTTTCACTAATTCCAGTTCTGCGCCAGCAACATTATCTTTCTTACTGTTGTCCAACTAGGCAGAAAACTGTAGAGAACAAAGCCATGCAGTACCATACACATAAAAGGAAGAAAAAAAAAAAAAAAGTAGAAAAAAAATCAGCATGTTTATCAGAAGTCTCTCTGCAGCTCTCCGTAAGACAAGTGGACACAATTCCCTAAATCAGCAATCTGTTTTCAGCAGATGAAAAGCAGCCACATGCTTCCATTCTTCAGACTGGCATTTCAGGCCTTTATAGATTTGCACATCTTGTTGATATGCTGCATAAGGTAAGGTTTGTAGGACTGATATTGTACATGCAATTACACCTCTCAGAAGAGCACTCAGCAAGAAAAAGTTACATATAGGTTGTCTTGCAATGTACTGGGACCACAATTGGTCTAAAAAATAGATCACAAGGTATATTTCGAATCTGATGGATTAAGATTTGATTAATTAAAAATATGCTACAGAATTTGTGATCCAAGTGGTAATAGTTAAAACTAAACCTTTTTTTTTTTTTTTTAACAAACAGGCATGATTTATGACAGACTTGGAACTAATTGATTTCCCTACGGTTGCTAAAGATTCAAGTTAGTACAGATTTTGCCAAAATAAAGGCACTACCCCATTAACTCCGGTATGGCCCAATAAAATAATCAGCATGATACTTAAAGAACTACTAGAATATGATGACTGAACTGAGCAGCAATTAGAAGAAAAAGCTTTTGAACAGTATCTTTTATTATGTTTATCAGCAAGAACTGTAAAACAAACACAAAGTGAGCAAAGGGCAATATCACATCTACCATGAAGATATTGTAGCAGTACCATAAATCTCAGATCAACCCATTGCAATCATTCTTCAAAACTCTCTTCTAATTCAAAAGCTAAAAAAAAAAAATGTTCTGGGTTCTCAGTGGTTCCTCAACGGCTCTCTGAATAATATCTGCTTACAATTAAAAAAAAAAATTGTAATGGGCAGTTTTACAGTCAACTTAAAGCTAAAATTTAAGCTGTGTTTTTGACTTGTGAATTATCTCAAAAAGCAGCTCTTACCAGAAGGGTTTGACCCTCATATTACACGACTATCCCCTTTAGAAACCAAGTACAATAAAAAAAACCACCAACAATGATCCCTTAAAAAAATGGTAAATGGATGAGCAGAAGTGTAACCTTCATTGACCTCTTATTAGTAGTAACAAATTTGTAGTATCAAAAATATGTATGAGATAAAGATTTCAATTATTAAATTACGCTGGCTGGAATACAGCTGAAAATGTGTAAGAAACAAAGGTTGAAAAATATAAAAGGCCATTTTTATTGAACTGTCTGTTCAAGACACAGCAGGAGAAATACAGATCAAGGGAAGGAATAATTCTTAATGGAAAATACACCTGGACTCAAAAGTTCCAAGCAGAAAATTGATGGAGACCAGCAATGCCTTAGCAGAAAATATCATATATGCTTGCACCTTTCTTATCTCTCCCTTGGCACAAGGTTATAGCTATTCTTGGAGAAAAGATACTGGCTTTGAGTCAGACCAAAGGCCCATCTATGTGGCCATTCTTACATTTTTAGGAAAATTCCAAAGAAAAAATTAAGTAAAACTACATTAGTCATTAAGCGTCTTCTATGTAGTAAATTGTATTATAAAATGAGGTAGAAAGATTCCTGTCATCAAGGTTCCTGCAATGATACAGTTCTACAGGACTAAACAATCAGTTTAGTAATGGGGGGCAGAGGGGGAGAAGGCAAGATTAATGAAAGCAAGAAAAATGTATGTTCATGAGAAAACAGAAAAGATATCATGGCATTCCAACTTCCTGCATTCTTCTTCCTAATCTTGAAATGTAATCCAAAATAAGAAGACAAATAAGAGGTAATTGAAAAGGCTTTGGTTTTGAATACAGAGCAGAACGTGTATTTAGATGGCCAAATATCTGCAATTCAATAGAAGGATCATCAACAAAATTATTTAAGCAAGTAATTTTGAGGATAAAGTCATAAGTAAATCTGATTTAATGCATTCAGTGTATTGCTACTTTCAGACCATAATGGTTAGCTAATGGATTGATCAAAAGTTCTTCACACTACCACAGCTGAAGACTAACAAAATACCCTGTGCACAAAGAAACAACTTGGAAACACCAGGGAGGGGCACTTCTGTTGTTATTGCTCTGAAAAGCTCAATAATTGCAATCTTTGTGGGAAGAAACAAGAAGGAACAGTACCAGAGTCTCATTTTGAATGAGGTACAAAATGGGATGCGATCTGACAGAGATCACACGATTCAGCTATTTGTCAAGGAAGACACTCTCTTAATTTCGTGGGAGAGATCAGAATATAAAACATTTTAGTTACAAGAATGGGAATAAGTAAACAGAGGCCTCAATTACATAAATGCCAATCCTTGCAATAAACCCAGCAGAACAAACCAAAGAAGCTAGACTTCACAAGGGCTGCAGTTGCTGGCCCTAAAGCCCACCAGTGAATGATGGAGCTCTAAAAAGCACCCAGCTAAGGAGGAGTCTATTTTTCAGTAACAATTTCTAAGTGAGAGAAGGAGAAGCGAAGTTGACACACACGTTGGGCTCACATGGGAAAAAATTATCATGTTTTATTCAGTGTTCTATTCAGGGGATGAAAAAGAGAGAAGACGCTTCATTATTTCCGTTTTGAATGGATAAAAACAATTTCTCTAAATGTATGCCAAAGAGCACTTTTCTACAATTGACAAAAATCACACACTCCAAAACTAGTAAGTAGGCAAGAAAACCCTATGAAAAAACTTCCAGCCTTGAATTATGTGAAAGAGATTGGCACAAAAATCCTGCTTTTCCTTGTACAAAGGCCACACCACTTCAGAACTGCTTCTCCTCCCTCTTTTCCTATCTACTTTGCAGAGAAATGTGTTTTTCATCCAGAGATACGCTCTGAACATTTAGTCTGTGGCTGTGGACATGTTACATATCCAGGACAGTAAATAAAGTCTAACAGTAAGAACAAACCCAGTATCTTAATTATTTTGGGTTTTTTAATTTATACATAACCCACCCCCTTTATGACTGGGACATTCTACACTGGCCAGGAGACAGCCAGATAGGACAGCTGAAAAGACCAAATGTGTCTTTGGTACTGGAAAAGGGAATATTCCCTTCTTCCAGACTTGAGACTGCTGTCCCCATTCTGTGTACTTGCTCTGGCACTCATCTGACCACACAATAAGTTAATTCAATTTGCTAACCCAAAGGAGGAGGGGGTGGTGGTGGAAATCAAGCTAAACAAAAAGAAAAGAAATAGTTTTCTGCTAGGTTAGTCGACTGAATTAAACTTCGCATGTACTTAGGAAAGTACCAAAGCCACTGCGACAGAGCAGTACAGCCATGCTGTACCAAAAACAGAGGATAGTGAGGACCTGGAACTACTCCACGCAGAAGCATTAATAAAGAGACTGAGAAGCAATTCTCACGTAACATCCACCTACTCCCAGACTTACTTCCTATCCATAAGAGCCTGTACAACACACTTTAGTGATGCAGCATTGAGTACTTCCCAAACACAGGTCTCCCTCTCTGAAATCTAATTATGTCAGCATTCTACAAAAACATCTGTGTGGGTTTTCTTTTTAAATTTTAAGGCAAGATGCTCTTGACATAATATGTGGAAAAAAAATACAATATTAATTTAAAATATATGTTGGTTTTTTGAAGGTCAAACAAAATTTTAATTAAAAAAGCCATTCTAACTGCAAATGCACCTGTAAAATAAAAACAGCCTCCCAGCTTTTTGTGGTAGAGTTGGAGAAACTAAAGTATAACAGCAAACCAAGTACATACAGTTTATTTAAATATTTTTATGCATGTGTAACTGTACAACAGACAGATACACGAAGCTGTTTAAACAAGTAGTTTGTACTCTCTTCCCACCCTAATTTGCATGTATTATGTTACAGTTTGAGTCATGTGACCACATACTATTTTTCCGCAGGACATCTGCCTCATTCAGCACACTGGATGGACTCTAATCCAGGGAAACGTCTGCATTGTGCACTGAAGGAAGCTGCTCTCTGTAGACCAGCCCATTGAAAATGCATAGATACACAATGATCAATATTAGAACGGAAGCAATGCAGGCACTGGGTAGGAGCATTATAAACCTAATAGACAATAAAAGACCCCCCACAGGCGCACTTAGCACAGTGAAGTCGTGTACCTCAGAAAAGATGTACATATCGAACACTAGCTCCCAGCTGGCAAATCTGACGCTCCATCCCCCAGCAACAAAGAACTTCCTCTTCTCAGATTTCAAGCAGGCTCTTGGTCACAACCATATCAATTTTTACTACATTATGTAGCATGTTCTTCAAAGATGAGAAGCGCATGCTATCTACAACCTCACAAGTGCTAGAAGCAGACAGAATTTCTGCAAGTAAATTCTGCTGTCTGCAAGGTTTCAATGCCTGACATCCCTGTTCAAAATCTTCTAAATGAAAAAAAGAATTTCACAGATATTCTTGGCTTTCTAACTAAAGCAAAAAAAACCCACATCTGTTTTACCTCAGTTCTATTCTGCCTGCAAAGCTAAGAAATGCAGCAGTAACATGGCAATTGTCTTTCTAGGAGACTCAAGGAGATACTGTTATCAATATACATTAAATACCCTTTTTTTTCCTTCTGTTTGCAAGAACTGGAAATGATAGTCCAAAATCAATTTCTGCAGGTATTCATGGCTCCGGTTCCATTCCAGTCATTCAAGAAAGCTTCCTAGCTCCCACCTACAAGTGAACACAAGACTCTTCCAGTTTATTTTCATAACCTGGTTCTTTTCTGGCTTGTGTGCTATCACCAGAATTGTTAAAAAATTCTGTCTGCCAAGTCTGTTACAGCTGATGAAGCACAGTATAGCAAGAACCCATTCTTCTTTGCAAAAATCACAACAGATATGGGAAGCAGTCACCTGTCAAACAAAATATGTGGTCCTGTGATAAAAGTAAGTTTGGTAACAACTTCTATGCCAGAATGTTTCTGTATAAAAGAATTAAAGGAAACATTTTGATCTGATCTATTACAAATAATTTTCAGATTCTTGAGTTTTTGACAAAATTCTGTGTATTCTCAGCTACACTATCTGTTCAGCCAGCCTTTCTGACCACCTTCAGAGAAAAAAAAAAGTAAAAAAAAAAAGCAAACAAGGACAAAATATTTACATGAAAGTGACAAGAACTGACAAAGTGTTTAAATAAAATAATAAGCAAAGGGAGGGGAGATTCTTTGTGGTATTTATGTTTAACGTTTTTCCCCATTTAACAAAATGTAAAGTTGAGGAGCTTCCATACTAAGAGGGTTCGGCTCCAGTAAGACGGACTCCTCAGCATCTGGACATAAAAATGATTCCCAGAGGAGATTAATCATAGGAAATCACAGCGTATTTAATCATGTCTTAGTTGAGTTTACAAAAACTGTCCTGTCACACATATGGTTTTGCACTGGCAATCTCTGGGCCAAGAACACTCTCACAATAACTTGAATGGCATTCCAAAGGAGGAAAGATAATAAAGCCTATTCTAGCACTGCAATGATCCTTTCAAAGCAGTTGAATATTTTATGAGTACCTTTGCTTTTACAGCGAAGAAAATAATTTCCTCAAAGTGCAGATGACTGCTATTTGTATGCTCATCATAAAAACACAATTCTCAATTATCTTCAACTCGTCAGCACAGCATCTACAGCTTTTTTTTTGCTTTTTTTTTTTATTTATTTCCCATGAAGCCCTCAGAACAGATGGGCTAATTGTCAGCTCATCTTAAAAACGCCGAAAATGACGCCCCAAACGCTGACAACCGGGGCGCACCATCCACACCCCTCCCATCACCGGCGGGCTGCCCTCTACACGAGACGGCACCCAACGGGCCAGCGCGCGCGTCGCCCACCGCCCGCGCGACAGGGACACGCGCAAGCCCTGCCCGAGGGCGCCCCAGGCTGCGGCGGGAAGGAGGCCTGAGGCGCGCGCCGCCCCGCCCCGCCCCTCCCGCCTGCCGCTGAGGAGAGCGCTCCGCCGCCCGCCTCGACGCCAGCTTCCTCTGCTGCAACACGCTTTCTGCTCGAAAAATCGCCATCGGATTTTTTTTTTTTTTTGTTGTTGTTAGCTCAGTAACCCGTTCGTTTCCAACACCAGAAAGACAAAGTGGGCCCCAGCACGGCTTCTAATAGCCAAGGAACAAAAAGCATTATTTTATGTTTTCCCCGGGAAGAGCCTCAAGAAAGAAAAGCTCACGCCTTCAGGAGAGTATTTTTGAACGCTGAAGACCCGCCTCGCTGGATGAAAATACGCAATACAAGAAAAGGCAAAGCCAACAGATTTTCTCCATCATCTTTCTCAGAAGACGTTACTTCAAGGGGCCGGGGGGAACACCGTGTCTCAAACGAACGCTGTCACTGGTTGTTAAATCTGGAGAAGCACACCGCCCTCAGCCCCGGGGCAATTTGTGAAACGGGGGCAAACGAAAAAGTATAATAATAATAAAAAAATACTAAACCTCTGGAATTGCACGCTCGAGTCACGCAAACGCGCGGGCGGGAGGGGAAGGCAGGCTGCGAAGCCCCGCTGCCCGCGGCAGGGTGGGTGTGCCGGCGGCGGCGCCCCCGGCCGGGCGCCCATCGGGCGGCAAGGGGCAGGGAGACACTGGCAGCGGGGTCCCGCAGCTCCGGCCACAGACACCGGCGGCCGCAGCCGGCCCGGCCGCGCTTACAAGGGGAAAGGAAGGCGGGGGCGCGGAGCAGCCTCCGGACCTAGCGGGAACGGGGGAGGGGGAGCGGGCTGTGCCCAGACTGCGCTACCGCCCCCTCCGCCGGCCGCAGCCCCTGTCACACGGCGCCAGGTCCCGGTGGGCGAGGGCCTGACACAATAGGCACCGGGCGGATGGCGGGGCGGACAACCGGCGCGACCCCGGCCCCTCTCCCCGTCACGGCTCCCGCCCGACCCGCGCCCGGGGCGGCAGCATCCTCTCACTCACCCACCCCTTCCAGGAGGTTCGCGCGCCGAGCAGGGGCCGTCCCTAGCAGCGCCGCCGGTGCTCACTGCGCCGGCATCCCGGCGGGGCGGGGGCGGGGCGCTCCAGTCGGTGTCCCTCTGGCAACGGCTCCAACGTTATTCCTTGTACATAGCGGCTAACGGGCAGAGCGGGGCACGGCACTGCGCAGGCGCCGCCAGAGCTCACACAATGCGGGGGGGGGGGGGGGGGGGGGGGG